>JAQPPZ010017121.1:13187500-13733434 GCA_028583015.1 Wollemia nobilis | reverse complement strand
CTACTTCCTCTGTTATCAGTGTATACACATATTGTTATATTTTTACTGATACATATGTAGGATGCCCCTTCTCTTTGAAAAACTTTGCATTTGAAGTCTTTTTTGGGAGGTGTGTTCATCTAACTTGCTGCCAAAATGCCGTATACACAAACATTTATCCTGGGCTTAAACAAAATTATATGCTTGTGGAGTGTGAGGATGGGACTAGTGCTTTGATACCAACCATTTCAAGTGAATTTGATAACTAATTCTGCAGGCTCATAGTAAAAGTCGCCAAAGGCATCTAATCATTTTACTCAAATTAAATGTTAAAACCTTTAATTTGAAAGGTGCAGCCGGAGGTCCAAAGAGATTACTAGCATTTACAAATTCTGTCTTGAGCATGTAACTCTATTGGCATTGTCAATATTCATTTACAATATTCAAGTGTTTTTGATTCTATCAGAGACTTTTATGATTTTTCAAGTAATATTTGTGTTTTACGTGGCCAAGGCTCTATTGTTAAATTTGCATTTGTAGATTCTGATAGACTTGGAAGGTTCTAGTCTTTGGAACCAGGTTGTTTGTGACTATTACAAATATTTTGTTTCTGTCTTTATATTTATTAATCTTGCACACTTTTTTACTTCCTTTTCCATATTGAAATTCTTAGTGATTTCTATTGTTTTGATTGCAAATCGATTACATTGGGAAAGGTCATGAAGGGCACATATTGGCCATTTGACCTCAAGGCATGTATTTAACATCTTTTTGATTATAGTCAACTGTTCTTCTTGTCTATTGATAAGGATTTTTATCTTGAATCATATCTGTTTTCTTTCCTTCTGATTTGGCATGGTTTATAATTGTTTCATCATCTTTCTTGCAGGTTTACTTTTTTCTTCTTGTTCTCCCTCCCCCCCTTCCTCCCTGAATCTTCATTTGCTCTGCTATTTGAATTATTTTGGTTTTCATCCTTATTATTTACTACTGTCTTGTTTCTTTAAAATTTTTCATGTTTTTTTAAAAAATCTTCAAGTATATGGGAATTAAATGGGCCCCACCCATATTACAAGATTACCACAATACCGAGTTATTTCAATGAACCACATGGTCTTGGTATTACAATAAACCATCTCATAATGGCACCCATGTGAATTGGATCCTGGTGGGCTCTTTGTGAGCCAAACTCTCACCAGTCTGACTCAACCCCATCTTTGTTTATGAATATTATGTGAATAGTTCTTTCTCATATTGTATGCAATCATGCAAACTAATATTGTTTCCAAAAGATTACACCCCTGGCATATATTCTTGTTGATATGATTCTACAAATGACTTGATGAAACCATTGCATCTGTAGTCAGAAGCAAGTATTTCACATTGGGGGTCTTTTGAGTATCAGGAAATGCATTTAGTATCCATGTCATTCTAAAGTGATTCAGTAATTTAATATATTCTTAGCATGTCAAATTAACCTCTTTATTTACTTGTTGCAGTTTTATTTTGTTATTGCTATTTTTATGTTTTTTTTCAATGGGTTATATGGGATTGAAACAACCCCACCCGTATTACATCATGACCACATAGTGATATTATAAAAGTTTGGCAGTTATGCATGTGCTGCTTGGCAAGATTCATCACTTTAAGGCCAATATTGTATTTGCAGTTATGACAATGCTACAAATGTGAGGCTTCATGCTACAAATATGGGATCGACATCTGTCATGTCTGTTCAAATTTGTTTAACCAATTGATGCCTATGCATGCATATTTATGTTTTTATATAAGCATGTGCCAGTGTTGATTTACTAATAACCAAGGTTCCACGAGCCTGGGGGACGGGGGATGGGGGGACGGGGGGACGGGTTTCAGGGGACGGTGGGGGACAGCAGGCCGATTTTCGGGGACGGTTGGTGGCGACGGCTAGTATAATACTATAAAAATTGAATTTTTTTAGAAATTTAGAATAATCTACACATTCAGAATTCTACACCCAACAAAAATGATATTTCATATTACTAATCAATTATGTAAGTGCAGCCATTCATATTGAGATTAGTTACTAACACATAAGTGCAGCCATTCATATTGAGATTAGTTACTAACACATAAGTGCAGCCATAATTGAGTCATTTAACATTTTCATATTCATATTAGTTACTAATATGCAGCCATTTAATTGTTTCAAGTTCAACAACTATAACTTGAAGGTTCAGGATATCAAGTGCAAACAATGTTCAAACAGTCATCATTTTAAGTAATAACAGTCATCATTTTTTCAGCCACCAATGTTCAAACAAAGACTGTCATTTTTAAAAAATTTCAGTCACTAACTGTTCAAATTTTCAGTCACTATACCAAAATAATTGGTATTGTTTAAATAAACCTCCTTTTAGTCTCTTGTAATGATGACATTATAGCATAATTCCAAAGACCCTTACCATAGGTCCTTGGGGATTAGACCTCACAAGTGAATTAGTTTAGTGTTGGCTTTGGTGGGAAATTTTGTAAGCATGAAAGTTTGATTTTAAGTAAGGGACAAGAACCAAATTAGGGCTAACCTTATACAGATCAATATAAAGCAACTATTTTCTTGCACGCCTTCATATTGGAACCCTAAGTTTTGGTGAAAGAGAGAGTGGAGGTCTGAACCATCACTGCAAACTAGCAAGAGGATGCAATGACACTGCCTCATGGAAGCCATGCCCTAATCAAACCTCTGATTTTGCTGACTTCTTGCAAAACCCATTTGTGGATTCTGATTGAAATGAGAGGGGTACATGGAATGAGATGGATTTGGTGCTGGAAATGCACCATTTTTGGTCTTATAACAGTAAACCCTCGGAGGTTTGGGACACCGACAAAAAAAAAGAGGAAGCGAGACAGTGAATAGAGAAAGCTTGTGCAAATTTTGCCAAGAACATCTAGGGTTTTGTTGCAAATAGAACCAGGTACCATTCATGTTGAGATGGAAAAAACCTGTGTAGAAAGAGTTTTTCATGCTGCTGTGGAAACAGGTGAAGTCTTCTATTTTCACTCCTTGTTTTGTTAGGTTTAGGGTTTGATGGGGGTGAGACTCAAAATGGGTCCTACCCCTTTACCATTTTTAAGTTAATTTTTTTTTTCCCCCTTGGGTGAGGATGCCCGGCCGTAGGGGACGGCCGGACGTCCCGGGACGGGGAGGCCACGAGCCTCGGCCGTCCCGGGACGTTCCCGCCGTCCCCCAAAAAGGGGACGGGAGGAAACGTCCCCCTTGCCGTCCCCCTGTCGCCGGGGACGGCAAGGGGGACGTTCCCCCGTCCCCTTTTTGGGGGACGGCCGGGAACGTCCCGGGACGGGAGGCCTCGACCTACGCGTCCCCATGGAACACTGCTAATAACCATGGCACTTCTAACATTTCCTTCCATCTATAGTGCATTTTTGGGGGACGGCTGGGAAACGTCCCGGGGACGGGGTGCTGGGGGACGTCAAGGGGGACGTTTCCCCCGTCCCCCTTTTTGGGGGACGGCTGGGAAACGTCCCGGGGACGGGAGGCCTCAGCCTACGCGTCCCCATGGAACACTGCTAATAACCATGGCACTTCTAACATTTCCTTCCATCTATAGTGCATTTTTGGGGACGGCTGGGAAACGTCCCGGAGACGGGGAGGCCTCAGCCTACGCGTCCCCATGGAACACTGCTAATAACCATGGCACTTCTAACATTTCCTTCCATCTATAGTGCATTGACAGTTCCGTTTTCTGGTAACCGTTCATCAATAGCATACCTAGTGTCAAATAAGCGTGTGTGGTCCTTGATGGTATATGAGACATCTGGTATGATTTTAGAAGCTTCATAAGAAAGAGTTTGTGTAGTGAATTAGCACACATTTTGTGATTTCATGGTCACTGGCATCAGGTGGCCTATTTATTATGATCAATCGATTTTGGATAATCTATGATAAAGTGCAATAATGAAATTGGTCTTCCATTTTTGCGATCAGTGGCATAAATCCTTAACATTATGTTCTGTTGCTGGTTATTTTGCAGGAGCCCTATTGTCTTTTGGTGCAGGAGCTGCTTTTGGGTGGGCTTTTGGAAAGGAAGTTGCAAATCACACACTTCAGTTGTATAAGTTTGACACCATGGATGCCCAGTTACAGTTCTTTGATTGGTGGGAAAAGAAAACTGAAGGCCGATCATAAATTGTTTGGTTGAAAGTTGTTGGATTAATAAACCTTAGAGGTTCAATTCAATAATCTTGTTCTGCTAGTGTAGCTAATGAGTCAATTCAAAGGATAAGAGAGGAGTTAATTGTGACATGTATAATTTTCTGCTGGACAAGAAGTGTACATCATGTTAGATTTTATTGAAAGAACCCAGTATTGGTGTTTTGTTATTTTGCTTAAAATTGTGCATTTTGACTGCCCTGTTAAAAGAATTCATTTGCATTAGTACAATAGAAAAGAGGATTTTATTGGCTTTTTATGTTTATCAAAAAATCTTTGACATTCCTATGGTATGTTCTATCACAAAATATTGTTATATAATAATGTGCTGGTCTTTTCTATTGATGCCTGACACTGATCTACATGCAATTTTGAATTTGCCAGTATCCTGAAATTTTCATATTTTTTTACTACTTTCTATGTTATGTATGTCATGTTTCCAAAATTTTCCCTACTGTCAAACACTTCTCTATATTAATGCTTGTATGCTTTTTTTGTTAACAGAATATGATGTTTAAGATTAGATTAGTTATCTATTAGGTAAACCGTTATGGTGACCATTGCTTAAACAGTTCGACTTTTAAGCCTTCATTTATTTTCTTTCCCCTTGATTTTGATCACAACAACAATTTCAACCTAAAAGGGAATACTGGTGCAGGAATGGGTGACATATGGAAGATGAGTATAAATTTTCTAATCCAAATCTCCCTAAAGGTACATGTTTGTTCTGACAAGATGACAAGCCAAAGGGCTAACCATTTTAAGACCAAAGAGCAAAACTAGATAGAGCATTCGAGTCCCAATCCAATTGCACTAGTGATTCCTGGGCCTTACTGGTGACGGTATGTAGCCTTCTCATCTACGGATATGGATAGATTAGTTGATAGATTAGTTAATTAGTTGCCCCTTGTTTTTGGGCATCAAGCTTAATACAGTGCTTACGATGTTAATTAAAATCTGCTCTTATTAAAATTAGTCAATTTGATTGCCAACAAATACATGTGAATAATATGATGTGGGATTTGTTGGGCCTGAAAACGTAAGGGATGTTAGTTCTTACATATAAACATTTTAGGGTTTTCAACTAAATTGTTTTTTTAAAAAGAAAAAAATATTGCTTTGTTTTATTGTTGTAGGATTTGTGGAAAGAAATATTACGTAGTTTTCTTTCCATTTATAGCAAATATAATGTTGGTAGTAATTTTATGTTTGAACCAAGTGTGTGGTTAATTGTCTGCATAATGCTTTATAAACCATTTCAATTGCTGCATATTTTTATCTGAATCTTCTTTGTAAACCATTTCAATTGCTGCATATTTTTATCTGAATCTTCTTTGTTTTGTTTAGAGTTACCCTTACTTTTGACGAGTAATTGACTTCTGAATATTGATTGCAAATGATACTTAACCCACCATTTTTATTTGCAAATGATAATGTGATCTTTATCTTTTAAAAAAATGGTCCCATTTTCATTGGGGTGTGATCTTTTTGTTGGGGACCATTTAGACCCATCACAAATAAGCAATGGGATGGTTGTGGGAGGGAACCCTTACAAATTATTTGGTGTTTTTTTTATTTTCATTCTACAAATGTTACAAAGAAAGATTGACGAGTGATTTATTAGAAAGTAACATCAAGTAACATCGCATCATCGATGTCCGTGGGTCTAGGTGGATTGGTAAGTTGGGGCGCTTATCGAGAGGAGACCTAGGTTCCAATCCCACGGGCTTGCCCATGCACAGACAGTAGCCCAGATCCGATTCCTCTGAGTGGTGCGTCAGATTGATGACGACGGTGCAACCCTTGTGCGTCCGGCGGTCCCCATCTCACGCCGGGTTACCATGTACCGAGACGGTGGAAGTCCTAGGAGCCTTCGTAGATAGTTTGAACCCTACCAGCTGTGTTGGTAGTTACTAAAAATCGTGATTGTAACCATTGCTTCTATATATATAAAAAAAACATCACATCATCGATAAAATGTTTTTATTATATCTATATTGGAAGTTTTTTTAGTTTATTGAAGTTATGACATTGAAATACAATACTATCATTATAATTTTTTTCTCCCTAACAAAACCAGAACTTAATATTTGTTACAAGAGTGAGTTCATTAGCTAAAAAACTAATTGCTTATTCTGGCATTGCAATAATGTTTGTTTAATGAATGCATTTATATTTATGAAAAATTAAATAACTGTTTTTGAAAATGAAAAATAACATTATGATAACTAAACCAAAATAAGGAGAAACAAAGACTTATACAGCATAAAAACCTGTGAAACAATTTCTCATACAATATTTTGATAAAATAATAATTTTTTGAACAACTCTTTTCTAAATTGTTTATAAGAATATTTCTTATTTTAAAGATGTTATTTAAAAAAAAATTATGTGAACTTAATCTATGTAAAAGCATAATATTGTTAATGAAAACAAAGTGCATGGCTGATTGGTGAATTTAGCTCTTTAGTTGAGTCAAAAATTAAGATTCTTAGGTTAGTGTAAGGCATTGTAAGGCACATCAATGATGTTTACACAAGGGTTATATTTTTCTAAGGCGATACAAAGAAAAATGGTGGTTAAATTTAGGTCATTAAATTATATGGTGTTATTGTGCATGGGAATTTTCTTAAAGCGATAAGCCAAATTAAAAGGAAAGAATCTATTTAGGTTTTTGAATTTTATGTGTTATTGTTGTCTATATTAAATTTCAGGTTTGTCGTACTGATACCTTGACTTTTTTTTTTGACCTTTATATTTACATTTTTTATTGCATTTGATTTGTTTGTTGTTTTCCTTGTTGAAAATAAATTATTCTTCAACTTCATCATATGCTTCATCATTTTTTGTATTGGTAGTTTTTGGTATTGTGTCAATGTAACAAAAATTAGACTTGGTCAAGTGAGAATCCATCTTTTGCTATGTGCTTGGACACAATGCTATGGATTGAATTTAATTAGTATGCAAATATCACAAGTTAAAAGGTTTTATTATAGATATAGATGTATTCTCACATTGTATAGAGTCAACATTCATATGGGTAGCCTTTTGTTGGAAGTGCAATTGGCATCGATCCGGTGTCCTGTTTTCTTAGGACTATGGAAACTTAGCAAGGCAATGGGCCCTTACTTCGATCTACTTGAATAAGGTCAAAAAAGAGCATTCCTCCTTGTTAGAGTTAAGAGTATATTACATCATTTGGGTCATGTAAATGTACCACCTTAGGTACATAGTTAGAATAGGAGATTACTTTAGGGGGAAGTTATCTAGTTACTTCAAGCAATGTAATAAATGCACAAGTGGCAATGTGCAAGGTGTCCCCTTGTACAACTAGGTAGAGTGTTGGCCAATGAATCTATCTTCCTATATAAAGAGCCTCATAGTGGTAGACTACATATCAAACTCATAGGAGGTTCATGTCAAGCTCTTGGTAGTAGTACTCATGTATGGAGTACAATGTAGCTTTTTAGCTCATTAATGAAATGACCATTTCCTCCATATTGTATTGTATTTCCGTCATTTCTATTTATAGTATATTTCAGTCATATTGCAATCTCACTTCTTGTTATATTTACTGCACTTTATTGGGACCTATGTTAAATCTCTCCATTGCATATATCCTCAAAAGCTAAAAGTGGTATTAGAGCCACGGTAAATTGAGATAGGAGGACCTACATCCATATTAAGAGAAGTTCAGTAGGTCAAGAAGAATAGGGAGAGTTACCATTACTACTGTTTGCCTGCATCTTTGCAAATCGGATTTGCCGTTGTGCGTCGCTGTATGCGAAAGTTGCCATTAGGAATCAATTGATAGAAATAGCCACAATAGTCAACAAGATTAGAAAAGTGAGGATTGAAATAAATCTCAATTGTATAAATTCTGAGATTACATTTGGCTAGAGTCTTTCCACAGAGTTGTTGAAAAACTCGTGAAGAGTAGGACTCAACATTCATACCACTAGATTGACAAATTAACTAGTGAAGATTATTATCTCTAGAATTACAAATTCTTCAATTCTAGTTTCTATCAACTTGTTGCAGGAAAAGGAGATATAAGAAAAAGTTGAAACTTCTTACAAAAGAGTTAGGAAGAATATATTCTTAGAATCATTCCAGATCTTGCAGCAACAAGGAAGAATATTGAAGATTCAAAGACCTCGAAGAAGGTCCCATTACAAGAGCTGCAATCCTGCAAAGTGCGAAGTAAAGAAAAGGTCAAAGTAGCCTTATAACGAGACTCAAGGAAGAATAGACTCCAAAAGTTGAGTCAAGAAGGAGATAAGAGATTGGTGATCTCCATTCAAGATTAATACCGCAAATTGCGAAGCAAAAAAGGCCATAGAAGCCTTGACCAAGAAGAAGGCCATAGAAGCCTTAATTTTGAAGAAAACTTCAAAGAAGAATTCCTGATTAAGAAGAAAACTCCAAAGAAGAGTTCTTGAAGAAAACTTCAGAGAAGAATTCCTGATTCAGAAGAAAACTTCAAAGAAGAGTTTTTGAAGAAGACTTCAGAAAAGAATTCCTGATTCAAAATAATACTCCTAAGAAGACTTCTTGAAGAATACTTCAGAGAAGATATCCTAATTTCGAAGATAAATTCCTGATTCAGAAGAAAAATCCAGAAAGGTGTTCCTGAAGAATATTCCAGAGAAGAGCCCAAGAAATAGGAGATTGGTGATCTGCTTTATGTTGGATGTGTCTCATCCTTTGCAGAGGAAGTACTGTACGATAGGCCCCTGCTTCGACGACCCCACTATTTTTTGGAGATATTCTCGGAGCTATTTTCGGAGGCGGAGGGATTCCTGTGATTGGTGGGTATGGGTGGTTTTAGCCCATCGTATTGTGCCCATGATATTCTAATACCACATTGTGGTTTAGGGTTGTATGAGTTTCCTTTATATTGATTGTAATGTCCCATTACGGGCAAGGTGAATAATAATAGAAAAGGAGGTGTGGCTCTTGTTTGCTGGACGTAGCCCATATCGGGTGAACCAAGATAAATCTCTTGTGTTCTATG
Source organism: Wollemia nobilis (assembly GCA_028583015.1). Taxonomy (NCBI): domain Eukaryota; kingdom Viridiplantae; phylum Streptophyta; class Pinopsida; order Araucariales; family Araucariaceae; genus Wollemia; species Wollemia nobilis. The sequence continues at coordinate 13,724,228 of JAQPPZ010017121.1, read as the reverse complement.
TGCATGTCTTTTGTGAGTTGTTATTTTCTTATGAGTTATTAATTTCTACATTATTATTCTGGAATAAGTCTGGATATAACTCTTCATATGGTATCAGAGCCAAATTATTATCCATAGAGAGACGCCTTTATTGCTAGGGTTTCAGTTCATTTGAAGAGGATCTAGGGTTTTTAGGAGTTATAGAAACCTATTTTGGAGTGGGAGTTTTACGCAGAAGGAGCTTGAAGTAAAATGACATCAAATCATTCAAGGATAGAGATTGAGAAATTTGATGGAAAAAATTTTGATCTATGGAAATTAAAGATGCAGGATCTGCTCGTGGATAGAGATTAGTGGTCTGTTATTTTTGAACAGAAACCTGCTAGTACATCCGATGAATATTGGGAAAAGTTGAATCAAAAAGCGAGGAGTCTAATTCAACTGTGCCTTGCAGATTCAGTCTTAATCAATGTTTTTGGAGAAGTTACTGGAAAGGATATCTGGGATAAGTTAGGGGCTCTTTATCAATCTAAGTCCTTAGTGAACAAATTATTTCTTCGAAAGAAATTGTATAATCTAAGGATGAATGAAGGGGATTCAATAGCAGATCATCTTAATGCATTTAATACGGTGGTAAGTCAACTTACATCTATTGAAATTAAGTTGAGTGAGGAAGATAAATGTATTACTTTGCTATGCTCTTTACCAGATTCGTGGGATAATCTGGTTGTAGCAATTGGTAGTACAATTTCATCCACATTGAAGTTTGAAGATGTTGTGGCATCTCTATTATTAGAGGATATGAGGAGAAAAGCCATGGAGGGCACATCAAAGAATGCCTTAACAATGAGAGGGCATGCCAAGGAAAAAATAAAATGAGATCTGGTGATAGATCTAAGTCTAGAGGTAGATCCAAGTCTTGGGGAAGGTTTGAGAGAAATTGTTGGAAATGTGGTAAGCTTGGACACATGAAGAAGGATTGTAGATCAAATAATGTTGATTCTGGAAAGAGATCTGATGAATCCACTTTCACAGAGAAATAAATCCACTGATGAAGGAGGGGATGTATATTTGACATCTTGCTCCACACGTTCAGATAGTAAAGATTGGTTGATCAATACTGGTGCCTCTTTTCATATGATTCCTCATAGGGGTGGTTCAGTGAATATGAAATATATGGAGGGGAGGTAATTTTGGGAGATGATTCACCACTTAGAATCATTGGTTGTGGAAAAGTGAAATTACTATTGCAGGATGGTAGGGTTAAAACCCTTGCTATAAATTTAATTTCTATAAGCAAAATGGCTGATGCAACAGTGAACATCAGTTTTAGTAAGGACTCATGTAAAATGGTTCATGGATCTATGGTGTTAGCAAGAGGAGTTCGGATTGAAACCTTGTATAAGCTATTGTGAAGCACTATAACAAATGAGTGCAATAGCTCGTGTATTCCTGAGGCTGAATCAGATAAAAGTTCAACACTCTGGCATCAAAGAATGGGACATATTGGAGAAAAGAGACTGCGTACCTTGTACACGAAAGGTATGGTTCAAGGTATCTCTAATTGCTCAATGGTTTTTGATTTCTGTGAATATTGTATTTATGGCAAGCATAATCATGTGAGTTTTCCATATGGTGCTGCAAGATCAAAAGGGATATTAGATCTGAATCATAGTGATATCTTTGGTCTTGTTCCTATTCCATCCCTTGGACAATCACGGTACTATGTTTCTTTTGTTGATGACTTTTCAAGATATGCATGGATTTATTTTTTTAAAAGTAAAGCTGAAGTGTTTGATAAGTTTAGAGAATTTAAAGCACTTGTTGAAAATCAAACTAGGGAAAAATATTAAGGTGTTGAGGTCTGATGATGGACGAGAGTATTGTTCAGATACATTTGAGGAGTTTTGTAAGCAATGTGGTATTGCAAGACAAAAGACTACTCCATATACACCTCAACAAAATGAAGTTGCAGAGAGGTTGAACAAATCATTGATGGAAAATGCTAGAAGTATGCTCAGTGGTGCTGGTCTAGCACAAAAATTCTAGGCAGAGGCAGTGAATGCAACATATTACAAAATCGATCTCCTACATCAGCATTGCCAGATCAAACTCCATTTGAAGCATGGTTTGGTAAGAAACCCTCTCTTTCACATCTTAGAGTTTTTGGTCGTGATGCATACATGCATATTCCAAAGGAGAAAAGAAGTAAGCTTGATAATAATGATATTAAATGTATCTTTATTGGTTATAAAGATGGATTTAAAGGATATAAACTTTGGAATCCAGAAACTAAAAGTATAGTTTACAGTAGAGATGTGTTTAGAGAAATGAAAAGTGATCACAGGAAGGAAGTAACAGAAGAACCTGAAAAGGTACAATTTGATCTCATGGAAGAAGAATCCCACTCATTAGAAGAGGATGAACCAGAGGTTCATACACCTGTGGTAAGGAGATCAACACGAGAAATAAGGCAACTTGAAAGGTATAGTCCATATGCTTTTCCTTCTTCCTTTATTTTATCTCATTCATCGATGAATATCCTAAAACAGATTAGAGAAGCTATTAATTCGAAGAGGCAAACCTTTGGTAATGAGCCATGAATGAGGAAATGATGGCCTTGAAAAAGAACAAGACATGGGATCTAGTAAAATTACCCGGTGGAAGAAAAGCAATAGGTTGCAAATGGATTTTCAAGAAGTAGAATGTTGAAGGTAAAATTGAGAAATATAAAGCTCGCATAGTTGCTAAAGGCTATTATCAGGTAGAGGAAATTGATTATGGTGAAGTAGTTTCCCCTATTGCAAAGCTTAGCTCAATAAGATTTTTTTTATCTGTGGCTACTGCATTTAATCTTGAAATAGAGCAAATGGTTTTAAAAACTGCATTCCTTCATGGAGATTTGGAGGAAGAAATCTATATGAGACAACCTGAAAGATTCATTGTTGAAGGAAAGGAGGATTTTGTATGTAAGTTAAAGAAATCTCTGTACGGACTGAAACAATCACCTAGAATGTGGTATTAGAAATTTGATACTTATGTTTTAGGACTTGATTTTGTTCTTAGCAATGCTGACCATTGTGTATACTCAAAGCAAATTGGTAATGAACTTGTCATTATAGTTTTGCATGTTGATGATATGTTACTAATTGAAAACAATAAGGAAATGATCAGGGAAGTGAAGTCTCAATTAGCATCACAGTTTGACATGAAAGATCTTGGCCCTGCAAATTTTATTTTGGGCATGCAAATAAATAGAGATCGTTCAAGCAGAAAGCTGTGGCTGAATTATAAAAAGTATGTTGAGACAATATTGAAGAGATTAAGTATGCAAGATTGCAAACCAGTGAAGGTACCTATTTCGTTGGATGAAAAATTGTCTGCTGAACAATGTACAAAAATAGAAGAGGTAGAATAAATGTCTCATGTTCCTTATGCAAATCTGTAGGGAGTTTAATGTATGTCATGGTGTGTACTAGACCAGATATTGCCCATGCAGTGAGAGTTTTGAGCAGATATATGTCTAAGTCTGGTAAAGAGCATTGCACTGCTGTAAAAAGAGTTTTTTAGATATTTGCATGGTACATTTGATTTTTCAATCTATTATGAAGGTATAGGAAACAAAAACAAATCCTTGGATATAGAAGGTTTTGTTGATGCAGAATGGGCTGGAGAGCTTGACAATAGAATATCTACTAGTGCATATGTATTCAACTTGTTTGGAGGGGCTATTAGTTGGATGAGCAAGAGGTAAACTGTTGTTGCTCTTTCAACCATTGAAGATGAGTACATGGCAGCCACTGATGCAAGTAAGGAAGCAATATGGCTACAAAGACTATATGTTGAAATTGAGTTCTTTCAAGGAGCTGTGAAGATAAATTATGATAGCCAAAGTGCTATATTTCTAGTAAAGAACCCTGTATACCATTCAAGAACAAAGCACATTGATACAAAGTACCACTTCAGTAGGGACATGATTGAACAAAAGAAAGTGTTGCTGGAAAAAGTGGATACCAAGAAAAATATTGCAGATTCTTTAACCAAGGTAGTTAGCACAAAAAAGTTCATGTTTTGTACAGTTGAAATGGGTCTGGCAAGATTGGATGTTGGAACTAACATTGATTACAACCTTTATACAAAGTATTCAACAAGTGGAAGAATGTTGTATGTGTCTCATACTTTGCATAGGAAGTACTATATAGTAAGCCCTTGCTTTGGCGGTCTCGCTTAGGGCCCCCTTTTTCCAAAGATATTCTCGAAGCTATTTTCGGAGGTGTTGGAGGGATTCTCATGATTGGTGGGTATGGGTGGTTTTAGCCCATGGTATTGTGCCCACAGTATTCTAATACCACATTGTGGTTTAGGGTTGTATGAGTTTCCTTTATATTTATTATAATGTCCCATTATGGGTAAGGTGAATAATAATAGAAAAGGAGGTGTGGCTCTTGTTTGCTGGACGTAGCCCATATCGGGTGAAACATGATAAATATCTTGTGTTCTATGTGCATGTATTTTGTGAGTTGTTATTTTTTTCTAAGTTATTTATTTTTGCATTATTATTCTGGAATAATTTTGGGTATAACTCTTCAATTTACTGATTAAAGACTTCTTGAAGAAGAAGCTGAAGAGATACGAAGTAGATCTCATTGAAGAACTTCCATCCTTGGAAGAAAGAGAAGGACTAGGAGAGTCCTGTACAAATCTAGAAGCAACATAATAAAAGATTTAAGATCTCATCACCAACACTTCAAGAAGCAGAAGGTTGAAGAAAAGGTCTTAGACCAGATAAGCCGCAAGATAGAAGACCTTGGTAGATCTCATTAAGAACTTCCATCCTTGGAAGAAAGAGAAGGACTAGGAGAGTCCTGTACAAATCTAGAAGTAGCAGAATCAAAGATCTAATATCTCATCACCAACACTTCAAGAAGCAAAAGGTTGAAGAAAAGGTCTTAGACCAGAGAAGATACAAGATAGTAGACCTTGGAGAGGTCTCAAGGAGGAAAAAGAAGGCTTGGAGAGCCTTTGTTTGCAGAGCTCAATTAAGCATCATCAAAAGAGTGCCTAGGAGAACTCATTGGAGAAATCCACTACCAAGGATAATTTTTTGATAGTGAAGACCTTGGGATAATTATCGCATTTCGACAATAGATCCAAGAGAAGAAGAATTTGGCAAGGAGTGCCAAATCCCATAAGAAGAATCCAGTGAATACCTCAAGATATTCAGAATCTTGAGAAGATATTGTTTGAAGTCAGAATTTGATAAAAATATTGAAGGAATATTCATTTATAATAAGCATACAAAATATAGGATATTTGGATATTACCTTCCATGGCAAGGAGGCAAAGTTCATAGAAAGGAGTTCTCTGAATCTACAACTGAAAAGCAAAGATCACTAGAAGGATCAAGCCACCAAATCCAAGGCTCAAGACAAAAATTTCAAGGCTATAGTTTGGTGAAGCAAGAAGCTGTTTTGGACAACCAACAAGAAAGCTGCAAATTAATCCATCTACTACAAGGCAACAACTTGGTGAATTAGAAACACCAAGATCGTCATCTACATAAGCCATAAAAAAGGTAAGAAAATTGGGTGCAATGAGGTTCATTTATTAAACCTCAAATTAGATTATTATCAAATTCCATTAAGGCACCATATTCAGATTAAAAGTTGTAAAACAATAGATTGCATTATAAGTCTTCAAGAAAGTGCAAAAAGGGAGAATTCATTTTAAGGATTATTTGCACATTAAATAGGAGTTGGATATTTTCGAAAGAAATAAAATTATCATCTACCTATTTGCTATCTAGAAAGCAAGAAGACTATATCCTACAATATTGATTGTAGTGAAAATTTGCAGAATACTTATTAAGGGTTCATTACAAATTACTCTTAAAATATGTAGAGAATATTAAGTGCGTTTGAAATTATTTTGAGAGTTTACTTATAGGAGCAATAAGGTGAGATTATTGTTACTATTAAGTATATTATTAATTCATTAGAACTATACTAGTTATTCTTTACTAGTTACTCTCAAAAATGTTAGTTTGTGTTTGTTGATTGTTAAGGATGAAGAGCACAAAACCAGTAGATTAATCAAAGTGTCTAGAGATACTATTTGGTGCCTACAATTTTCATGGCCCAAAGAAGCCACCAAAATCAGATCAGATTCCTCCAAGGATTAAAGAATAAAGCCACCATTAAAATCAGCAATAGAAGCTTCAAATCGAGACTTGGTGAGTCTCAAGATTCAAGGTGCACTAAAGGCTATTTAAAAAAAAAGTGCAAAAATTACTTCTACAAAAAGAAGCTTCTATCTACATGGTTTCAAGCTTGTATTCATTAGCAAAATATCCAAGCAAAAGTAGAGAGGTGTCTAAACAAGGATACAACCTCAAAATCTACCATTACCTACAAGGATGTTGTCATAAAACCAGAAAAAAACAATTTGCAAAAAGGAGATGCAAAAAGATATTTTATATACAAAGTTTTTTACATTTCTAATCTACCATACGTAGGAAAAAGGATAGGGTTTTAAGTGCCTCAAAGACACAATCTTCAGGGTAAAACAACCCAAGGCAACTATATAATAGCACACTCCATGCAAGGGAATAGAGCCTCTCAAAAGGCTCATATATTCTATGATTTGGACAACCAAATATGCAAGCAAACAAAGAAAAATACAAAGGAAGGAGAAGCCTTATATTCAAGGGCAACATTATCTGAAAAAGGATTTCTTAAAAGGTTTAAAAAGAAGACACAAAAGAATACATTGGACGTACGTCTAAGGAGCATCGTTGGAGTACTTCAAACTCCACCATAACATTGCTTTAAGACTTCAAGATCATTATTGAATCCTATATCCAAGATTTCAAAGGCAATACACTCTACTCCAGTTGGAACCAACTAATTCCAAGAACCATTGAACAAAGAAAGAGCTGGTCGTATTGTGTTGATAATAAGGGAATTGCCAAGATACATTGGAGAAGCATTACATAGATAGCTCATGCACAAAGGAATGTGGTACTTGTCACCTAGAAGGTAATATTAACACTTCCCATATGAGCATCCATACATTACAAGTCTGACCAAGAAAGCGTTTTAGGAAAGAATGCTGGTGTCATTAAGAAGGTATGAGCACTCATCTAAGATTGTAATGTTCGTTCGACAAAATATTACAAGTGGCACAAGCATTTTCTCATCCCTCAAGTGCTCAAAGACAACCACCGTGATACTTGTTGCACATATCAAGATTCTTCTTCTATTAAAGGTACCAAAGACCAAGGAGATAGTAAATACATAGAGCACATTCGTAGCTGCCAAAATTGTAGCGTGTAAGAGAAGTGAAGAGCATTTAAAACATAGGTCAGATATTCAAAGGAGGTCAAAAGTCCATTGTTGAAGCTCCACCATCCAAATGTCCAAGCCAAGGGAGAATCAACGTACACCATAAGCTATAGCTCCCAAGGAAAAGGCATTAAAGAGGACTGTCATATATGTTCAAAATCTGGGATGAATACGTAGGGAGTATCTGGGATGAATACGTAGGGAGTACAACACTAAAGGTAAGGTTTTTACTTTATCAAATTTGATTTCATTAATAGGGAGTCATAAGGTATAATATAAGGTTGAAACATTAAGATATTTCAACCATATTTGAAAGCAACATCTAAAGGAAAAATATATAGCCTAATATTTGCAATATTAAAACATAGGAGAAATTAGGGTTTCTACTTCAAAAGTTAGACTTGCAAATATTATTGTTTTCTAATATTCCATATTAGGGAGTCATAAGGAATACTACATCAAAGTAGGTAATTGAAAATTAGAAACATTAAACATTAAATTATTAAAGGCTATAAAAGGAGGTTTATTAAGAAAAATCAAGAGTTGGAAATTAATTGGTATACTTGTCTCAAAACACATAAAAGGGACAAAATAAATCCAACTATTAAAAACTCATCAAATTAGAAAGTGCTCAAGTTCAATAGGAGTAATAAGGAGTCAAAGAAGTTGATTTTGCTATTCACAAAACTTTACAAAATCAACTCAAAATTGAACTATTATTCTCAAAAGCACTTTATCTATCATATAGCATTTCCAAAATCACTAGGGAGACATAAGGAATTCTACAAAACTTGATAATAATAGCATTCATCAAATATTATCAAGTACTTAATCCATCTAGGAGTCATAAGGACATCTACAAGATAATTCTTCAAGAATTAAATCAAACTAGGGAGATATAAGGAAGCCTACAAAACCTATGCTTTATAAAGGTTTTATCAAATCAAATCCTCATACTCTAAACTAGGGAGTCATAAGGTAGACTACTTAAAAAATTCAAATTAGGGCATTCAAAGGACTTCTATCAAATCCATATATACAATTCTAAGGAATAGCAAGAAACACTCAAGAAGGAATATGGATGAAATAATAAAAAATGCCTTTATTAATAAAGAATTATTTCATGAAATGGAGTTATATTCTCAAAACTTGATAGATACCCTTGAAGGATATGAAAAACTATCAACCAATGATAAGGAGAGATTCTCCTTATTTCTTATGGAAGCAAAAGAGGGTAAATTTGAAGCATTAACTGGTTATCTTCATGAAAATATTTTCAAGGCATGGTGGAATCCACAAAATATAGCTATATTCACATCTGAGGAATGTTTTATGATTTACCTATCATTAATTGTATTTTTAATCACTCAACACATGAATAAAGCTAGCAATACAAGTCAATATTATTGTGATGATAGGCTAACTCCTCATGAAGCAAAAATTCCACAAGTATCAATGCAGAATCACAGGAGGAAAATAAAGAAAAGACATGCTAAAGGCATCATAAAAACTGAACCAGACAGACATCTTCAAAATACAGAGGAATCCTCAACTATAGCTCTCTTTTCATCATTTGAAGATACTAACTACTTGATCAGAGTACAGTAACCAATGAAGGAGAATACAAGATCTAGTTCTGAAGAAGAAGATGGTCCAAATAAAGGACTCCAAAACAAAAAAAATTAAATGGTCAAATCAAAGAACATTCTCAAGAAGAAGATACATATTGAAGATTGAAATCTTCAATACCCAAATAATGTAATATAGGGGGGTGTTAGAGTTAGAGTATATTACATCATTTGGGTCATGTAAATGTACCACCTTAGGTAAATAGTTAGGATAGATTACTTTAGGAGGAAGTTATATAGTTACTTCAAGCAATGTATTAAATGCACAAGTGGCAATGTGTAAGTTGTAATGTGCAAGGTGTCCCCTTGTACAACTAGGTAGAGTGTTGGCCAATGAATCCATCTTCCTGCCTCATAGTGGTAGATTACATATCAAGCTCATAGGAAGTTCATGTCAAGCTCTTGGTAGTAGTACTCCTGTATGGAGTACAATGTATCTCTTTAGCTCATATTAATGGAGTGACCATCTCCTCCATATTGCGTTGTATTTTCATCATTTCTATTTATAGTATATTTTAGTCATACTGCAATCTCACTTTCTGTTATATTTACTATATTTTATTAGGACTTGTGTTAGATATCTCCACTGCATATATCCTCAAATGCTAACACTCATACACTAATGTGTGATGCATATTACAAATATAAGGTTTTTCATTGGGTTCCAATCCCTTGGAAGCCCATTTGTGTGATGAATTAAACATCATTTATTGATGGTTGGATGTTGGTAAGCCCCATAGTCTCTTCCTTCAATACACAAAAAATAAAAAATTTTGAGCTTGGTGTGTAAGATGATGTAACTACAAGAAGAATCAAATTTAGAACTTTCTTTATGATGACTCAAAATCAAATATAAAACTTTCTTTGTGATGACTCAAGAGACTAGTGCTAAACATGGGACAAGTAGGGTGATTTCCAAAGAGTTGGGATAGACCCCTTTTAAACCATAAAAACTTATTGCCAATTTGTAGGAATTAAATTAGTTTTAAATATTTTGATGCTATTGATGAAGATACTTTTACTATTTTATAGGAGGCTATCATATATGATAATATTTTTACTATTTTATAGGAGGCTATCATAGATGATAATATTTGATGACATTGATACTTGTAATGACATTTTTGATAAAAATGTGCCCTTTTATCCTATATATACTCCACATGTTTGTTCATTCTTTCACTATAAATAGTATGCAAATACCATACAACAAAGGCCACTTCGCAAAGGTTTTGTTATGGATAGAGATATTCTCAAATGGTATTGGATATGAGTATCTTGATGCTATTTATGATGGTATTCATTATAAGACCATAACATATGACAATACCTAAAGTAAACAACATTGACACTATAACTATTGATAATGATCAAATTTTGATAGAAATCATCACCATCTTAATTGAAGGCACTTGAATGCACCCTTTTTCCTAACACAAACTACACATGTTTGTTCGTCTCCCCCTTGATGTTCGTTTTATTTGGTTTGCCAATGGTCATTTTCCCTTTGTACCAAGGATTGGAATTTTGATTGAGGGCATGATTTGATATATCGTTTATAGATGAAGAACCCAAACTCCATTTTAAAGTTCAACTCTAGTCCATCCTTTGGTTTTGGTGTTCACCATAAATTGACAGAGCTTGGGTTATATATTTCGGTTAAACTACTCAACATATTGATCATCGACCATTTGAAGTGTAGCTCAAATAGATATTTGAATCTCTTAATAAATTTGGTTTTTAACTATTTTAACAACTAAGTTGAGTCAACTACCCTAAAACTCATGGGTTAAATCTAGTTTTCCAAACATATACAATTTTTTTGTTGACATACTTGCGTAACTTGTAGCTAGGAAAAAGTTTGGTAAGCCAATTAATACATATTCCTTGTGTAGTTTCCTTATACTTTTACAAAGGCTAAGGTTTTGTCCTTCATCCTTCATCCCATTTTAACAAGAGTGTTTCTTCATGGGATGGCTATATTATCATTGACAAAGGGCATGATAATGTTCATGATGATGTTATTATTGTTATTATGAATATATGTTATTAGAATATAATCTATTACAATAATTAAGATATAGTATTGTTTCATATTGTCATAGTTAATCTAATGGTTAGACTAAAAGATGTCCTTTAGTATATCTTTAGTGTGTAAATTATTCGCTTGATTGTTATTATAGTCTTCATTTCATAACTACCTATAAATCCTATTATTAGCATGTGTTATAAATTATTTTTAAATATAAATCCATTCATATGGTTTGTAAATTTATCCTATATTGGTATCAGAGCTATTAAAATTTGCAATTTATTTTTAGCCACTTTTGAAAAATTGTATTCCACGAGATTCTCCTCCAAGCCATTGTCCTCTTTGTAGTTTGTTTTTTTTGTTTGATCGTGTTCTAGTTATTTTGCATGTCATGCTACATGTTGTCCATTTGAGGTGTTAGAGTTTAAAAGAATATTTAACATACTCTACTTAAAATCGATTAGAGTTCAGTGTTAAAGCATTTAAAGTGCTTATGAGGAGGTTATGAGTTCAATTCCTAGCTAGTTTATATTTTAGAAGTATAGCAGAGGTTTGCTAGTTTGAGTTTTATATAAGGTTTTTGAATGATTGTAAGTCAAGTAAACAAAAGAATGGAGGCTTAGAGGTTGGAGCATCAAGAAATTGAATGGTTTAGAGGTGAATTGAGGTCTAATGAGCCAAAGTTTATAGTAGTTGATAACTAGTTAATACTAATTAGATGAGTGGTTTAGAGGTTATTGGAGGTCTAATCACCCAAAGATTTTAGTAGTTGACTAGTTAATGTTGATTAGAGGTATTCTTGATCAAACAAATTAGAAGTGAGGATAAATATGAAGCAAATATCCTCTATCTAAAAATAAAAGTCATTTGACTCATAACATAGTGGAGATCTGCTATTTAAAATTTGAGAGCATTATTGAGTGGGATTTCCATTTGATTGTAGAAACCCAATCTCTCAATTTTGAGAAGATATCTATGCTACTATTGCAAAAGGAGTGAAGAGAAACAACTAAATGATTCAACCTTAAGGAGCATAAAGAACACATTCATGATGAAATGTAGAGGCAAAGGAAATTATAATTTTGAGCAATAACTTGACAACAAGCAAGATAATAACTCTACTAAATCTACTAACTCTATTAAATCTACTAGAGTAATTTGTATTTATTGCAAGAAGATTGATCACTACATAAGAGATTGCAAGAGAAAAAGTAAAGTAGGTAAGCAAGGATCCTAATAAGCCAATGTTGTTGATACAAAAGATAAAAAAAACTTGCTTTTGTAATAACTCAAGGGCAATCAATTAAATGCACCATGTGATGCTTTGACTCATGTGCATCCAAACATTAAGTGTTTTATATAGAGGTTCATGTATCTTTTTTGTTCAATTCTAAAGTAGGGATGAATCTATTTATTTAGGAAATGATATGATATATTTTTTGAAGGACATGGTGATGTTAGGATCACATTAAATAATTGATTTTATTTACATATTAAAAAAAAATAAGATATGTCCTCGATATGAACACAAATATTCTCCTATTTAGTGAGTTATTAAGAATCCTTAACTTATAGTAAAATTTTCTGATGACAAATATTTTTTTGGCAACCAAGTAATTATTGTTGGTGTTGGTGAGAAGGTATTGTGTAGGTTGATCCAAAATAAATGAGTTCATATGTTTTGATAGATGAAGAGAACAATCGTATTATGATGAGAGGTACAAACTCTTAAGTTCTAACTATTTGTAAGTTTTTAATAAGTTTGACATGGTTCAAGGACTATCATGTATTCAAGAATAATAAAATGCATGTTTAGGTGTTAAGTAGGAAAGAAAATCCGATTGAAGTGGGTAAGGCATATCATGCATAAGGTGTTTGGAATCTAGTACATGTTGATTTATATGGTCAAATGAGCACACTTTTAGTTTTTGTTGTCAAGTATTTTCTTTTGCTAGTAGGTAGTTTTCTAGGAAGATGTAGGTATAATTATTGATGTATAAGTTTACATGCTTTTTATATATTTTAACATTCAAATCCTTTGTGTAGAAATAAATTGGTAAGAATACCAAGATATTACGGTTTGATAATGAAGATGAGTTTGCTTCAAAGAAATTTTAGAATTTTTGTAAACATGAAGGTATACATAGACAATATACAACTTCATAAGTTCCACAACAAAACCAATTATTGAAAATAAGGAATAGGACATTTATGAAAATAATATCCATAGGAAATACCTTGGAAATCCCCACCATTAAATGCCTAAATCCTCTCACACCTTTTCCCTCCACTTATGATGTCGAACTCCTGGATTTTAGCAATCCATCCTGCTCTCTTGTGACCCGGCTCTCCTTGTATAATGAAGCTTCGAACGTCCGGGTGGATCACAAAGACAGTGATCTTGCTCTGGGAGACAAAGTGCCTGAACTTTCGGAGAGATTTCATGACAGCGTGAACCTGCCGCTCTATAAAGTTGTACTTTTCTTCGTGTGGCTGGATCACTTGGCTCAGGAACGCTATGGGGCGCTCCTCGCCATCATCTCCCTTTTGGGTCAGGATTGCGACGTAACTCTCTGGTTCTCCCACCGCGTACAGGATGAAATCCTTGGAATAGTCCTGCCGCTCTATTTCGGAGAGATTTCATGACAGCGTGAACCTGCCGCTCTATAAAGTTGTACTTTTCTTCGTGTGGCTGGATCACTTGGCTCAGGAACGCTATGGGGCGCTCCTCGCCATCATCTCCCTTTTGGGTCAGGATTGCGACGTAACTCTCTGGTTCTCCCACCGCGTACAGGATGAAATCCTTGGAATAGTCCGGGTTGATTAACACCGGTGCTTGTGCAATGCGAGCTTTGATCTCCTTGAAGGCTTGCTCCCTTTCTTTAGTCCACAAAAATTCTATATTCTTTTTTAGCAACTCGGCCATGGGCTTGATTACCTGTGCGAAGTCCGGTATGAACTTCCGTACGAATTTGATTTGGCCGAAGAAGGACTGTAGCCCTTTCTTGTCGATTGGGGCGGGCAAGCGGAGGAGGGCCTCTGCTCTGTCAGGATCGATGGCTAGGCCTTTTTCGGAGATGACATGCCCCAGCAGCTTTCCTTCTTTCATCACGAAGACAGGCTTCTTCGGGTTTATGGAGATGCCGAATTCTCGACACCTTTCGAATATTTGCCGCAGGTGGGGAACATGATCTTCTCGCTTATGAGAGAAAACAATCATGTCATCCAAGTAGATGACGATCACTTTGTTGAGCAGCTCTGGTGAACGCCGTCTTGTGTTGGTCCTCATCCTTGACCCATATCTGGTTGTAGCCAGAAAAACCGTCTAAGAGGGAAAATCTCTGGGCTCCAGCAACTAAATGGAGGATCTGATCGATCTGGGGAAGCGGATAATGGTCCTTGAGGGAGGCCTGATTTAGATTTCTGAAATCCACACAGAGACGAATGTCTCCGTTCTTCTTCCTCAGGCACCAAGTTCGCGACCCAGGATGAATGCTTGATGGGGTAGATGATCTTAGCCTCCAGCATCTTCAAGAGCTCAACTTTCATCATGGCCTCGATTTTTGGATTGACGGCCCTCTGCTTTTGTCGGAATGGCTTGGCGCCATCTTCTAGCTCAATGGTATGCTGGATTATTTCTCTGTCATACCCTTTCAAGTCCTCGTAGCTCTAGGCTACGATGTTAGGGAACTCTCGACATAATTCTCTGATCTGCTCGAGTTCCTCTGTGGTGCAGTCTGTTCCAACCTTGATTGATTTTCCAGGTTCCAGCTCCAGGTCGGCATACTGCTTCGGGTCTACTTTGATCCGATGAGATATGACTCTGTCGTTCTGATCAAATAGACTTTCTAGGGTAATCAGTCCTTTTGGGACGTGATTATTTTTCAATTGTATCAACCCCTCATATTGCTCGTCATCAGGGTCTCTACCTTCGATTGAACAGGCTTCATTTACCAAAAATGTGACGATCTCCTCGTCACAGTCAAACACCTGCCAGTGGGTGTCCTTATCGAGCACGGAAGGCTCGTAAATGGTTCGAACCGGCTTCGGCTTCTGAACAGTGTCATCAGCCGGAACGTACTGGCTCCAACAGACGCCGAGAATGTCAGCATGCTTGTTTTTCTCTCGTGAAATAGCCTTGACATTCAATGAGTCAAAAGACTCCATCAGATCCCAGACCCGATTTCGGTACGCCTTGAGATAGTGCTTTTTGGAGGCGCACTTGTTCGTGATCTGGTGGCACACCAGCTCTGAGTCTCCGTAGATCTGCAGATGTTTAATACCTAGCCTCTCCGCCTTTCGCAATCCCAAGCACAGGACTTCATACTCCGCCGCGTTGTTGGTACAGCTCCAAGCCAACCTGTAGGTGTAATCCTTCTGGATCCCGGTTGGGGAAACCAAAAGTACTGCAGCACCGACGCCATTTTTGCATCGTGCGCTGTCAAAGAAAAGCTTCCACAGCTTCTCAGGTGCTGGTCCCACTTCTCTCTTGGCTGACTTGTCAAGCCTCTTACGCTGAACAACAGTGTAACAGCCTTGCTCTGTTTCAATCACGGCGTTGAAGTCCCGCAAGGAAAATTCGTCTTCTACTGGCAACTGTTCGAGAGCTTGCTCCGTCATGTCCACCGTTACTAGTTCTTCCTCCGTCAGCTGAACCATGCAATCCTCAGGCTCTTCTCCGGGTATCTTCTCTACTAAGAAAGTGGAAGGCTTCTCATTGAAGATTTTCAGTCTCCTTCCTTTAAAAGGCACTTCCATGTGCGAGTAGTCCAGAGACAGATACCCTCCCAACTTCGTAGTGAACTCCTTGGAGAGACACATGCCGAAGTAGGGTTCCAAGTCGACGACCACAACCTCTTGGATGACCACGACGTCGAGAGCTTTGTTGGAGCCGAATAGGGATGTCTTTAATGACACCGACTGTCTTGACAGGGGTGCCGTCTAGTTGCAGCACGCCTTGGCTGCTCCTTGTGTACTCCATCCCAATTTCGTCACAGACGACTCTCGGCATTACGGTCGTGGAAGCGCCAGAGTCCACCATGCAGTTGTGTACTATGTACCCTTGCATCCGTAATGACAGATAGAAGGGAGGTGGTCTGTTCTTCACAGTGGCTGAGACTGTCAGGGGTTGCACCAGGATAGGGGGCTGTATCTGCTTGCCGTTCTTCATGATTTTCAGAGATTCCTGCAGCAGATCAACCTGGCCTGGGAGCTGAAGAGCATCATACATGCTGATTCTTGCGGGAGTTCTCTTCAGCTCGTCTACTATGCTGTAGCCCGAAGTGCTTGCTCCTTCCGCTTCTTTTGCCGGCTCATACTTCGTCCGGTACTATTGAGTGGCCTCAACTCTCTGTCTCTTGGTCAGAGACGGATATCTCAGCTTCTCCTGAGCTTGTTCTTTTGTTTCAGCTGGAGGCTGAGCAATGGGAGCTTTAGCCGGAAGAGCTTTGGCTACAGGAGGCTTGACTACAGGAGTCTTCGCCGGAGGAGTCTTTTCTTTGGCTGTGTAGGGCCACAGCCTCTTGTAGGGCGGTAGCTCCTCAAGTTGCGCCTTATCTCTTCTGGCGTACACCTTTAAGGGTTTTGCTGTAGCTTTGGCAGACTTTCTGTTTTCCTTGGCAGGAGGCGGCATGGGAACTTCCTCTGAAACGGCGAAATTGCTTTCGTCGCCCAAGATCATGTAGAGTTCTTCATCCTCTATGGCGCTGCCGACCAAGGTCTGGAGGTAGTGTTGATGCAGTGTACAGTCTTCCTCAGCATGCGGGTCATTGCACGTGGTGCACCAGTTGGCCTGGTCAGAAGTACCAGGTTCGTCTTCAATGGCAGCATTCCTCGGAGGGGGCCGCCTTTGCAATTGTTGTTCGGGGGGGGCCGATCTTTTGTTAATGCCGGGGGCGGGTATGGCCTCCTTGGAGCCAGGTCCATCTGGGCCTGCTTCTTTTTCAGGACAGTCATGTCGTTGGACATGGTGTGATAGCCAGAGGCCAGAGCTCGTACCGCCTGAAGGATTTGATTCTGAATATCATGGTCAGGAGGCGGCGACAACTGAGCTGGGGGAGGCAATGCAGCCAATGGAGGAGTGGAATATTGTGCATGCTGCGGGGGAGCAAGAAGTGCTGGAAAACGTGGAGGACGAGGAGGCGGATAATGAATTTGCGGCGGGCTGTAAGGACTCACGATCGGCGCTGGATTCCATTGCTGCTGGGGTTGCTGTCCTGAAGTGGATGGCTCCGAACTAGAAGCTGATGGATACTGCGATCGGGGAAAATTAGGGTAGATGGGCGGTTGCACTCTGTGCGAAAGCCTGCCGATGGAGATGATGTCCATTTTAGCTTGTTGGGAAGCTTCGTACGGAGCGGGGAACGTGTTGATTCTGGCAACCTTCAACAATAGGCAAATGTCTGAGTTGAAGGATCTCAGGTAGTAGTAGGCGACCTGACCTGCTGACGATCGGAGTTCGCGAGGCACTCGTTTCCAAGACCTTGCAAACCTGATGTTGAAGTCTGACACCTCCTCCTGGGGGTGTCTCTGAATACTTTGGAACTGATGCAGACAAAGAAGAGGGATCGGCGGACTCGTTGCATCCTTTCACGAGCCTCGCCGGCTAATCTGTCGCCACCCTGTGATGGATCCCTTTGGCAGTGATCTCCACCAGTAGAGAAGCTTTCCCCTCAGGGAAAGGGCTAGCAGACGGGTCTTCACACTTTTGTCAGTAATTGAGTGTAGCGCAGCCAGGGCAAGAATGTCCTGGATGTGTTCGTACGCCGTCTTGCCGTAGCCGTCGTATGTAGGGATAGACTTTAAGGCATCAGGGGGCATAGCTTGCTGTCCGACTAGGGCCAAGGGCCCCGTAGAATCCACCGCTGGGAAGAGGTCATCATCATCTAGATGATCAGCCATGTCTGCTTCTGACCTGGTAGTGTACTCGGTATCAGAACTGTCCGAAGATGTGGATTCTTCTTCGGCCTCAACTTCAATTTCAGCCTCGGCTTCTTGAATTTCAGCCTCGGCTTCTTCTTGGATTTCTTCTTCGCGAGCTTGGTAATTAGCCAGCCTGACGCGCTCGCCTGGAGCGTCAATGTCAAGTTCGTAAAAGCCAGGCGGGTTCTCCGGGTTCCTTGCTCGCCACCTTCTCGTTTGCATGAAGGCGTTAGGACAGGTCTTCATGGACTCAGAGAGTGTTCAGATATTTGCAGAGTCGACAAGTGCTCAGATTTTGAACAACAATGAAGCGAGCGCTAGTGCTTCGATTCTGTTTGGGGGTGGGAAACTTCCATGTCCCACCGGTTAAGGCCAAGAAACTGGTGGCACAAGGGGGTTTATCAGGTTGGAATAGTACTCGTCCCATCGGGCGTGCCAGAGAAACTGTTGGTTACGAATCTGCCATGAGGAAAGGATTTGTTGTTATTGCGCCTAGATTCGCCCACAGATTGAAAGTTCGGAAGGAAGAGATGCCTTCCGTGCCAATCTCCGGAGAAGGTCGGCTTCCTATGGGGTTTGTGTTAAGATAAGAGTGCAGGGAAAGAGATAAAAGTACAGAAAGAGATAAAAGTGCAAAAAGAAATTCCAAATGTGATTGGAGTTGGGTGGGGGGAATAAGCAGCACGACAACGAATCAATCACCACTACTAACAGCATTCATCTACAAACATACATTGAAACTACAGCTATCAGCGATCCTATGTATCCTCTATCTATGCATTCCAGGAATATTTGGCCACCAAATGCCGGAGTCCGGAGTTCAAGACAACAGACAAGCAATGACACAAGAAACATGAGGCAGAAATGACAAGGAGAGGCAGCATACAAGATAAAAGACAGTAAGCAGAGCCAAGTATATGTTTGTATTTGAGGCAAACACACAGCTACAATTGTTCCCTAGTAATATATTCCCCTTCCACCATTTACAATGAAAAAGTGGTGGGTATTTATAGCCCAATTTCCCCCGGATTACATTCATGGGCACAAAGTCCCAGACAGGACAGTTGCTGACACGAGCGGCTGAGGAGCTGTTGATGCTGACTTATGTCTGGCAGGACGTACTTGCAGCATGGTGTCCCTGAAGGCGGTACAGCTACGTGGCAACGCGTTGGGACAAGTCTTCGGTCAGCAGGAATGCGGGTAGGTGCGGCAGATGGCACTTCACATCGGCTTAAATGGTGACAGTTGGCGCCGGTAGTGTAGCCCATGCTTCGTCCTTGCGTGGTCAAGTCTTGGCTTGAATCCCGAAGGTGGATACTTTGTCGGATGCTGAAGTGTGACACGTGTCTGCCTTGAAAGGCAGTTTATCCAACTTTGCCAGGAATTCGGGCGCTATCGGGTTGCGCAGTTTGAAAACAATGCAGTTGGAAGGCCTTCTTGCCTTAGCAAATTTCTGAGTTAATCTTACCCAACTGCGCATCGGTCAGAGGGCGCACTCCGACTTCTCTACAAATTCGGGTGTCGCACCGGTACTTGGCTGTCTTTCTTTCGCTGCTCGGACTGCGCACTGGAAAAGGGGCGCACTCCGACTTCGCTGCGAAGTCAGGTGTCGCCCCAGCACTTAGTCGATTCTCTGCCAGACCATTCCCCTAGTGCGCCCAGGAAGAGGGGCGTACCTCGACTTCGCTGCGAAGTCGGGTGTCGCCCTTGACACTTAGTCAGATTTTCAATTATTTCCTGTTCTGCTGCGCACTTCAGGTTTTCTACTGCGCTCCACTTGAGGGCCGCACTCCGACTTCACTGCGAAGTCGGGTGTCGCCCCAACACTTAGAAACTTTTCAAGGTACACTTGTTGAAGTTTTATTGGGGGAAGAAAGGGAGGAAGAAGAAGAGGGAATGGAACTGCGAGGGAGAGAGAGAAAGGGAGAAATGAAGAAAGGGAAAATGAGGAGAAGGAAAGGAAAAGAGCAGCTCTCTAATAGAAACCAAAAACATGGCACCCCTGTGCAAAATGTGGCAACAGGTCCCATAGACCATATTTGGGTCTCGCGGACGTAATCAAAATCTTTCATTTCACCATTTCAAAACTTGTCCTATACTCTGGAACTTCAGGATTAATATAGATATGCACAAAAGGAAAAAGTATCACATATAACAGGTATCAGGTATATGGGCATAAGTAAGAATCAACAATTTATGTTAAAGCAGAATGACATATTTGTTGTATTGAGATGCCATACATGCTGAATAGATGGTTGGACAAAAGACAATCCCAATCAATGACGTGCATAACTTCGTCTAAAATTGTTTCAAAAAATTCAAAGCTTGGCAAAATTGGCTCAGGTTCACGTATTTTAAGAACTTAAAAATTGAACATAACTAAACAAACTAAAATCAAGACCAAAAAATTGAAGCGAAATTTTAATTCTTAAGATCAAGACTGAAATTCTAACTAAATGCTTTGCATATCTCACCAAATATAATTAAAAGTTACAGAACCTTAATCACAAGTCTGATGGATGTCACTATTACACAATCCAATTAACGTTACTAACCATGCATACAAGCCTTGCTTGGTCTTGAATATTGCCTTTTAATTATACTCTTCATGAATCCTAACATGAAGATAGACTAACTTTAAGTTTTAATTAGTGAAGTACTTAGCTTTTTCTAGTTGGTTCAATGAGTTGTCTATCCTTGGCAAAGTACACAGATTCATGATCACATTCTTGTTTGGTTCAATGAGTTGTCTATCCTTGGCAAAGCACACAGATTCATGATCACATTCTTGTTCTAATGTCAAAATACTCATGCACTTGTGTCATGATCCATAGAAAAATCAGCAGTCCACAGGATGACATACTTAACTTGATCACACCTTGATGAACTTCCTGAAATTTTTGTTCATTTTTCACCAGTTCAACAAGAAGAGTCTTGTACAATGGAAATACTCAACAATATTTGTAGTGCAAAGTAGTTGAAACTTGAATCTCATGCTCCATCCAACATTTTAATGGCACCCCTTTAGGCTTCAAAATCCCCCATAGCACATAATCAAATTATCCATTTATCTTCCATGTACAATGTTGGGCCGCTAGAATGATAAATCTACATCATTCTTCTTACAACCTTAGTGGCCTTATGGTGGAGGCTTTGGAACTCTGAATAGAGGTCTAAGGTTTGAATCCTACGGGGGCTAGGGTTGTACACCATGCTTCGGTAACTGGAGTATGGTTGGATAACCATATATTGGGTAAACAACATCCTCCATGAGGGTCGTCTCATATGGCCTATGGCCTCGCAGATGTTAAAAACTACTTTACCCTTCATCCTTATGTCTCACAATGAAGAGTCCAAACCTGCTAATGGCATTACCCAGTTTCTTTGCTTGAGTCGTTGAAATTGGATAAATGTTCTCCTTGCTTTTGTATGCATTCACCATGTAGGCTTTACCATCCTTGATCATGTAATATTTCTGCAATTTGTGATAGAAAATGGCATCACAATCCCATGCAAAAGGAGTGTGCATCTCTGCTTGACACTTTAGAAGTGGAATAATGTAACGACCCCTGAACTCAACTTTGCTTACCCTAAATTGCAGACATAAGTTTTGATTGCTAGATGACGTGCAACTCTACATCTTTAGTAACCCAACTTCTTGACCAATTGTTTATAGACTAAATTTTTATGGCTCCATGAGTCAAATCTGATGGTAACAATCAATTTCATTATGCGAATCATGGCATGAAACAACTTTATCTTCAGCATTACAATCTCCTTAAGATGTATTTGACTTAACTTCTAAGGCTTAACCGCCTTGCTTGACTCTATGTGGCTGAGAAGCCTTCTTTGACTTGGGGTCTTCATTGTATTTTACTATGCCAAAAGTGTGATCTTCTCAGCCACTTAACCTCTTGCATATTTTTATTGTCTTTACGACATGTCACAACATCAAAAACTT
This sequence comes from Wollemia nobilis, assembly GCA_028583015.1. Classification (NCBI taxonomy): domain Eukaryota; kingdom Viridiplantae; phylum Streptophyta; class Pinopsida; order Araucariales; family Araucariaceae; genus Wollemia; species Wollemia nobilis. The sequence goes on along the minus strand of JAQPPZ010017121.1, from coordinate 13,702,364 downwards.
CTTGCTAACTTTTATCTGAAGAATTGACTCTATATGCAATGCCTAAGATTGATTCTTAGTGCAACCATTCTCATGGCAGTGTTCACAGGCCTTCTCACAACCTTTGCCTGTTTAGGAAACTATGAAGTTTGGCCTCGTACATTTTGTCCTTATTGCTTACCTGAGACATGGGTTGATTATTCTAATTGCTGATAGGATAAAACTGTCTTAATCAAAAACACATTTTGCTTCTAGTCTATCATAATGGTATGTTTCTTTTTTATAGCATTTGTAAGTGTCTGAGCAAGTAAATGTGTGGCCTATCATCTTAAATATGACAAATGGATCTTCAGTTTGTTGCCATACACTCGGCTCTCAGCAACTAAAATACACCTCCAATTGTTCAATGACCTATTGAGTTCTTAGGTGTCAACTAAACCATCATAAGGGGTTACATGTAACTTAGCCTCCTCACAAAACAACAGAAAAAGGTGTTGGTACTAGGATTTTAAAGCATCCTTGGTGAACTAGTATGAATTGTGTTTAGGATGTTTTTAAGCTTCCTCCTCAGTCAATCCAACATCATCATGATGGGCATATATTGCATAAAGATTTTGAAGAGGCAGAGATACTGTTCTCCATTGAAGTAAACCATACCTTAATCTCTTTTTGCTTCCTTGCTGCTGCCATGTTGGACTCAATGGAACTATTTCATACTCCATCCTGGTTCCTCTTGATTACCTATCAAATTCTATTTGCATGCGCAAGTTTTTTCCACCTACTATTGTACTTGATGGGTCTATAGCATGCACTATATATTCAGCCTTCAATTATTGTGAACAACACCACAGGCCAATGGCCTGCTTTGCAAAGTAATCTATCTGTGAAACATGCACAGAGTTGTACAACTTGATTTTGCCTTATTTATCTATTATTTAACCCACTGAATCTATGAATTAATACATACTCTAACTTCAACAGAGAACAGAGCTTTGAACAATTTTGCAAAGCGCAAACAAACAAGCAAATATTTCCTTTAAACAAATGTTTTTATTAACACAAATCTTAGCTGTGCAGGGACTCCATTTACTCTTTAAATGATCTGTCTCCATGGTCTAACCTCTTTTGCATATATAATATTAGTCTTATTGGAAGAAAAAAAACATGCTTAGTTATTCCTGACTATTCAACTTTCTAAAATTAGTTATCCATGGGACTAGTTATCTAAAAACATTTAGTAATTCCTGATCATTCAACTTCTAAAGAAATAGTTATCTAGGGGGCTTAGCTATTAAGATGGCTTTTTGAGATATTTACCAAGTATTCTGGCTGTATTGGTAGGGCTACCCTTCTTGTTCATGTTTTTTTGGCTTTGGATTTGTTGAAGTTGACTAGTCTTTGTTACCAAACTTTTGTACTATTAAAGCTTTGGGGCTGTTGGTTTCCTTTGTTATGATGCTAACTTTACACTTCAGTTTTAATAATAGGTATTGGCACCCTATTGAATTTGGATTTAAGTTTTGTGAACAACGTTTGACACTAAATCTAGATACTTTTGGGATCGAATTCCTTTTGGCATTGAACCTTCCTCAACACAATGACTCCCTCAACACAATGACTCCAAGTTTTGGTTAATTTTAAGCTCTTTCAAGATTAATCCTTTAAAGATGAGAGTACTTAAAAATTTAAGACTAGGGATTGACACATATAAGGCAAGTGATTTACAATAGAAAGACATTTGCACATGTAACAAAATGATAACAATTAAGATTGTACTTGTATTCACATCGTAGTCTCAATAAAAAAAATTAGCAAATGGAGATGAAAATTGTTTTTTAAACAACTTCTTATAACATGTTTTATAATAACTTAAAGATCTTGTATGATCTTAAACAAACTTAAAAGCATGGTACTCTAGAAAATTGGATTGAAACAAAGGGCTTGGGAATCCTTGGCCTATAAGAGAGTAGGATGTGGGAGTCTAAATGGCCTATATCTCCCTGGCATGTGTGTGTTCCAAAGTAGGGGGTGTTTAGGGAGGTCGGTCAACAACAAGTGGCTCTAGCAGTGAGTAGGAGGTTTTGTTCTTTTCAAGTGGGATTGGTGGATTCATAACAAGTGTGGGCAAAAGTGTCTTAGGAGAAGCTAGGGAATGAGGCTTGGATTTTTAGCAGTATCTACCTTCCTCAGAGAGAGAATGTTTAGGTGAAAAGAGATGTGTTTAGGAAGGTGAAGACAATGATCGTTAACTTTAGGCACAATCATGGCTACATCCTCCTTGTTGTTTTGGGTGATTGGAATACTCCACTTGAAGGAATGGTTAGGTGGTCCCGAGAGCTCCGTTTGTTAGCGCTTCTGGTAGCAGGATATTGAAGAACCTTCCACTCTTGGTTAAGGAGGGGCATATGTGTTGTTGATCACATCATTGTGAATCAAAAGGTGGTTGAGCTCTTAAATAAAAGGGTGAGGCTAATTGATGGTTTTGACCATTGTTTGCTATAAACCAAGTTTAGGGATCTTAGGTTTGATGAAGTGGTGACTGGGAACTAGGGGTGTGAAGAAGAGGTTTAGGAGTAAGGAAGTCATAAGGCTTTCTAATAGATGGGAAGTTTTAAAAAGTATTGATGATCCAATGTTGCATCTAATGCATTCAAGTTGGAGGGCACCAGAGATTTCATAAAGAGGGCTTAGAGATATGAACTAGTCTCACCTAATGTAGTATGTTGGTTTTCCAATGCTAGAGTGTGTGTATGTTGGTGAGGCTAGGTTTGGTGGATCCTAGTATAGGGGATGGATGTCCCATTTGTGGAGTGGTAGAGGAGGGAATTTGCTCGTATGCCTTATCTTGTGGTGCCCTAACTTAACCTATTTGAGATTCAATATTATTTGAATTTCATGTGGATGTTGACGGAATTGAGTAGAACTCATACGTTGATTGGTGGTCACTCTTGGCAAGCTATGGACGACTCTAGAGGAAAATATACTTTCCAAGGGAACTGAAATAATGTTGCATTTAGTGCAACATCATGCTCTAGTGCAATAAGTAACTTAGCGATTGAAAGAAACTCAAGCTTGGTTCGGTTATCTTGATACGATGGTTTTGCATGTGCTACTCCTTGATTGGGAGGCTGGCAAACTTTGCCTACTGAGTTGTCTTGGAGATTGCCCCCATGAGAGGGGGGTTGCTAGTTTTGAGCCAGTAGCGACTCTCTTAGTTGTGGCGCTACCTTGGTGTCGGTAGGAACTTGTGACTTCGTCTACATGGGGATGATGTGTTGGAGCAACCCCTAGAATCAGGGGCCTCTGATGACGCGGATCACCATTGAGCTCGATGGACATATGGGTAGAGCAAACTTTTCTGCTAAGAACACAATTCACATTGAGTCAGTTGCGTGATCTCCTAGGACTATGACAACATAGTTGGGGTTGTAGGCCCACCCTTCAATCGACTTGAATAAGGTTGAAGGGAACCGATGCCAATGTATGGGTTGGGGTGAGTCGTCCTGCATTCGGGTGTGATAGGGACTGTGAGTGCAAGGTTTTTCATTGGGTTCCATTCCCTGGAGGGTCCACTGTAGATAGCTTGGATGTCATTGCTTGATATGGTTGGATGCTGGTAAGCCCTGTAGCCTCTTCCTTCATCATAAGGAAAGTTCTATTTTTGGAGCTTGGTGTGGAAACTAGAGAAACTACAACAAGAATCAAATATGGAACTTTCTGTGTGCTGACTTAAGAGACTAGTTGTGACAAACACGGACAGGTAGGGTTATTTCCAAAGGGTCAGGGTAGACCTCTTTTTAAACCGCTGAAACTTGGAGCCAGTTTCAGGAAATGGAGGAGATAAAAACTCTAGAATTGATAAATACTTTAAAGAAAAAAGACAAATGATTTCTCTTAATTAAAACTTACCCAGTAGTATTATGTTCGTTGTTAGGTGATGACTAGTTATTGCTGGCAACAATCATGGATTGTTTGGTAAATTGAAGGCCGAAATAGATGAAACATTTGAGATGACTTAACTTGGTTTACCCTATCTTTGTTTCGGTAATGTTTGTCCAAAGGACAGGATTTTTGGCATAGGACAAGTATGCATGGCATTAATGAAGCTCAAACATGAAAGTTCTAACCAGTCACAGTTCCTGTTGAAGTTTCAAAACCAGCAAATACTACATTGTTTAGACAGTTGATTGGAAGCATCTTGTATCTTACAACAAGATCATATAAGCATGCGGCTGGTAACTGATAAGCAGCTCATGTGAGCTTATAGCTTGAGTGTCTTGTTTGGAGCATAGTTGAGAAAATTTGCCGATTTTTTCTCACGGCGATGCAATCGGCAAAGTATCGGCGATGTGCCAATTTTTTCAAAAAATCTGCAATTTTTTTTTATAATAATATATATATATATTTTTTAAAGGCTGTGGCCGATTTAGGGATTTTTATGCAAGCCCATTTTTCAGCTGTTAATGTTTGAACATTGAAGTTTAAAGTTTAAACCCTAAATCGGAAACCCTAGTTTAGGGTTTTGAGTATTTTTTTTCCATCTTTTAAGTAAATATTGCTGCCTGATAACTATGTATCCAAGCCCATTTTTCAGCTGTTAATGTTTGAAACTTTGAGGTTTAAACCCTAAACCCTAGGCTAGGGCCTAGGGTTTGTTTTTTTTTTTCAATAAGTAAATATTGCTGCCTGTTAACTATGTATGCAAGGCCATTTTTCAGCTGTTATTGTTTGAATTTGAAACTTTGAACTTTGAATTTGAAGTTTAAACTCTAAACCCTAGTCTAGGCCCTAGGGTTTTGGGTTTTTTTTTCTCCTCTTTATAAGTAAATATTGCTGACTAACTGATCCGCGTGATGTGGTCTACCGGCAAGGACACCACTTGCATTATCGGTGATGTGACCCGGGTTCAATCCCCACGGTGGATATGTATATGTATAAGAAGTATTTACTCAATAAAATATTGCTGACTGATAACTATGTATGCAAGCCCATTTTTCAGCTCTCAATGTTTCAATTTTAATCCCTAAGCCCTAGCCTTTTGGTTTAGGGTTAAGTTTTTGTTCCTTTTTTTCAAGTGATTGTAACTTTGTTGTTACTTGTTTCCATGTGCAGGCATATAAAAAATGAAACTTTTTTTTCCTTCTTGTTACTTGTTTCCATGTGCAGGCATATAAAAAATGAAACCTTTTTTTCCTTCTTGTTACTTGTAACTTTGTACCTTTTCATATTATAAGCAATACAAGGTGTGTTTTGTCACTTTCATGTATACTTAAAGCTTGAGCCTTGTATGATGTCTTGACATGAATTATTGCTTGTATTGCAATATTTGATTTCCATAATGTTAATTCATTGTAATATGCATGAAAAAAACTTTTTTTCAATGAAATTTTTTGTTTATTTCGTTTTTTTTTTTGGCGGATTTTTTCCCTGCCGATTCTTGATTTTTACCGATTGTTAAAAATGCTGATTGTTTGCCGATTCCGATTTTCTCAACTATGGTTTGGAGTATATTAGCTAAATGTTACTTACCTTTGAGTCTAAATCCTTAATTGGTGAATAAATCGGCCACATTGTTCTCTCTATGACAATGAGTAAATCAGATCGATGAGAAATTCCCCTGAAACTAAATTGCCTCCTTTATTAATTTAATATTTATTGAGTCATGGTACAATTGTATCAACAATGACTTTTGAGTCTCCTTGTACCTCTGGTTATCTTAAATTTCTTTTCAAGACTATAGTTATGCCACTTATAAATGCTCCTCTCCACATTTTCTTGCTGTTTGTTTGAACAATTGCGAAGAATACCAAAGCCTTCTAAACTCTCCCCTATAACGCCTCCTTCACTGGCTGGGCCTGGATTGTCCCTAGCAGCAGTAAATTTAACATCAACTAGCCTTCCTTCTTTAAGGCAAATTTGTTCTCTGTTGGCCCTCTGAGATTTTGGCTACTTCCTCTGTTATCAGTGTATACACATATTGTTATATTTTTACTGATACATATGTAGGATGCCCCTTCTCTTTGAAAAACTTTGCATTTGAAGTCTTTTTTGGGAGGTGTGTTCATCTAACTTGCTGCCAAAATGCCGTATACACAAACATTTATCCTGGGCTTAAACAAAATTATATGCTTGTGGAGTGTGAGGATGGGACTAGTGCTTTGATACCAACCATTTCAAGTGAATTTGATAACTAATTCTGCAGGCTCATAGTAAAAGTCGCCAAAGGCATCTAATCATTTTACTCAAATTAAATGTTAAAACCTTTAATTTGAAAGGTGCAGCCGGAGGTCCAAAGAGATTACTAGCATTTACAAATTCTGTCTTGAGCATGTAACTCTATTGGCATTGTCAATATTCATTTACAATATTCAAGTGTTTTTGATTCTATCAGAGACTTTTATGATTTTTCAAGTAATATTTGTGTTTTACGTGGCCAAGGCTCTATTGTTAAATTTGCATTTGTAGATTCTGATAGACTTGGAAGGTTCTAGTCTTTGGAACCAGGTTGTTTGTGACTATTACAAATATTTTGTTTCTGTCTTTATATTTATTAATCTTGCACACTTTTTTACTTCCTTTTCCATATTGAAATTCTTAGTGATTTCTATTGTTTTGATTGCAAATCGATTACATTGGGAAAGGTCATGAAGGGCACATATTGGCCATTTGACCTCAAGGCATGTATTTAACATCTTTTTGATTATAGTCAACTGTTCTTCTTGTCTATTGATAAGGATTTTTATCTTGAATCATATCTGTTTTCTTTCCTTCTGATTTGGCATGGTTTATAATTGTTTCATCATCTTTCTTGCAGGTTTACTTTTTTCTTCTTGTTCTCCCTCCCCCCCTTCCTCCCTGAATCTTCATTTGCTCTGCTATTTGAATTATTTTGGTTTTCATCCTTATTATTTACTACTGTCTTGTTTCTTTAAAATTTTTCATGTTTTTTTAAAAAATCTTCAAGTATATGGGAATTAAATGGGCCCCACCCATATTACAAGATTACCACAATACCGAGTTATTTCAATGAACCACATGGTCTTGGTATTACAATAAACCATCTCATAATGGCACCCATGTGAATTGGATCCTGGTGGGCTCTTTGTGAGCCAAACTCTCACCAGTCTGACTCAACCCCATCTTTGTTTATGAATATTATGTGAATAGTTCTTTCTCATATTGTATGCAATCATGCAAACTAATATTGTTTCCAAAAGATTACACCCCTGGCATATATTCTTGTTGATATGATTCTACAAATGACTTGATGAAACCATTGCATCTGTAGTCAGAAGCAAGTATTTCACATTGGGGGTCTTTTGAGTATCAGGAAATGCATTTAGTATCCATGTCATTCTAAAGTGATTCAGTAATTTAATATATTCTTAGCATGTCAAATTAACCTCTTTATTTACTTGTTGCAGTTTTATTTTGTTATTGCTATTTTTATGTTTTTTTTCAATGGGTTATATGGGATTGAAACAACCCCACCCGTATTACATCATGACCACATAGTGATATTATAAAAGTTTGGCAGTTATGCATGTGCTGCTTGGCAAGATTCATCACTTTAAGGCCAATATTGTATTTGCAGTTATGACAATGCTACAAATGTGAGGCTTCATGCTACAAATATGGGATCGACATCTGTCATGTCTGTTCAAATTTGTTTAACCAATTGATGCCTATGCATGCATATTTATGTTTTTATATAAGCATGTGCCAGTGTTGATTTACTAATAACCAAGGTTCCACGAGCCTGGGGGACGGGGGGATGGGGGGACGGGGGGACGGGTTTCTGGGGACGGTGGGGGACAGCAGGCCGATTTTCGGGGACGGTTGGTGGCGACGGCTAGTATAATACTATAAAAATTGAATTTTTTTAGAAATTTAGAATAATCTACACATTCAGAATTCTACACCCAACAAAAATGATATTTCATATTACTAATCAATTATGTAAGTGCAGCCATTCATATTGAGATTAGTTACTAACACATAAGTGCAGCCATTCATATTGAGATTAGTTACTAACACATAAGTGCAGCCATAATTGAGTCATTTAACATTTTCATATTCATATTAGTTACTAATATGCAGCCATTTAATTGTTTCAAGTTCAACAACTATAACTTGAAGGTTCAGGATATCAAGTGCAAACAATGTTCAAACAGTCATCATTTTAAGTAATAACAGTCATCATTTTTTCAGCCACCAATGTTCAAACAAAGACTGTCATTTTTAAAAAATTTCAGTCACTAACTGTTCAAATTTTCAGTCACTATACCAAAATAATTGGTATTGTTTAAATAAACCTCCTTTTAGTCTCTTGTAATGATGACATTATAGCATAATTCCAAAGACCCTTACCATAGGTCCTTGGGGATTAGACCTCACAAGTGAATTAGTTTAGTGTTGGCTTTGGTGGGGAAATTTTGTAAGCATGAAAGTTTGATTTTAAGTAAGGGACAAGAACCAAATTAGGGCTAACCTTATACAGATCAATATAAAGCAACTATTTTCTTGCACGCCTTCATATTGGAACCCTAAGTTTTGGTGAAAGAGAGAGTGGAGGTCTGAACCATCACTGCAAACTAGCAAGAGGATGCAATGACACTGCCTCATGGAAGCCATGCCCTAATCAAACCTCTGATTTTGCTGACTTCTTGCAAAACCCATTTGTGGATTCTGATTGAAATGAGAGGGGTACATGGAATGAGATGGATTTGGTGCTGGAAATGCACCATTTTTGGTCTTATAACAATAAACCCTCGGAGGTTTGGGACACCGACAAAAAAAAAGAGGAAGCGAGACAGGTGAATAGAGAAAGCTTGTGCAAATTTTGCCAAGAACATCTAGGGTTTTGTTGCAAATAGAACCAGGTACCATTCATGTTGAGATGGAAAAAACCTGTGTAGAAAGAGTTTTTCATGCTGCTGTGGAAACAGGTGAAGTCTTCTATTTTCACTCCTTGTTTTGTTAGGTTTAGGGTTTGATGGGGGGTGAGACTCAAAATGGGTCCTACCCCTTTACCATTTTTTAAGTTAATTTTTTTTTTTCCCCCTTGGGTGAGGATGCCCAGCCGTAGGGGACGGCTGGACGTCCCGGGGACGGGAGGCCACAGGCCTCAGCCGTCCCGGGGACGTTTCCCAGCCGTCCCCCAAAAGGGGGACGGGAGGAAACGTCCCCCTTGCCGTCCCCCTGTGCTCGGGGACGGCAAGGGGGACGTTTCCCCCCGTCCCCCTTTTTGGGGGACGGCTGGGAAACGTCCCGGGGACGGGAGGCCTCAGCCTACGCGTCCCCATGGAACACTGCTAATAACCATGGCACTTCTAACATTTCCTTCCATCTATAGTGCATTTTTGGGGGACGGCTGGGAAACGTCCCGGGGACGGGGTGCTGGGGGACGTCAAGGGGGACGTTTCCCCCCGTCCCCCTTTTTGGGGGACGGCTGGGAAACGTCCCGGGGACGGGAGGCCTCAGCCTACGCGTCCCCATGGAACACTGCTAATAACCATGGCACTTCTAACATTTCCTTCCATCTATAGTGCATTTTTGGGGGACGGCTGGGAAACGTCCCGGAGACGGGAGGCCTCAGCCTACGCGTCCCCATGGAACACTGCTAATAACCATGGCACTTCTAACATTTCCTTCCATCTATAGTGCATTGACAGTTCCGTTTTCTGGTAACCGTTCATCAATAGCATACCTAGTGTCAAATAAGCGTGTGTGGTCCTTGATGGTATATGAGACATCTGGTATGATTTTAGAAGCTTCATAAGAAAGAGTTTGTGTAGTGAATTAGCACACATTTTGTGATTTCATGGTCACTGGCATCAGGTGGCCTATTTATTATGATCAATCGATTTTGGATAATCTATGATAAAGTGCAATAATGAAATTGGTCTTCCATTTTTGCGATCAGTGGCATAAATCCTTAACATTATGTTCTGTTGCTGGTTATTTTGCAGGAGCCCTATTGTCTTTTGGTGCAGGAGCTGCTTTTGGGTGGGCTTTTGGAAAGGAAGTTGCAAATCACACACTTCAGTTGTATAAGTTTGACACCATGGATGCCCAGTTACAGTTCTTTGATTGGTGGGAAAAGAAAACTGAAGGCCGATCATAAATTGTTTGGTTGAAAGTTGTTGGATTAATAAACCTTAGAGGTTCAATTCAATAATCTTGTTCTGCTAGTGTAGCTAATGAGTCAATTCAAAGGATAAGAGAGGAGTTAATTGTGACATGTATAATTTTCTGCTGGACAAGAAGTGTACATCATGTTAGATTTTATTGAAAGAACCCAGTATTGGTGTTTTGTTATTTTGCTTAAAATTGTGCATTTTGACTGCCCTGTTAAAAGAATTCATTTGCATTAGTACAATAGAAAAGAGGATTTTATTGGCTTTTTATGTTTATCAAAAAATCTTTGACATTCCTATGGTATGTTCTATCACAAAATATTGTTATATAATAATGTGCTGGTCTTTTCTATTGATGCCTGACACTGATCTACATGCAATTTTGAATTTGCCAGTATCCTGAAATTTTCATATTTTTTTACTACTTTCTATGTTATGTATGTCATGTTTCCAAAATTTTCCCTACTGTCAAACACTTCTCTATATTAATGCTTGTATGCTTTTTTTGTTAACAGAATATGATGTTTAAGATTAGATTAGTTATCTATTAGGTAAACCGTTATGGTGACCATTGCTTAAACAGTTCGACTTTTAAGCCTTCATTTATTTTCTTTCCCCTTGATTTTGATCACAACAACAATTTCAACCTAAAAGGGAATACTGGTGCAGGAATGGGTGACATATGGAAGATGAGTATAAATTTTCTAATCCAAATCTCCCTAAAGGTACATGTTTGTTCTGACAAGATGACAAGCCAAAGGGCTAACCATTTTAAGACCAAAGAGCAAAACTAGATAGAGCATTCGAGTCCCAATCCAATTGCACTAGTGATTCCTGGGCCTTACTGGTGACGGTATGTAGCCTTCTCATCTACGGATATGGATAGATTAGTTGATAGATTAGTTAATTAGTTGCCCCTTGTTTTTGGGCATCAAGCTTAATACAGTGCTTACGATGTTAATTAAAATCTGCTCTTATTAAAATTAGTCAATTTGATTGCCAACAAATACATGTGAATAATATGATGTGGGATTTGTTGGGCCTGAAAACGTAAGGGATGTTAGTTCTTACATATAAACATTTTAGGGTTTTCAACTAAATTGTTTTTTTAAAAAGAAAAAAATATTGCTTTGTTTTATTGTTGTAGGATTTGTGGAAAGAAATATTACGTAGTTTTCTTTCCATTTATAGCAAATATAATGTTGGTAGTAATTTTATGTTTGAACCAAGTGTGTGGTTAATTGTCTGCATAATGCTTTATAAACCATTTCAATTGCTGCATATTTTTATCTGAATCTTCTTTGTAAACCATTTCAATTGCTGCATATTTTTATCTGAATCTTCTTTGTTTTGTTTAGAGTTACCCTTACTTTTGACGAGTAATTGACTTCTGAATATTGATTGCAAATGATACTTAACCCACCATTTTTATTTGCAAATGATAATGTGATCTTTATCTTTTAAAAAAATGGTCCCATTTTCATTGGGGTGTGATCTTTTTGTTGGGGACCATTTAGACCCATCACAAATAAGCAATGGGATGGTTGTGGGAGGGAACCCTTACAAATTATTTGGTGTTTTTTTTATTTTCATTCTACAAATGTTACAAAGAAAGATTGACGAGTGATTTATTAGAAAGTAACATCAAGTAACATCGCATCATCGATGTCCGTGGGTCTAGGTGGATTGGTAAGTTGGGGCGCTTATCGAGAGGAGACCTAGGTTCCAATCCCACGGGCTTGCCCATGCACAGACAGGAGCCCAGATCCGATTCCTCTGAGTGGTGCGTCAGATTGATGACGACGGTGCAACCCTTGTGCGTCCGGCGGTCCCCATCTCACGCCGGGTTACCATGTACCGAGACGGTGGAAGTCCTAGGAGCCTTCGTAGATAGTTTGAACCCTACCAGCTGTGCTGGTAGTTACTAAAAATCGTGATTGTAACCATTGCTTCTATATATATAAAAAAAACATCACATCATCGATAAAATGTTTTTATTATATCTATATTGGAAGTTTTTTTAGTTTATTGAAGTTATGACATTGAAATACAATACTATCATTATAATTTTTTTCTCCCTAACAAAACCAGAACTTAATATTTGTTACAAGAGTGAGTTCATTAGCTAAAAAACTAATTGCTTATTCTGGCATTGCAATAATGTTTGTTTAATGAATGCATTTATATTTATGAAAAATTAAATAACTGTTTTTGAAAATGAAAAATAACATTATGATAACTAAACCAAAATAAGGAGAAACAAAGACTTATACAGCATAAAAACCTGTGAAACAATTTCTCATACAATATTTTGATAAAATAATAATTTTTTGAACAACTCTTTTCTAAATTGTTTATAAGAATATTTCTTATTTTAAAGATGTTATTTAAAAAAAAATTATGTGAACTTAATCTATGTAAAAGCATAATATTGTTAATGAAAACAAAGTGCATGGCTGATTGGTGAATTTAGCTCTTTAGTTGAGTCAAAAATTAAGATTCTTAGGTTAGTGTAAGGCATTGTAAGGCACATCAATGATGTTTACACAAGGGTTATATTTTTCTAAGGCGATACAAAGAAAAATGGTGGTTAAATTTAGGTCATTAAATTATATGGTGTTATTGTGCATGGGAATTTTCTTAAAGCGATAAGCCAAATTAAAAGGAAAGAATCTATTTAGGTTTTTGAATTTTATGTGTTATTGTTGTCTATATTAAATTTCAGGTTTGTCGTACTGATACCTTGACTTTTTTTTTTGACCTTTATATTTACATTTTTTATTGCATTTGATTTGTTTGTTGTTTTCCTTGTTGAAAATAAATTATTCTTCAACTTCATCATATGCTTCATCATTTTTTGTATTGGTAGTTTTTGGTATTGTGTCAATGTAACAAAAATTAGACTTGGTCAAGTGAGAATCCATCTTTTGCTATGTGCTTGGACACAATGCTATGGATTGAATTTAATTAGTATGCAAATATCACAAGTTAAAAGGTTTTATTATAGATATAGATGTATTCTCACATTGTATAGAGTCAACATTCATATGGGTAGCCTTTTGTTGGAAGTGCAATTGGCATCGATCCGGTGTCCTGTTTTCTTAGGACTATGGAAACTTAGCAAGGCAATGGGCCCTTACTTCGATCTACTTGAATAAGGTCAAAAAAGAGCATTCCTCCTTGTTAGAGTTAAGAGTATATTACATCATTTGGGTCATGTAAATGTACCACCTTAGGTACATAGTTAGAATAGGAGATTACTTTAGGGGGAAGTTATCTAGTTACTTCAAGCAATGTAATAAATGCACAAGTGGCAATGTGCAAGGTGTCCCCTTGTACAACTAGGTAGAGTGTTGGCCAATGAATCTATCTTCCTATATAAAGAGCCTCATAGTGGTAGACTACATATCAAACTCATAGGAGGTTCATGTCAAGCTCTTGGTAGTAGTACTCATGTATGGAGTACAATGTAGCTTTTTAGCTCATTAATGAAATGACCATTTCCTCCATATTGTATTGTATTTCCGTCATTTCTATTTATAGTATATTTCAGTCATATTGCAATCTCACTTCTTGTTATATTTACTGCACTTTATTGGGACCTATGTTAAATCTCTCCATTGCATATATCCTCAAAAGCTAAAAGTGGTATTAGAGCCACGGTAAATTGAGATAGGAGGACCTACATCCATATTAAGAGAAGTTCAGTAGGTCAAGAAGAATAGGGAGAGTTACCATTACTACTGTTTGCCTGCATCTTTGCAAATCGGATTTGCCGTTGTGCGTCGCTGTATGCGAAAGTTGCCATTAGGAATCAATTGATAGAAATAGCCACAATAGTCAACAAGATTAGAAAAGTGAGGATTGAAATAAATCTCAATTGTAGAAATTCTGAGATTACATTTGGCTAGAGTCTTTCCACAGAGTTGTTGAAAAACTCGTGAAGAGTAGGACTCAACATTCATACCACTAGATTGACAAATTAACTAGTGAAGATTATTATCTCTAGAATTACAAATTCTTCAATTCTAGTTTCTATCAACTTGTTGCAGGAAAAGGAGATATAAGAAAAAGTTGAAACTTCTTACAAAAGAGTTAGGAAGAATATATTCTTAGAATCATTCCAGATCTTGCAGCAACAAGGAAGAATATTGAAGATTCAAAGACCTCGAAGAAGGTCCCATTACAAGAGCTGCAGTCCTGCAAAGTGCAGAAGTAAAGAAAAGGTCAAAGTAGCCTTATAACAGACTCAAAGAAGAATAGACTCCAAAAGTTGAGTCAAGAAGGAGATAAGAGATTGGTGATCTCCATTCAAGATTAATACCTGCAAATTGCAGAAGCAAAAAAGGCCATAGAAGCCTTGACCAAGAAGAAGGCCATAGAAGCCTTCATTTTGAAGAAAACTTCAAAGAAGAATTCCCGATTAAGAAGAAAACTCCAAAGAAGAGTTCTTGAAGAAAACTTCAGAGAAGAATTCCTGATTCAGAAGAAAACTTCAAAGAAGAGTTTTTGAAGAAGACTTCAGAAAAGAATTCCTGATTCAAAATAATACTCCTAAGAAGACTTCTTGAAGAATACTTCAGAGAAGATATCCTAATTTCGAAGATAAATTCCTGATTCAGAAGAAAAATCCAGAAAGGTGTTCCTGAAGAATATTCCAGAGAAGAGCCCAAGAAATAGGAGATTGGTGATCTGCTTTATGTTGGATGTGTCTCATCCTTTGCAGAGGAAGTACTGTACGATAGGCCCCTGCTTCGACGACCCCACTATTTTTTGGAGATATTCTCGGAGCTATTTTCGGAGGCGGAGGGATTCCTGTGATTGGTGGGTATGGGTGGTTTTAGCCCATCGTATTGTGCCCATGATATTCTAATACCACATTGTGGTTTAGGGTTGTATGAGTTTCCTTTATATTGATTGTAATGTCCCATTACGGGCAAGGTGAATAATAATAGAAAAGGAGGTGTGGCTCTTGTTTTCTGGACGTAGCCCATATCGGGTGAACCAAGATAAATCTCTTGTGTTCTATGTGCATGTCTTTTGTGAGTTGTTATTTTCTTATGAGTTATTAATTTCTACATTATTATTCTGGAATAAGTCTGGATATAACTCTTCATATGGTATCAGAGCCAAATTATTATCCATAGAGAGACGCCTTTATTGCTAGGGTTTCAGTTCATTTGAAGAGGATCTAGGGTTTCTAGGAGTTATAGAAACCTATTTTGGAGTGGGAGTTTTACGTAGAAGGAGCTTGAAGTAAAATGACATCAAATCATTCAAGGATAGAGATTGAGAAATTTGATGGAAAAAATTTTGAGCTATGGAAATTAAAGATGCGAGGATCCGCTCGTGGATAGAGATTAGTGGTCTGTTATTTTTGAACAAAACTCTGCTAGTACATCCGATGAATATTGGGAAAAGTTGAATCAAAAAGCGAGGAGTCTAATTCAACTGTGCCTTGCAGATTCAGTCTTAATCAATGTTTTTGGAGAAGTTACTGGAAAGGATATCTGGGATAAGTTAGGGGCTCTTTATCAATCTAAGTCCTTAGTGAACAAATTATTTCTTCGAAAGAAATTGTATAATCTAAGGATGAATGAAGGGGATTCAATAGCAGATCATCTTAATGCATTTAATACGGTGGTAAGTCAACTTACATCTATTGAAATTAAGTTGAGTGAGGAAGATAAATGTATTACTTTGCTATGCTCTTTACCAGATTCGTGGGATAATCTGGTTGTAGCAATTGGTAGTACAATTTCATCCACATTGAAGTTTGAAGATGTTGTGGCATCTCTATTATTAGAGGATATGAGGAGAAAAGCCATGGAGGGCACATCAAAGAATGCCTTAACAATGAGAGGGCATGCCAAGGAAAAAATAAAATGAGATCTGGTGATAGATCTAAGTCTAGAGGTAGATCCAAGTCTTGGGGAAGGTTTGAGAGAAATTGTTGGAAATGTGGTAAGCTTGGACACATGAAGAAGGATTGTAGATCAAATAATGTTGATTCTGGAAAGAGATCTGATGAATCCACTTTCACAGAGAAATAAATCCACTGATGAAGGAGGGGATGTATATTTGACATCTTGCTCCACACGTTCAGATAGTAAAGATTGGTTGATCAATACTGGTGCCTCTTTTCATATGATTCCTCATAGGGGTGGTTCAGTGAATATGAAATATATGGAGGGGAGGTACTTTTGGGAGATGATTCACCACTTAGAATCATTGGTTGTGGAAAAGTGAAATTACTATTGCAGGATGGTAGGGTTAAAACCCTTGCTATAAATTTAATTTCTATAAGCAAAATGGCTGATGCAACAGTGAACATCAGTTTTAGTAAGGACTCATGTAAAATGGTTCATGGATCTATGGTGTTAGCAAGAGGAGTTCGGATTGAAACCTTGTATAAGCTATTGTGAAGCACTATAACAAATGAGTGCAATAGCTCGTGTATTCCTGAGGCTGAATCAGATAAAAGTTCAACACTCTGGCATCAAAGAATGGGACATATTGGAGAAAAGAGACTGCGTACCTTGTACACGAAAGGTATGGTTCAAGGTATCTCTAATTGCTCAATGGTTTTTGATTTCTGTGAATATTGTATTTATGGCAAGCATAATCATGTGAGTTTTCCATATGGTGCTGCAAGATCAAAAGGGATATTAGATCTGAATCATAGTGATATCTTTGGTCTTGTTCCTATTCCATCCCTTGGACAATCACGGTACTATGTTTCTTTTGTTGATGACTTTTCAAGATATGCATGGATTTATTTTTTAAAAAGTAAAGCTGAAGTGTTTGATAAGTTTAGAGAATTTAAAGCACTTGTTGAAAATCAAACTGGGAAAAATATTAAGGTGTTGAGGTCTGATGATGGACGAGAGTATTGTTCAGATACATTTGAGGAGTTTTGTAAGCAATGTGGTATTGCAAGACAAAAGACTACTCCATATACACCTCAACAAAATGAAGTTGCAGAGAGGTTGAACAAATCATTGATGGAAAATGCTAGAAGTATGCTCAGTGGTGCTGGTCTAGCACAAAAATTCTAGGCAGAGGCAGTGAATGCAACATATTACAAAATCGATCTCCTACATCAGCATTGCCGGATCAAACTCCATTTGAAGCATGGTTTGGTAAGAAACCCTCTCTTTCACATCTTAGAGTTTTTGGTCGTGATGCATACATGCATATTCCAAAGGAGAAAAGAAGTAAGCTTGATAATAATGATATTAAATGTATCTTTATTGGTTATAAAGATGGATTTAAAGGATATAAACTTTGGAATCCAGAAACTAAAAGTATAGTTTACGATGAGAGATGTGTTTAGAGAAATGAAAAGTGATCACAGAAAGGAAGTAATAGAAGAACCTCGAAAAGGTACAATTTGATCTCATGGAAGAAGAATCCCACTCATTAGAAGAGGATGAACCAGAGGTTCATACACCCGTGGTAAGGAGATCAACACGAGAAATAAGGCAACCTGAAAGGTATAGTCCATATGCTTTTCCTTCTTCCTTTATTTTATCTGTTACTGATGAATATCCTAAAACAGTTAGAGAAGCTATTAATTCTGAAGAGGCAAACCTTTGGGAAGGAGCCATGAATGAGGAAATGATGGCCTTGAAAAAGAACAAGACATGGGATCTAGTAAAATTACCTGGTGGAAGAAAAGCAATAGGTTGCAAATGGATTTTCAAGAAGTAGAATGTTGAAGGTAAAATTGAGAAATATAAAGCTCGCATAGTTGCTAAAGGCTATTATCAGGTAGAGGAAATTGATTATGGTGAAGTAGTTTCCCCTATTGCAAAGCTTAGCTCAATAAGATTTTTTTTATCTGTGGCTACTGCATTTAATCTTGAAATAGAGCAAATGGTTTTAAAAACTGCATTCCTTCATGGAGATTTGGAGGAAGAAATCTATATGAGACAACCTGAAAGATTCATTGTTGAAGGAAAGGAGGATTTTGTATGTAAGTTAAAGAAATCTCTGTACGGATCGAAACAATCACCTAGAATGTGGTATTAGAAATTTGATACTTATGTTTTAGGACTTGATTTTGTTCTTAGCAATGCTGACCATTGTGTATACTCAAAGCAAATTGGTAATGAACTTGTCATTATAGTTTTGCATGTTGATGATATGTTACTAATTGAAAACAATAAGGAAATGATCAGGGAAGTGCAGTCTCAATTAGCATCACAGTTTGACATGAAAGATCTTGGCCTTGCAAATTTTATTTTGGGCATGCAAATAAATAGAGATCGTTCAAACAGAAAGTTGTGGCTGAATTATAAAAAGTATGTTGAGACAATATTGAAGAGATTAAGTATGCAAGATTGCAAACCAGTGAAGGTACCTATTTCGTTGGATGAAAAATTGTCTGCTGAACAATGTACAAAAATAGAAGAGGTAGAATAAATGTCTCATGTTCCTTATGCAAATCTGTAGGGAGTTTAATGTATGTCATGGTGTGTACTAGACCAGATATTGCCCATGCAGTGAGAGTTTTGAGCAGATATATGTCTAAGTCTGGTAAAGAGCATTGCACTGCTGTAAAAAGAGTTTTTTAGATATTTGCATGGTACATTTGATTTTTCAATCTATTATGAAGGTATAGGAAACAAAAACAAATCCTTGGATATAGAAGGTTTTGTTGATGCAGAATGGGCTGGAGAGCTTGACAATAGAATATCTACTAGTGCATATGTATTCAACTTGTTTGGAGGGGCTATTAGTTGGATGAGCAAGAGGTAAACTGTTGTTGCTCTTTCAACCATTGAAGATGAGTACATGGCAGCCACTGATGCAAGTAAGGAAGCAATATGGCTACAAAGACTATATGTTGAAATTGAGTTCTTTCAAGGAGTTGTGAAGATAAATTATGATAGCCAAAGTGCTATATTTCTAGTAAAGAACCCTGTATACCATTCAAGAACAAAGCACATTGATACAAAGTACCACTTGAGTAGGGACATGATTGAACAAAAGAAAGTGTTGCTTGGAAAAAGTGGATACCAAGAAAAATATTGCAGATTCTTTAACCAAGGTAGTTAGCACAAAAAAGTTCATGTTTTGTACAGTTGAAATGGGTCTGGCAAGATTGGATGTTGGAACTAACATTGATTACAACCTTTATACAAAGTATTCAACAAGTGGAAGAATGTTGTATGTGTCTCATACTTTGCATAGGAAGTACTATATAGTAAGCCCTTGCTTTGGCGGTCCCGCTTAGGGCCCCCTTTTTCCAAAGATATTCTCGAAGCTATTTTCAGAGGTGTTGGAGGGATTCTCATGATTGGTGGGTATGGGTGGTTTTAGCCTATGGTATTGTGCCCACAGTATTCTAATACCACATTGTGGTTTAGGGTTGTATGAGTTTCCTTTATATTTATTATAATGTCCCATTATGGGTAAGGTGAATAATAATAGAAAAGGAGGTGTGGCTCTTGTTTGCTGGACGTAGCCCATATCGGGTGAAACATGATAAATATCTTGTGTTCTATGTGCATGTATTTTGTGAGTTGTTATTTTTTTCTAAGTTATTTATTTTTGCATTATTATTCTGGAATAATTTTGGGTATAACTCTTCAATTTACTGATTAAAGACTTCTTGAAGAAGAAGCTGAAGAGATACGAAGTAGATCTCATTGAAGAACTTCCATCCTTGGAAGAAAGAGAAGGACTAGGAGAGTCCTGTACAAATCTAGAAGCAACATAATAAAAGATTTAAGATCTCATCACCAACACTTCAAGAAGCAGAAGGTTGAAGAAAAGGTCTTAGACCAGATAAGCCGCAAGATAGAAGACCTTGGTAGATCTCATTAAGAACTTCCATCCTTGGAAGAAAGAGAAGGACTAGGAGAGTCCTGTACAAATCTAGAAGTAGCAGAATCAAAGATCTAATATCTCATCACCAACACTTCAAGAAGCAAAAGGTTGAAGAAAAGGTCTTAGACCAGAGAAGATACAAGATAGTAGACCTTGGAGAGGTCTCAAGGAGGAAAAAGAAGGCTTGGAGAGCCTTTGTTTGCAGAGCTCAATTAAGCATCATCAAAAGAGTGCCTAGGAGAACTCATTGGAGAAATCCACTACCAAGGATAAGTTTTTGATAGTGAAGACCTTGGGATAATTATCGCATTTCGACAATAGATCCAAGAGAAGAATAATTTGGCAAGGAGTGCCAAATCCCATAAGAAGAATCCAGTGAATACCTCAAGATATTCAGAATCTTGAGAAGATATTGTTTGAAGTCAGAATTTGATAAAAATATTGAAGGAATATTCATTTAAAATAAGCATACAAAATATAGGATATTTGGATATTACCTTCCATGGCAAGGAGGCAAAGTTCATAGAAAGGAGTTCTCTGAATCTACAACTGAAAAGCAAAGATCACTAGAAGGATCAAGCCACCAAATCCAAGGCTCAAGACAAAAATTTCAAGGCTATAGTTTGGTGAAGCAAGAAGCTGTTTTGGACAACCAACAAGAAAGCTGCAAATTAATCCATCTACTACAAGGCAACAACTTGGTGAATTAGAAACACCAAGATCGTCATCTACATAAGCCATAAAAAAGGTAAGAAAATTGGGTGCAATGAGGTTCATTTATTAAACCTCAAATTAGATTATTATCAAATTCCATTAAGGCACCATATTCAGATTAAAAGTTGTAAAACAATAGATTGCATTATAAGTCTTCAAGAAAGTGCAAAAAGGGAGAATTCATTTTAAGGATTATTTGCACATTAAATAGGAGTTGGATATTTTCGAAAGAAATAAAATTATCATCTACCTATTTGCTATCTAGAAAGCAAGAAGACTATATCCTACAATATTGATTGTAGTGAAAATTTGCAGAATACTTATTAAGGGTTCATTACAAATTACTCTTAAAATATGTAGAGAATATTAAGTGCGTTTGAAATTATTTTGAGAGTTTACTTATAGGAGCAATAAGGTGAGATTATTGTTACTATTAAGTATATTATTAATTCATTAGAACTATACTAGTTATTCTTTACTAGTTACTCTCAAAAATGTTAGTTTGTGTTTGTTGATTGTTAAGGATGAAGAGCACAAAACCAGTAGATTAATCAAAGTGTCTAGAGATACTATTTGGTGCCTACAATTTTCATGGCCCAAAGAAGCCACCAAAATCAGATCAGATTCCTCCAAGGATTAAAGAATAAAGCCACCATTAAAATCAGCAATAGAAGCTTCAAATCGAGACTTGGTGAGTCTCAAGATTCAAGGTGCACTAAAGGCTATTTAAAAAAAAAGTGCAAAAATTACTTCTACAAAAAGAAGCTTCTATCTACATGGTTTCAAGCTTGTATTCATTAGCAAAATATCCAAGCAAAAGTAGAGAGGTGTCTAAACAAGGATACAACCTCAAAATCTACCATTACCTACAAGGATGTTGTCATAAAACCAGAAAAAAACAATTTGCAAAAAGGAGATGCAAAAAGATATTTTATATACAAAGTTTTTTACATTTCTAATCTACCATACGTAGGAAAAAGGATAGGGTTTTAAGTGCCTCAAAGACACAATCTTCAGGGTAAAACAACCCAAGGCAACTATATAATAGCACACTCCATGCAAGGGAATAGAGCCTCTCAAAAGGCTCATATATTCTATGATTTGGACAACCAAATATGCAAGCAAACAAAGAAAAATACAAAGGAAGGAGAAGCCTTATATTCAAGGGCAACATTATCTGAAAAAGGATTTCTTAAAAGGTTTAAAAAGAAGACACAAAAGAATACATTGGACGTACGTCTAAGGAGCATCGTTGGAGTACTTCAAACTCCACCATAACATTGCTTTAAGACTTCAAGATCATTATTGAATCCTATATCCAAGATTTCAAAGGCAATACACTCTACTCCAGTTGGAACCAACTAATTCCAAGAACCATTGAACAAAGAAAGAGCTGGTCGTATTGTGTTGATAATAAGGGAATTGCCAAGATACATTGGAGAAGCATTACATAGATAGCTCATGCACAAAGGAATGTGACACTTGTCACCTAGAAAGAAATATTAACGCTTCCCATACGAGCACCCATCCATTGCGAGTCTGACCAAGAAAGCGTTTTAGGAAAGAATGCTGGTGTCATTAAGAAGGTATGAGCACTCATCTAAGATTGTAATGTTCGTTCGACAAAATATTACAAGTGGCACAAGCATTTTCTCATCCCTCAAGTGCTCAAAGACAACCACCGTGATACTTGTTGCACATATCAAGATTCTTCTTCTATTAAAGGTACCAAAGACCAAGGAGATAGTAAATACATAGAGCACATTCGTAGCTGCCAAAATTGTAGCGTGTAAGAGAAGTGAAGAGCATTTAAAACATAGGTCAGATATTCAAAGGAGGTCAAAAGTCCATTGTTGAAGCTCCACCATCCAAATGTCCAAGCCAAGGGAGAATCAACGTACACCATAAGCTATAGCTCCCAAGGAAAAGGCATTAAAGAGGACTGTCATATATGTTCAAAATCTGGGATGAATACGTAGGGAGTATCTGGGATGAATACGTAGGGAGTACAACACTAAAGGTAAGGTTTTTACTTTATCAAATTTGATTTCATTAATAGGGAGTCATAAGGTATAATATAAGGTTGAAACATTAAGATATTTCAACCATATTTGAAAGCAACATCTAAAGGAAAAATATATAGCCTAATATTTGCAATATTAAAACATAGGAGAAATTAGGGTTTCTACTTCAAAAGTTAGACTTGCAAATATTATTGTTTTCTAATATTCCATATTAGGGAGTCATAAGGAATACTACATCAAAGTAGGTAATTGAAAATTAGAAACATTAAACATTAAATTATTAAAGGCTATAAAAGGAGGTTTATTAAGAAAAATCAAGAGTTGGAAATTAATTGGTATACTTGTCTCAAAACACATAAAAGGGACAAAATAAATCCAACTATTAAAAACTCATCAAATTAGAAAGTGCTCAAGTTCAATAGGAGTAATAAGGAGTCAAAGAAGTTGATTTTGCTATTCACAAAACTTTACAAAATCAACTCAAAATTGAACTATTATTCTCAAAAGCACTTTATCTATCATATAGCATTTCCAAAATCACTAGGGAGACATAAGGAATTCTACAAAACTTGATAATAATAGCATTCATCAAATATTATCAAGTACTTAATCCATCTAGGAGTCATAAGGACATCTACAAGATAATTCTTCAAGAATTAAATCAAACTAGGGAGATATAAGGAAGCCTACAAAACCTATGCTTTATAAAGGTTTTATCAAATCAAATCCTCATACTCTAAACTAGGGAGTCATAAGGTAGACTACTTAAAAAATTCAAATTAGGGCATTCAAAGGACTTCTATCAAATCCATATATACAATTCTAAGGAATAGCAAGAAACACTCAAGAAGGAATATGGATGAAATAATAAAAAATGCCTTTATTAATAAAGAATTATTTCATGAAATGGAGTTATATTCTCAAAACTTGATAGATACCCTTGAAGGATATGAAAAACTATCAACCAATGATAAGGAGAGATTCTCCTTATTTCTTATGGAAGCAAAAGAGGGTAAATTTGAAGCATTAATTGGTTATCTTCATGAAAATATCTTCAAGGCATGGTGGAATCCACAAAATATAGCTATATTCACATCCGAGGAATGTTTTATGATTTACCTATCATTAATTGTATTTTTAATCACTCAACACATGAATAAAGCTAGCAATACAAGTCAATATTATTGTGATGATAGGCTAACTCCTCATGAAGCAAAAATTCCACAAGTATCAATGCAGAATCACAGGAGGAAAATAAAGAAAAGACATGCTAAAGGCATCATAAAAACTGAACCAGACAGACATCTTCAAAATACAGAGGAATCCTCAACTATAGCTCTCTTTTCATCATTTGAAGATACTAACTACTTGATCAGAGTACAGTAACCAATGAAGGAGAATACAAGATCTAGTTCTGAAGAAGAAGATGGTCCAAATAAAGGACTCCAAAACAAAAAAAATTAAATGGTCAAATCAAAGAACATTCTCAAGAAGAAGATACATATTGAAGATTGAAATCTTCAATACCCAAATAATGTAATATAGGGGGGTGTTAGAGTTAGAGTATATTACATCATTTGGGTCATGTAAATGTACCACCTTAGGTAAATAGTTAGGATAGATTACTTTAGGAGGAAGTTATATAGTTACTTCAAGCAATGTATTAAATGCACAAGTGGCAATGTGTAAGTTGTAATGTGCAAGGTGTCCCCTTGTACAACTAGGTAGAGTGTTGGCCAATGAATCCATCTTCCTGCCTCATAGTGGTAGATTACATATCAAGCTCATAGGAAGTTCATGTCAAGCTCTTGGTAGTAGTACTCCTGTATGGAGTACAATGTATCTCTTTAGCTCATATTAATGGAGTGACCATTTCCTCCATATTGCATTGTATTTTCATCATTTCTATTTATAGTATATTTTAGTCATACTTGCAATCTCACTTTCCGTTATATTTACTATATTTTATTAGGACTTGTGTTAGATATCTCCACTCGCATATATCCTCAAATGCTAACACTCATACACTAATGTGTGATGCATATTACAAATATAAGGTTTTTCATTGGGTTCCAATCCCTTGGAAGCCCATTTGTGTGATGAATTAAACATCATTTATTGATGGTTGGATGTTGGTAAGCCCCATAGTCTCTTCCTTCAATACACAAAAAATAAAAAATTTTGAGCTTGGTGTGTAAGATGATGTAACTACAAGAAGAATCAAATTTAGAACTTTCTTTATGATGACTCAAAATCAAATATAAAACTTTCTTTGTGATGACTCAAGAGACTAGTGCTAAACATGGGACAAGTAGGGTGATTTCCAAAGAGTTGGGATAGACCCCTTTTAAACCATAAAAACTTATTGCCAATTTGTAGGAATTAAATTAGTTTTAAATATTTTGATGCTATTGATGAAGATACTTTTACTATTTTATAGGAGGCTATCATATATGATAATATTTTTACTATTTTATAGGAGGCTATCATAGATGATAATATTTGATGACATTGATACTTGTAATGACATTTTTGATAAAAATGTGCCCTTTTATCCTATATATACTCCACATGTTTGTTCATTCTTTCACTATAAATAGTATGCAAATACCATACAACAAAGGCCACTTCGCAAAGGTTTTGTTATGGATAGAGATATTCTCAAATGGTATTGGATATGAGTATCTTGATGCTATTTATGATGGTATTCATTATAAGACCATAACATATGACAATACCTAAAGTAAACAACATTGACACTATAACTATTGATAATGATCAAATTTTGATAGAAATCATCACCATATTAATTGAAGGCACTTGAATGCACCCTTTTTCCTAACACAAACTACACATGTTTGTTCGTCTCCCCCTTGATGTTCGTTTTATTTGGTTTGCCAATGGTCATTTTCCCTTTGTACCAAGGATTGGAATTTTGATTGAGGGCATGATTTGATATATCGTTTATAGATGAAGAACCCAAACTCCATTTTAAAGTTCAACTCTAGTCCATCCTTTGGTTTTGGTGTTCACCATAAATTGACAGAGCTTGGGTTATATATTTCGGTTAAACTACTCAACATATTGATCATCGACCATTTGAAGTGTAGCTCAAATAGATATTTGAATCTCTTAATAAATTTGGTTTTTAACTATTTTAACAACTAAGTTGAGTCAACTACCCTAAAACTCATGGGTTAAATCTAGTTTTCCAAACATATACAATTTTTTTGTTGACATACTTGCGTAACTTGTAGCTAGGAAAAAGTTTGGTAAGCCAATTAATACATATTCCTTGTGTAGTTTCCTTATACTTTTACAAAGGCTAAGGTTTTGTCCTTCATCCTTCATCCCATTTTAACAAGAGTGTTTCTTCATGGGATGGCTATATTATCATTGACAAAGGGCATGATAATGTTCATGATGATGTTATTATTGTTATTATGAATATATGTTATTAGAATATAATCTATTACAATAATTAAGATATAGTATTGTTTCATATTGTCATAGTTAATCTAATGGTTAGACTAAAAGATGTCCTTTAGTATATCTTTAGTGTGTAAATTATTCGCTTGATTGTTATTATAGTCTTCATTTCATAACTACCTATAAATCCTATTATTAGCATGTGTTATAAATTATTTTTAAATATAAATCCATTCATATGGTTTGTAAATTTATCCTATATTGGTATCAGAGCTATTAAAATTTGCAATTTATTTTTAGCCACTTTTGAAAAATTGTATTCCACGAGATTCTCCTCCAAGCCATTGTCCTCTTTGTAGTTTGTTTTTTTTGTTTGATCGTGTTCTAGTTATTTTGCATGTCATGCTACATGTTGTCCATTTGAGGTGTTAGAGTTTAAAAGAATATTTAACATACTCTACTTAAAATCGATTAGAGTTCAGTGTTAAAGCATTTAAAGTGCTTATGAGGAGGTTATGAGTTCAATTCCTAGCTAGTTTATATTTTAGAAGTATAGCAGAGGTTTGCTAGTTTGAGTTTTATATAAGGTTTTTGAATGATTGTAAGTCAAGTAAACAAAAGAATGGAGGCTTAGAGGTTGGAGCATCAAGAAATTGAATGGTTTAGAGGTGAATTGAGGTCTAATGAGCCAAAGTTTATAGTAGTTGATAACTAGTTAATACTAATTAGATGAGTGGTTTAGAGGTTATTGGAGGTCTAATCACCCAAAGATTTTAGTAGTTGACTAGTTAATGTTGATTAGAGGTATTCTTGATCAAACAAATTAGAAGTGAGGATAAATATGAAGCAAATATCCTCTATCTAAAAATAAAAGTCATTTGACTCATAACATAGTGGAGATCTGCTATTTAAAATTTGAGAGCATTATTGAGTGGGATTTCCATTTGATTGTAGAAACCCAATCTCTCAATTTTGAGAAGATATCTATGCTACTATTGCAAAAGGAGTGAAGAGAAACAACTAAATGATTCAACCTTAAGGAGCATAAAGAGCACATTCATGATGAAATGTAGAGGCAAAGGAAATTATAATTTTGAGCAATAACTTGACAACAAGCAAGATAATAACTCTACTAAATCTACTAACTCTATTAAATCTACTAGAGTAATTTGTATTTATTGCAAGAAGATTGATCACTACATAAGAGATTGCAAGAGAAAAAGTAAAGTAGGTAAGCAAGGATCCTAATAAGCCAATGTTGTTGATACAAAAGATAAAAAAAACTTGCTTTTGTAATAACTCAAGGGCAATCAATTAAATGCACCATGTGATGCTTTGACTCATGTGCATCCAAACATTAAGTGTTTTATATAGAGGTTCATGTATCTTTTTTGTTCAATTCTAAAGTAGGGATGAATCTATTTATTTAGGAAATGATATGATATATTTTTTGAAGGACATGGTGATGTTAGGATCACATTAAATAATTGATTTTATTTACATATTAAAAAAAAATAAGATATGTCCTCGATATGAACACAAATATTCTCCTATTTAGTGAGTTATTAAGAATCCTTAACTTATAGTAAAATTTTCTGATGACAAATATTTTTTTGGCAACCAAGTAATTATTGTTGGTGTTGGTGAGAAGGTATTGTGTAGGTTGATCCAAAATAAATGAGTTCATATGTTTTGATAGATGAAGAGAACAATCGTATTATGATGAGAGGTACAAACTCTTAAGTTCTAACTATTTGTAAGTTTTTAATAAGTTTGACATGGTTCAAGGACTATCATGTATTCAAGAATAATAAAATGCATGTTTAGGTGTTAAGTAGGAAAGAAAATCCGATTGAAGTGGGTAAGGCATATCATGCATAAGGTGTTTGGAATCTAGTACATGTTGATTTATATGGTCAAATGAGCACACTTTTAGTTTTTGTTGTCAAGTATTTTCTTTTGCTAGTAGGTAGTTTTCTAGGAAGATGTAGGTATAATTATTGATGTATAAGTTTACATGCTTTTTATATATTTTAACATTCAAATCCTTTGTGTAGAAATAAATTGGTAAGAATACCAAGATATTACGGTTTGATAATGAAGATGAGTTTGCTTCAAAGAAATTTTAGAATTTTTGTAAACATGAAGGTATACATAGACAATATACAACTTCATAAGTTCCACAACAAAACCAATTATTGAAAATAAGGAATAGGACATTTATGAAAATAATATCCATAGGAAATACCTTGGAAATCCCCACCATTAAATGCCTAAATCCTCTCACACCTTTTCCCTCCACTTTTGGGTGAATATAAAATTCCCCTAAAATACCAAGTCAACTCCCCCTCATAAATCCACATGTGCCCCCACCATCCACCTTGCATTTTAAGGAATTTAAAATTCCTCTCCACTTTATCCCATGTGCAATTTAAGGAATTTTATATTCCTTTATTCTTCCCAAATATCCCACTTACCAATGTCAATTTATGACACATGAATAGGTGAGAATTCACCCTATCCAAGGCCATAAATTTGGAGGGTACACAACCCTCCAAGCAAATCCTTCAAATTTTCCTTACCCTTTGCACATGCCACCAAGATACCAATTCAAATACATGTCATAAAACCCCATATCATTGCCAAAGGCCTATAAATACCCCTGTTATTTCTCCATTTGTGAGGAGAGAGCCTATAACCAATCCAAAATGCTACCAAAATTTTGTTAGGCATCTTAGTACCTCTTTGTAAGTTCATAAAACCTTGAGTGTGATCGTCACATTTGAGATTCCAAAACCATACCAAAATGGAGTTCCTTTGAGATGCCCACTAATATTTATTTTACAACTATGCACGAATCAGGAGACCAAATGACACCAAAATTTCACTAGCAGCTTCAAATCTCACCAGGAGGGCTCATAAGGAATTTCAAGTGTACAAAACTTGTTGAAGTCCAAATGATACCCTCATGCCATTTTCAGAGAGCCAAATGGTACCCCCATTCCATTTAAATAGAGTAAAATAACACCCCCTTCCATTTGCATAGAGCCAAATGGCACATTCCTATTGTTTACATAGAGCCATAACTACTTGACTTGTTTTGACCATAACTCACTCATTTGGACTCCAATCAACCAAAAAGTTTAAGACAAGGTTCCTTAAAACCTAGATAACATTCCCATAAAATTTAATATCATTTTGAGCTACATAAGTACAAATAGAATCCCCCTTCCATTTGCATAATCCTTAATAATAGTTCCCTGCTGATTGCATTTTGGCACCAGACAAAGACTCCAAATCAACTGCATAAGGGTGAACAAGGTAAGAGAAGTTTATTTGCATGGATTTGTAACATTTTTGCATGATTTTGTAACTCCTAATCAAGTTTTTTTAGGTTTTGTGTTACCATTTCCTATGAAATTTGGGGCCTAACCAAGGTAGGCCCCTTGATGTTACTAACTAGTTTTTGTGGGCTTGTGTGCAGGAACTTTGGAGCAGCTTCAAGCCTAGGGTGGTCTATCAAGTCATAAGGCTTCCAAACCCACCCACTTTTGATTGTGGTAAGATAAAATTTTGTGAAGACACCATTGGATATGTTAGTTGTATAAGAGAAATATCCTTACCTTGAGGGCACTTTGTAAAAGAAAAGTTTCATAATAAAAGATCATTTTTATCTATTTACATGTATGGTGATTTTTCTCTTACTAAAAATGGTGATCATGGTGGAACTTGCTTACCCTTAAAACATTTAGCATTCTATGTTTTGCATAGGCTATAGAGATAGTTAACTCTTGCTTTTAACATAGCATGTTTGACATGTTTTCTTAAGGTTTTCTATTTCTTTTTACTTATCTTGCTTGCCTTACTAACTCTTTATCCTTTGTCTATGTCACAAGAGTTCAATATCAACATAACCATCAACATATCATCAAAATAAGGTTTAACCTATAAGCCTTTGATCATTTACATCAAGTTCTAGTCACCTCGACCGACTGATAAATTGTAGTGTAGATTGGTAAAATTCCCTACCATTTGGCAAAACGTAGTGCTTATTGGTAAAAACCCTTCCATTTGGCAAAACTACCAAATTGTTGTACCAATTGGTAAAATCCCCTACCGATTGGAAAAACTACCAAATGGTAGTGCTGATTGGTAAAAGCCCTTATCTATTAAAAGAACTACCAAATGGTAGTGCCAATTGGGTACCCTGAGGGAGTCTAGAGTCCAAAAGTAGCTAGTAGCTTCCATTCACTTCATCAGCAGTGTAGGCTTATAGGTTGTAGGTTTATATCACCCAATTTAGCATAGGTCATCATTCTCACTTTTTTCCTTAGTTGTTTATCAATTTGTAGTTTAGTTCCCTTCCAATATTAGCTTAGCATAGGCTTTTAATCCCTTAGCTTATCATAGATGTTAATTAATTTTTCTTAGCATAGTCCTTTAACATAGTGGATTTCCATTTACCTTGGGTAGTTTGCTTTATCCTTTTTTCTTTGTAGCTTAGGCACTTTCCTTAGCTTAGGCATTTTTCCCTTTTTAAGAGTAGTTGTTTTATTTGCTATAGTCCCCTTTCTTTCCATTCCTTAGAATAGGCGTTTTAATTTCCTAGTATAATTGGCATTCATTTAATTTTAAAATAGTAACTTTTGTTTTCCTTAGTTTAATTGCTTTTGAGTTTCTTAGCATAGTTGTGTTTTAGTTTTCATTAGCATAGTTGTCTTAATTTTCTTAGCATAGTTGTTTTATTTACTTTCATAGCATAGCATTTCTATTTTCCTAGTTTAATTGCTTTCTTTAGCATAGTGGTTTCATTTAATAGAATAGTTTGCTTTCCATTTATTTTAAAGTAGTTGTTTTCATAGTTTAGCTGCTTTCATTTGCTTAGCTTAGTTGTTTTTATTTTCCTAGCATAATTGTTGTTTCAATTCATAGAATAGGTGTTTTTAATTTCAATAGAATAGTTGTTCTTTCATAGATTAGTTGTCTTTTCTCTTTCTTTATAATAGTTGCATGTCATCCATAGATTAGTTGTTCTTATTTTGTTAGATTAGTTGCTTTCCTTTTCCTTAGAATAGTTTTTTGTTATCCTAGAATAACGTATTTTATTTGTATGGCATAGTTAGTTTCTTTTAGAATAGGTTTTTGAATTTTCAAGTATTTTTATAGTTTCCATAGGTTAGGTTTAGCACTTTCATTGTCCTTTTCCATTGTTTTATTTTTCCATGGGATAACTTCCCTTCCATTGTTTTCCTCATCATCTAGGTCAATCTAGGGTCATTAGTATAATTGTGGTCACCACCAGCAGTCCACTCTTCCTCTCACCAAGTCATCCCTATTCTATTTTTCTTCTTAATCTGCATCTAGGTTATAGTCATAATTGTCAACCACTTTTGTTAATCATCAACCACTTTCAACAATCATCAGCCACTTTTAAAACTCATCAGCCCCCTGACGGTTGACTCTGTAGACTAACTTGTTGTAGATAGTTAAGTCTAAGGAAATTTTGCAGCCTTCCTCTATCATTTTTTACATTCTATCATCAATGAGAGCTCTTGATTTTATATCACAATTACTTTCTTCTCAATCCATATTTTTAAACTCAAGGCCTCCATAGTTATCTTTATTTTTCCTCTCTAGGATTGCTTACTTTCTTATTTAGGAGTAGGTTTCTCCATTGCATCTTGATTCAGGTCTTCCTTATTTCTTTAGTTAGCATATTTTATCATCATCTTGTGTTTACGATAGTCACATATCAATCTTAGGAGCATCCTAGGCATAGTTTTGTTTGCACTACATTTTGTATCTTTAGCATTAGTTTTAAATTACAAATAGTTACCAAAAAGCAACATAAATAACTAAAACAAACCCCACACATACTTGCACTTTTATATTCCATAAATTTTGTGAGGAAAACCAATTGATGATAGTTGAATTCATTACCAACCATCGGTTGAGCCCTTAGACACTTTAGTTTAGATCACATAGTTTCTTGAACTTCATCATCGAGAAGATGGTTACTCTTGGGACTAGCTTGAGGTAATATGAGGTTAGATGCCCTTTGCTCATGGGATTTAATAATTAGTGGGCATGCAACTATATTTTTTTTGAGTCTGATCGAGGATGAAGCAAAATCCGACTGGGCCAATAGTAGGACCTAGACATCGTGACCTCTCTCATGAGGTTCATTTTCACCTTAGGATACCTGAATTTGACACCCCATAATAGGAAGCCTTTCTAGCCATTTGTGTACCACTTCTCATCATATTGGTGGGCATACAAACACCCTTGTAGATTTCACTCCATCCATCCCTTTTGTAGTTCCTAGGTTTAGGATACATCAAACACACCAAAACAAAAAAAAAATACAAAACCAACATCAATTCATCCCAAAACATTCCAAAAGCAAAACACATTCATAAAAAATTAAAAAATCACTGCTTGTTTGCTTGATCACTTGTGATTTTGTTTGTATAAGATAACACATACCCTTCAAAAAAACCATCAAAACCATCACAAAATCCTCCAAAATCCTTCCAAAATCTACCTTTGTCTCTTCCTCCCACCAATTTCATCCTGTCCCTATTCACTTACGACCCAAACCCAAAACTAAGCACATACTTCGTAATGCTTTCCCATGGAGTCTTCTATCCAAATCCCTCCTCCTTCTTCCACTCCTCCAAACCATTTGAAGGATATTCCTTTCACCTCACCTAGTACATATCCCACTATTTTACCTCTCTCTCATCCAATTATTGAGGTTCATCCTTACCCCTCATATGCTGGTCCAGGCCTATTGCCTCCACCCATCCACTCCAATTTCATCAAGAGACCTCATATGTAGACCTTATCATCCCTATCACATCAATCAACCTCATATTTTTCCATAATCCTCTCTTCCACCTATTTACACAACTCCATCATTTCCACTACCTTTTCCACTACCGTCTCTTCAATCACCAGCTCTTACACCTCTCTCTCTAGGCCCATCTCCTTCCCTTGCTTTCAACACCATCCCTTCCACTATTTCTTCTAACACTTGGACATTGTTCCTATGTGGCTCCCCCAGTTCAACAACATCCTTGAAATCCATCCAATCCTTTCCCCCCACTCTCACCTTCCTTACACTATTATTTCCACAAACCTAGTTTCAAGCATGTTAACACCCAAATTGATCCTACCTCAGTCACTCTAGCTCCATATTTCATTAACTTGTAATAAATATTAGATCGCGTTACAAATATTGAGTTGCAGTTAAGTCATCAATAGCCTTCCACATCACTCTAAAAACCTTATTCAATCCAACCTTCTTCTAATTCATATTCTTATTATAATACCTCCAATCATCCTTAGTATCCTCATCATTTGTTTCATCCTTGGACACCTCTATTAGAGCCAATGTTGATATTTCAAAAATTGTAGGACACAAAACTAATTTCTTTACGTAACATCTGTCTTGCAGACCCTAGTAAACCTAATCCTAAATGATACAAAGAATACCACTATCGCACCTACCATAATCAAAAGTGTCACAAAATTGATGATTGTCAATAGTTAAAACATCTTGTGCAAAATCTACTAGATCATGAGAAATTAACCATTTCAGTGATATGATCTATCCTCCCCTAATCGTAACTCCATTCTACTTCAATATCTTTCCCTTTCATCAATTATATTCTTTCCCCCATATACATCTTCCACATACCCATGTTGGAAATCAAACCATCACAGATACAGGTTTTCTAAGTCTGTGTCGCCTAGGCCCGCTGCCAAGCATTGAATGCCCGAAGGAAAGGAATGTCCTCCATGGCAATCTCCAGTAGGGCTGGTTCCAAAAATAAAAATGGGGGTTTTGAGATAAGGGTTAGGAAGATACTGAAAGGAATAAAATAACTAAAAGGAATGGGAAATGGCTAAAAGCCAAAAATAGGGGTGATGGACCAGAAGCACGATAGACAACCTAACTACTTGAACCAACAACAATCAAAACAATAGACTTTTAACAGAAACCAGTATAAAATCCTCAGAACTGTGTAAACTCCAACAAGTATTCCAAGGACTAGCCCTCTATTGATAGTGAAATCCAGAAAATAGAATTAAACTGTGTAATAAAGGGACTAATTTAATAGAAATTACAGAATAGAAGTCATACACAGAGATAGAAAACTCAAAACCGGAGCCAGAAGCCTTTATTTTGGAAGCAAATTTCAAAGTACAGAGCTGCTTCTCTAGCAGAAGTTATCCATCCTTAGTTACAGAGAAGAAGCCGACTTTTATAGAAGAAATCTACCGCTTAAAACATTAATGCCCAACCACTCCTGTGACAGGCGGACTTGATCTCGGTGATGACTTGAAATAGTCAATTCGAGCGTTTTAGATAACTGAGCATTGAAGATAGAAGGTTCTAGAAATGACTTGAAATAGTCAATTTGAATTTACAGAGTGCAACTTGGAGTTGGTTTGAACTGTCCATGGTAGATTTGCAATAGTTTCTCTTAGTCACTTGCTTGAGGAGAGGCGCTCTAGTAGTGGAGCACTTTTGGAGGAGCGCTCCAGTAGTGGAGCGCTTTCCTCTTTGACCATTTTGACTTTACTTTGGAGTTTGCTTTTCTCACTTATGTTATAGCTCATTTTTACTTCGCTCTGCCTTTGCCTTGGAGATGCGCTCTACTAGTGGAGCACTTTGGAGAGGCGCTCCACTTGTGGAGCGCTTTCCATTCTGACCACATTTGACTTTTAATATACTTGATAAAAATTATCTTTATGGTTTGCTTTGTCTTTTCCCTCAAGCGCTCCAAGTGGTGCACTTTGGAGAAGCGCTTCATGAGTGGAGCGCTCTAGGCTTTGACTCCTTTTGACTATTACTTGCTCTTTTAGCCAAGTCTATTTTTCTTTTAAGCTTTCGGGAAAGGCGCTCCACTAATGGAGCACTTTTGAGGGGTGCTCCACTAGTGGAGCGCTTTACCTTTTGACCATATTGACTTTTATACTTAGCCATTTTTACACTTGTTTTACCATTTTTTAGAGTGTCGCTCCATGGATGGAGCGCTTTGCAAATTTATCCTCTGAGTGGAGCACCGTAGTCTTGACTATGCTCAAACCTCCTTTTCCATACTTAGTCATTTTTCCTATCTTTACTTACTGCCAGAGCGATTTTATAACTTAACAGAAAAATGAAACTAAGCACCTAAGTGCGAAAATTACAGCCATATGTGCAAAATATGAAAGATTTTGGAGACAAAGGTAAGGAAGTGAAACCATCAAAAAATGCCCATGCTAAAACATTCACAATTTTACATGCAACATAATAGGGAAAAGTACAGAAAACGTAGAAAAGTACAACAAAGATGAGGAATCTCATAATGCAAGAAAATATAGTTTTAAACTAAATGAGATAGCCGGTGAAAGCACAACAACATAACCACATCTTAACCATTTTTTATGGAAAAAGAGAAGTTTTTACAATGAATGGTCTCAAAATTGTATACAAAATGAATTTCAACAACTATGTGGCAAAATTGGCAACACATCTGGTGGCTCACGGGGCATTGAGCCTGCCTCAATGTGAAGATCCCAACCTTTATCCTTGGGCACTAGAGTCCTCCTTACTCTCTGAGCCTTCGGACTGCTCCTCTGATTTTTCCTCACTACTATTGGATTCTTCATCTGCATCTTTCGATTCTTCACCCTTTGATTCTGCGTCACTGTCTGTCTCTTCTTCCTGTTCATCTGTCTCTCCAACCTTTGAATCTGTAGCACTACTTGTTTCATCTTCTTCATTCTGCTTGGGTGGTTGAGGGAGATATTGGTCCAACGACTTGTTGAAGACATGCTTGTACACCATGGAAGCATCAACCCATCGTTCCAAAGGGAAATTCGACTGCTTCTCTAGCTCTTGGATTAGGCAATGATATGTTTCGATGTGCTCAACCTTGACAAATTCTAGTATTCTATCAAACTCTGTCAAGCAAGATTGAATCTAGGTATACTTGGCCATGAGAAGGATTATCTGAGCATCAAAACTTGAGGCTTCCAAAGCGTCGATGTCTGAGGCATTATCAACGAAGGTGGCCCACATAGGCTCCAACTTCTATACTGATGGAATGGGCTCCTTAGGGTCGGTGAAACCTGGGATGTCGATCTTGACAAGAGCATCAAAGTATCGTAGTGAGATGTCACGCTCTTGCATAAGAGAATCTGAGAGCAGGCGAGCTTTCTTGGCTAGCTCGACCTTTGTGAAGAAGTAATGCAAAGTTGTTTTTATCATTGCCAATGATCGAGCCAGATCGCTCATAGGGGTAAGGTGGATAGGTACATCTTCTATCTTCCTCAGTTGGGTGGCCAAATCTAACCAATAGTTGACATCTGCTTGAGCGGACTCCAAGATAGGCCTACCAGCAACAACTGCCTCATGCGCTTCCTTAAAGAATGCCAAGACTGTAATTCCTTTCATCGCTCTTGCTGGGAAATCTTGTAGGAAGTCTAGGCACATCTCCTTGAGGTGCTCCCTAGAAGGTAGAATAGGTTGCTCATTCCTTTCAGACAACTGAGCCTGTAACTCATTCCTTTGGATAGTGAGCACCTGTATTTCTTGGTTTGCCTTGGCGATCATTTTGATGTGGTGATCGTATAGCTTGGATGCTTCCTTATTTTCATCTTCAAGCAACTAAATATTTTCCTTCAACTTCTCAATCTCAGCCTCCAATGCTTCAACCTATTTCTTGGACTTAGACTCCAGTGCTTCAATCTACCTTCTCGCCACTGCTAGGGCCTCTTCGAGCTCATCATTTTTGGACTGCGCTTTGAAGAAGCAATCTTTGTAATATTCGTTGTGAGCGTAAATGGAGCCCATGCCAACTTGGACATCGCCCATTTTTTGTGCAGTGTTCATTCTGGCCACGTCTTCCTCAGTATGGCGGATGGCATAATCGACCGAGGTCATTTCCCCCAAGGGTTTCTGAACTAGCGGTATTTTTTCAATGGTATGCAGCTTCATCGTATCTGGGTCAATGATGCAAGCTTTTTGAGTCTGCGCCAGAGCCAGTGCCTCTCTCTTCCTATGGTCCCTCAGATAATATATTGTATTCATGCATGCCTTGTGGATGCTCTATGCGGTAGTGAGCTATTGGGTCATCTCTAGCTCAGACTCCAATGGCTCTTGAATGCCTATTCCAAGGATTGGTATGAAGGGAAGAAGTGGGAGAGGGGGCTCAAAATCATACATTACATTGGAAGCCAAAGGGGAAGTGATTGTGCTAACCCTCGGAGGTGCTTGGGTCACCACTGTGGGAATGGTCGGTTGGGGCATTGAGAAACCAGTGGGAGGGGGTGTGATTAAAAGTGGATCTAGCTCTCTGGTGGCAAAGATATCTGTAATGTGGTCCTTCGAACCAGATAGGGGAAAATTGAATGAGGAAGGGACTGAGAATGCATTAGGGTTTCCTGTAAAGGATTCAAATGTTATGGATGAAGGAACAAAAGATGACTTGGATAGTGGTATGGATGATGTTGGGAAAATAGATGAACTTGGGAAAGAGGATTGGGGTAATGGAGCTACACTTGATGCAGGGGCCACTAAAATTGGTATTGTCATGGATATTTTAGGCATCGAGCAAATAGACATCGAAGTTAGATAAACTGATAGTGTAGTTGAGGAAGAAGAAAAAGGAAGAGATAAATGCATACCTTGGGGCTCCATGATCAAAGGAGCCATGGAAGCTATGCTTTGTGCTTGCACTTCTCCCTTTTCTTCTATATCTGGTGCATCCATGCTGATGCGTTCTGTGTCTTCATCCCTTTGCTCCTCATCCATGCTAATGTGCTCTTCGTCTCCACCCTTATGCTCCTCAGTTGTTGCCATAGTCATTTTGGTAGAGCTCATCGAGGGGGCTCAGATGCTGCTTGAATGATTGTCCCAAAGGGTTTCTGGGAACTAGTGCATGACTTCTTTGTGGTTGGTTGTAAGAAAGGTGCCTCTACCTTTCTCTTCGAGGAGGCACTCATTTTCTGGTGAGGCAATGGACTCTTCTCTTCACTAAATAATGAGGCACCCAGGATGGCCTTGCCCTTGCCTTCATGTCTTGGGTGTGCCAAGTCATCCACTTCATCAGGATTGCATCCGCCATGGGGAACAATATCAATGAATGAAAGAGGCTGATAAGTATTAATGTTCTCATCATAAAACATTGAGAACTTGTCATCAATCCCCAGCGGGTTTTTCGAGGATGTCTTATCATTATGGACCCTCATGATCCACCACTATTGGATTTTATGGTCAAACCATTATGGATGTCTGACCTTGATTTTGACTAAGACAGCCCTGGGTAGTCTGTGCTCTGGATTGACGTCCGGGTCATACTCAGTTTCCATGGTGTAAAATTCTAGCCACGGAGGCAGAGGCTTCATCTCGTCCACGTGCCATTCTAGCTCGAGGCCCAATGGATTGTTACGTTGCCTCTCCATGTCATAATTAGGGCAAGAATGAAAAGACCTCACCCCAAGGTTTTTCTGGATAATACCAAGTGGGTCCCATTTCCAACGGTGGGGAAGCTCGATCAGCCCGTAATCCGAAAGCATCATTATCAGAACAATGTTCTGACCACACTGTGTTATCTTAACATCTCCAAACTCGAAAGGAGTAGAGACTATCACTTTCCTACCTCGACCTTTCCCGTACTCCTCGTTGGTGTAGTCAAGCTATCGGGCGACTTCTAGGGAAAATAGATAGGGCATGGCATAATAGGGTAACAGAAAAGGCTTTTCTGTAAACCCATAAATTTTGATAACCAGCCCTTGGGTGAGCAGAAAAGTATCTCCCAATCACTTGTCTATGACCTTGCTCCTCAACTCCATTGGAACTCGCTCACATTGGCCATATATCATCTCCAGTACTGGCCCGAGGAAAACTTGGTTGAAGATATAGTATGACTCATTCCTGGACAAGTTGTTTGTCCATAGATAGACTGGCAAAGCTCTACCCTCCTCATCTATTTGATTTTTTGTTATGTAGTGAAATTTCTCATGCATGTGCCAAAAGAAATACCACACTAACAAGGATGAGAGTCTGAACTAGTCAGCCTTAGGGCCTTGAACATAGGCCAAACATGCATGTAACTACCACGCCACGAACTCCACCCAGTCATAAAAAATTGGAATAGCACCCGACCTTACTTTGGAGGGAAAATAGATCTCATTCTCAAGTATGGCCTACACCATGGAGACTTGCTAGTCAGATACCCATTCATCTATTGGAAGCCCCATTACCCATGCCATAATGGAGTAGATGTCATGATGGGTGAATTCGGCCAAGGGCTTCGAAAGCTGGGGAAATTCATCTGATGCTGTCACGCTCCCTAGTTGATCCCTTATGAAACATTGCATTTCTGGCGTCGGTTGATATCTGGCACCCTCTTCATTAGTGTGGATATTCCTCGGGATAAAATTGGATGAGTGCTTTCTCCCATAGGTGAAAGCATCTCGGACGACATCAGTTGTGATAGTGAACAATACCTCTGCCTTGGCATTTCGAACCATCCTCGACTGGGCATCGTAGAAAATTGATACAACCTTTATAAAATTTGGATAGTGATGCACGGGTGTGCACATGTAAAAGTACAAGTGCGAATGGTAGATGGAAACCAATGGATTCTCGATTGGGGCCTCCCTATACGCCATTTCGACGTCCTGGCATAGTTGCTCTATGTCCTTGTGTGTGACCAGGCAATCCCGGTATCGAAAGAGAGTATGTTGTGGAGCTGTCAACTCTACTGGTTTTTTCTCTCACTTTCGCTGCTTCTTCGGCTTCTCCAAGCTGGATGCCTCTACAGGTGCCACCTTTTCCTTGGGCGCCTTCTCCTTTTTTGCCTTCCCCTCAGCTTCTTTACTCTTTTTACCCATGGTTGTCGGATGTATTAAAACAATTCACACTCTGAATAACCTGGCTCTCTGGATGGACGCAGGGTGCTAGGGTAGAGGAGAAAATGGAAAATGCTACAGATGATTTTGAAATTTTAATAATAAACTTACCACCTTATAGTATCAAATTTTAATCTACCACCTTTTAATGTCGAGTACCTAAAGTTAATGTTGGTGGAGGACGTGCATGTAAGCGTGTGCCTTGAATTACCCACGTGTTGGTGGTTGCTTTTTGGAAATGATAAATAATGATGGTGGACAAGGACACTTCCTTGGGGCACATGCTACTTATTGGGAGGGGAGCCCATACTAATCTGCCTAGAGGACATGCTTTGGCTGATGGAGAGCGAAAATATTTTTATTGGGTAGTCGTACGACTCTCACTTAAAAAATACTACGCTTTTAGGGTTAGGGTTTTGAAAATGACTCCTTTACCAATGATCTTATCCCTCCGTGACACTTGGCGCAATCTGAATGGATAGCTCAATATATGTTATAAAAATAATATTTTAAACTGGGGGCAAGGCAAGCACTCCCTGGGTGGAGCACTTTTGAAGAAGCGCTCCCTAGGTGGAGCTTTTAGAAGGCTCCGTGGAGCACTTTAGAGGTGGACTAATTTAAAGAAAACACTTCTCCCCTTAACCCTTTTAAACTTTCATGCAAGTGCTCCCTTAGTGGAGCGCTTTGGGAAAAGTGCTCCCTAGGTGGAGTGCTTTTGAAGAAGCGCTCCCTTGGTGGAGCATTTTACATGACTTAGAAGCTCATACTTATTTCTTCTGAAGAGTTTGCTTTTACCTTATCACTTGGCAAAAAAGGGACTAGCCTGTTCCCTGGAGATCATCCACGCCTTCACCTGATGCAAGACTACTGCCAATTATCTCATCTTGGCTATAAAACCCTTTTCAATAGTCAACTTGCCTCTTATTCTAGCAATAATTTAACTCCCATGGTAGCTTTTCAACTCTAACGCTTAACTCTTACCATGGCACACACCAACCAGGATAGTTCCCAGAAGGTCACCCATCCGAGCACTACTCCACTAGGGATTTGCTTAACTCTTGGTAAAATACTGAAATGAGCATAGAGGGACTTTGATCTCACCAACCCATCACCTCACCTCATTGTCATGGGACATCTACCCATTTATGGAGCAGAACCATTGATGGCAACTCGACGAGCACTCTACTTGACATGCCTCTTAGGGCTCTTCAATTTTTAAGAGGAGCGCTCCATGGGTGGAGCGCTTTGGAGAAGCGCTCCATGGGTGGAGTGATTTTTAGAAGAGCGCTCCACCAGACTTAGGGAATTTTTTTTTATATAAGGAGAACCATCTCTCACTAGGGAGCGCTGAAAGCTCTTCTCCAAAAATGAAGCGATAGAAAATTCCTTCTCCTTTATCAATTTTCTAGCTATGCTCGAAAAACTAGAGCGATAGCCAATTGTACAAACTTTGAAAGAGATTATATACATAAGAAATACCTGGTGGATCAACGATCTTCCTCAGAGCTCGACGAGTGATAAAATTTCAGAAGAAAGTCATTCACTACAATTGGGAGAGTGAAACCTTCCATATCTTGTAGAATGAATGAGTTGATTTGGTTAACATCGGAGACTCAAAATGGGCCTTCCCAGAAGGCATCGAACTTCTCGTGGTTCCCTGGCTTGGACTTGTTTTCATTCCACTTTAAGACCAAATCTTCGACATTGAAGGTTCGGTCAGAAGTCTTTTTCTGAACCAGCCTTTGGTGGATTCGGCATGCTTGGTGAAGGCTTCGTAAGCTTTCTCTCTTTCTTCCTCTAACTATAGCAACTGTGCCAACCTCGCATCCATCGGATTGAATTGGCCCTCTTCGGTGTCGAGCCACTTAAGCAACTACAACATGGGTAGCTCGATGTGCGTGGGTAAGACTACGTCTTTCCCGTACACCAGTGAGTAGGGCGAAGTCTTGATTGATCGCTTGATAGAAATGCGATCGGCCCAAAGTGACTGGTCCAAGAGTAGGTGCCAGCTCCACTTATTTTTCTATAGAGTCCTCTTCAATATCCATAGTAGGTTCTTGTTTGTGGATTCTACCAGTCCATTGCCCTACGGGTAATAGTTAGACAAGGTTTTCAAATAGATTCCATACCTGGTTGTGAAATCATAGATCTTTGCATCGGTGAAAGGAGAGCCATTATCAGACACGATGGCTTCAGGTACCCCAAAGCGAGTGATCAGTCCTTCAAGGAAGGAGATAACCACTTCTTGGTCAGCCTGCTTGGTCGAAATTACTTCTGACCATCGAGTGAAGTAGTCTATGGCAGTCAAAATGTATTTGTGGTCGGTAGAGGAGTTGGGGTTGATGATCCCAATAAAGTCTAGACCCCACTATTGGAATGAGGATTCCACTTGGATGGGGTGGAGAGGAAGCGATGCATTCCTAGTCCTACTCGAGTAGCACTGGCAACTATCACAGTTGGCTAACTTTGAAAGCGTTAGAGAAAAGGGTGGGCCAATAGTAGCCCACTTTGATGATCTTCAGCACCATCGGTCTACCTACAAAATATCCTCTCAAAATCCTAGAGTGAAACTCCTCCAAGATTTTTGCCTTCTCTGACTCCTTGATACATCTCAGGAGAACTCCATCGATGTTCTGATAATATAGTCTATTAGGAGTCAGGACATACCTGCTAGCCTGTAGGTGAAATCTCCTTCTCTATGAAGCATTGAAGTGAGAAGGGCACCTACCTATGTCGAAGTATTTGACCAGATCGTCTATCCAATCTGGACTATCGATCGATAAATTGGCAAGATTGCTATCGAGGGTAGGGTTGTCCAAGTCAGGGTTTGCAGCTTCAACTATGGCATTTTTGGCCAACTCTTGACAGAGCGCTCTACCTCAGACTAACTTGGTGGGGCGTACCTCGATGTCGAACTCTTGGATCTTAGTAACCCATCCAACTCTCCTATTGCCCAACTCACCTTGGATGATGAAATTCTGAACATCTGGGTGTATCACGTACACTATCGTCTTGCTCTAAGAGATGAAATATCAGAACTTCTGGAGTGACCTCATCACCGCATGCACTTGTCGTTCAATGAAATTGAACTTTTCTTCATGTGGTTGGATGATTTGGTTGAGGAATGCTATCGGGCGCTCATCTCCATCTTCGCCCTTCTATGTCAGAATAATTGCATAGCTCTCTGGCTCCTCGATGGCATATAAGATAAAATCTCATGAATAGTCAGGGTTGATGAGGATGGGAGCTTGGGCGATCCACTCCTTAATTTCTTGAAAAGCCTGCCTCCTTTCATCGGTCCACTTGAATTCGGCGTCCTTCTTCAGGAGCTCGACCATCGACTTTATTACTTGGGCAAAGTCGGCGATGAACTTCCTCACAAAGTTTATCTATCCAAAAAAGGACTATAGGGACTTTTTATTTATTGGTAGTGGAAGGCGGAGAAGCACCTCAGCTTGAGCGGGATCAATAGTTAACCCCTTTTTAGATATCATATGCTCGAGTAGCTTTCCTTCTTTCACTACGAAGATAGATTTCTTGGGGTTGATGGAGACCCTAAACTCTTGATATTTTTCAAAAACTTATCGTAAATGTAGGTCATGTTCCTCCCTCTTATGGGAGAAGACTGTCATGTCATCTAAGTAAATTACGATGACATGATTCAATAGTTCACCAAAGGCGAGGTCCATCGCTCTCTGGAAAGTCACTCCGACATTCGAAAGGCCGAAGGGCATGCGTTGGTAGGCGAAGGTCCCCCACTTGGTGGTGAACATAGTCTTATGTTGGTCTTCATCCTTGACCTAGATCTGGTTGTAGCCGAAGAAGCCATCTAGCAAGGAAAACCTCTGTGCTCCCACCACCATGTGAAGGATTTGATCGATCTGAGGTAGTGGGTAGTG
This sequence comes from Wollemia nobilis, assembly GCA_028583015.1. Classification (NCBI taxonomy): domain Eukaryota; kingdom Viridiplantae; phylum Streptophyta; class Pinopsida; order Araucariales; family Araucariaceae; genus Wollemia; species Wollemia nobilis. Next base: position 13,658,432 of record JAQPPZ010017121.1, on the reverse strand, counting down.
ATCTTTGAGCGACGCTTGGTTGAGATTTTAGAAATCAATGCACAAGTGGATGTCACCATTCTTCTTTCGCACTAGAACAAGGTTGGCCACCCAGGAGGAATGCTTGATCGGGTATATGATCTTAGCTTCAAGCATCTTTAGAAGCTCAACCCTCATCAACATTTTGATCTTTGGGTTGATGGGTCGCTACTTCCTAAATGGTCTGACTCCTTCCTCCAGCTCGATGGTGTGTTGGATGATATTCTTATCATACCCCTTTAGATCTTGGTAGCACCAAGCGATGATGTCAGGGTACTCCTTGCATAGGGCATGAATCTACTGAAGCTCTTCGATTGAGCAGTCGACCCCTACCTTGATAACCTTTCTTGGCTCTAACTCTAGGTCCATGAACTCTTTCTGGTCCACCTTGATCTTGTGGCCGATAGACCTATCATTTCGATCGAAGAGACTTTCCAGCATGATCAGACCCTTCGGGATGTGGTTATTTTTCAACTGAATCAATCCCTCATGGTCTTCTTCATTGAGAGTCCGCTCTTCAATGGAGGATGCTTCATTTACCAAGAAATTGATAAGTTGTTCATCATTGTCGAACACCTGCCAGTGGAGTTTTTTATCAGGCATAGAAGGCCTGTAGATCAGCCTCACTATCTTTGGCTTATGCATCATATCATCCACTGGTGAAAATCGAGCACCGATGGAGGCTAAGATGTTCGTAAGCTTATTTCACTCTCATGAAATTGACTTGATGTTCAGCACGGTGAAGGATTCGAGCAAATCCCACACCTTGTTGTGGTACACCTTCAAATAGTGCTGCTTGGAGATGCACTTATTGGTAACCTGGTTGCAGATTAATTCAGAATCCTCAAATATCTACAACTGCTTGATGTCGAGTTTTTCAGCTTTCTTGAGTCCGAGGCACAAAGCCTCATACTCTACTGCATTATTCGTACAACTCCATGCGAGCCTGTATGAATAAGTCTTCTATTCACCTGATGGAGAAATGAGAGCAATGCCAGCTCCTACACCATTCTTACATCGTGCACCATCAAAGTATAACTTCCATAGTTGATCGGGTGTTGGGGACTCTTCTACGGGTGCTTCTATTTCAGCCTTTTCAGGATTTGTGAGTGAATAGCACCCCAAATCGGTCCCAATGATAACATTAAAATCAGTCATAGAGAACTCATCTTCGACTCGGAGCTCACCAAGAGATTCCTCCATCAGGTCTACCATTTGCATTTCTTCTACCATTAGGTTGATAGAGACCGAGCTCTTTTCCTCATCTTCAAGCTTTTCAACATGAAAAGTGGTAGGCTTCTCATTGAAGAGCTTGAATATTTTCCCCTTGAATGGGATCTCCAAGTGTGAGTAGTCGAGGGAGAGATAGCCTCCCAACTTAGCTATGAATTCTCGTGAGAGGCACATACTAAAGTATGGCTCTAAGTCGACCACCATGATCTCTTGGATAATCGTAACCTACGGCATCTGGTGGAGTTGGATGGGAACATCTTTGATAACTCCTACCATCTTCACGGGAGTTCCATCTAGCTGCAGCACTCTAGGACTGCTCCATGTACTCCATGCCCATGATTTCATAGACTACTTTGGGCATGATGGTTGTCATGGTGCCAGAGTCGATCATGCAATTATGCATGACCCATCCTTCCATCCGAAGGGAAAGGTAGAATGGTGGGGGCCGATTCTTACCTATGGTCGAAGTCATCAGCGGTGATGCAAACACCATCTACGTCGGCTTACTCTCCTTATCCTTAGCAGACTTGAGAGATTCCTACAAAAGGTCAACTTGACCCAGGAGTTGGAGAGCATCATAGAGGCTTACCTTAGCCGGAGCCTTCTTCATTTCTTTGACTATGTTGTATGTCGAAGTGCTCGGTTCTCCTGCTCCCTTTGTAGATTCATACATTTTTTGATACTATTGTGTGGCATCAACCCATTGGCGCTTGGTCAGTGAGGGATATTTGAGTTTCTCTCTAGCTTGGTCTTGTGTCTCGGCCTACGGTTGAGAAGTCGGAGCTCTAGGCTGGAGCACCTTTTCTCTAGCATGAGGCGGTAGGTAGTCCTTCAGCAATTCAGGCAGCTCTGAGGTCATCGTTGGATTGGAAGCTTTTTCTGGAGGTTGGGTCTTTTGGCTTCCATGGCTTGGGTGGTCCTGGTACCTTCAGCGGCTCCATCTGAGCTGGATCTACCTCAATAGATTTCTTCCCGACCTTGGTGAGGACTGAGACTTGCTCGATGGAAGACATCATAAAATTATGACCAACTTCCCTGATCATGTTGACTTGCTCGTAAGCACCATCGGACAATGTCTGAACATAATTGAGGTGCACCATGTAGGTTTCTTCATTGTGTGGATCATTGCATGTGGTACACCAATATGTTGGGTCTAAAACATTGGCCTCTCTGCTGCTCATCACAGCTGAATTTATTTTGGGCTATCGGTGAGCGGATGATGCTTGCTCTTTCATGATCGATGGAGGAGGGAATCTTCTCTGTTGAAAGCCTTGGTCATCCTGCCTCCTCCTCATGATGGTCATCTGATTCACCATCATCTTCATGTATACCTTCACCTCTTGCAGCTCCTTGGCCTAGGCTTCATTTATAGCTATATGATTGGCGGTTTCTTGACTTGCGGATAATGGCAATGGAGTCAACGGTGCAGGTAATATCGGATATTAGATAGGAGCTGGAAGTGATGGGATGAATAGGCTTGGAATTATGGAGTGGGTACCGCTTGATACTATGAGGATGGATTCCATGGTTGGTTAGGATACATCTGAGATGTAGGCAGAGCGGATGCGCTCGGGTACATATTTTGTGAGAAATCTGGATAAATCGAAGTTGTCACCTTGGGAGGTAACTTCTCGATAGCTATCAGGTCGACTTCCACCTTCTGTGCCTACTCGTATAGAGTAGGGAATGTATTGATATTAGCATGTCGGATGCTCATGCTAATATCCGAGTGAAACTCTCTCAAGTAATAGAACGCGACCTACTCAGGTGTGGGCCAAAGGCCATCGGTGACTCTCTGCCAGGTTCTCGTGAACCTAACATTGAAGTCAGCTATCTCTTCCTGAGGATGCCTTTGAATAGTTGTGAACTAGTGCAATAGAGAGAAGGGGTCTGCTTGTTCATTGAAGCCCCTTATCAGTTGTCCATCTAGTTGATCCCATGAAGTAATGGTGTCGGGCAGAAGTGATCGGTACCAGTAAAGGAGCTTACCTCTCAGTGAAAGAACCAATAGCTTCACCATGACGTCTTCTTTGGTGATTTGATGAATGGTTTCCAGTCCTATGATGTCTTGGATGTGCTCGTGCATCATATTTCCCATACCATCGTAAGTTGGTAAAGCTTTCAAGGTTGTGGGAGGTACAATGTGTTGAGCCTGTAGGGCGAGCGGTCCCATATGATTCTAGGCTAGGAACTGCCTAGGTGGAGCTAGTTGCACCATATGGGGAGGTATATTGGTATGGAGCGGTAGAGTTGGTAGAACTTGCTGAGCTAGAATAGTCGGAACACTCGAGGCACCTGGTTGAACATTCGGTGGAGCTAGAGTATACTGATGATCCAAAGAATTTGATGGATTTGGAGGTAAGCTGGTTGTTGTGCTGTCAGGAGTTGGATTCTGTGAATCAAGAATAACTTCTTGTGATGATGTCCCGACAAGCGGAATGTTTGACCTGACCACCCTAGGATGTTCTCCTAAAGCATCAATGTCAAGCTCATAGAACTCGATTTCTTCTTCTGTGTTTCTAGCTCTCCACCTCGTATGCATGAAGGCATGAGTTTTTACACTGGTCTACGAGATTTGGAGGTATCTGAGTTCAGCAGAGTCACCAGATGTTCATATTGGATAGTAATAATATGAACATCACTTCTTAATATTGATTAAATATGGAACGTTTGCGTCCCACCGGGCGTGCCAAAAACTGTTGGTAATCGAACCGGCCTAGATATAGGTTTTCTAAGTCTGCAGCGCCCTAGGCCCGCTACCAAGCATTGAATGCTCAAAGGAAAGGAATGTCCTCCATGGCAATCTCTAGTAGGGTTGGTTTCAAAAATAAAAATGGGGTTTTTGAGATAAGGGTTAGGAAGATATTGAAAGGGATAAAATAATTAAAAGGAATGGGAAATGGCTAAAAGCCAAAAATATGGGGTGATGGATCGAAAGCATGATAGACAACTTAGCTACTTGAACCAACAACAATCAAAATAATTGACTTTTAATAGAAACTAGTATAAAATCCTCAGGACTATGTAAACTCTAGCAAGTATTCCAGAGACTAGCCCTCTATTGATAGTGAAATCTAGAAAATAGAATTAAATTGTGCAATAAAGGGACTAATTTAATAGAAATGATAGAATAGAAGTCATACATAGATATAGAAGACTCAACACTGGAGCTAGAAGCCTTTATTTTGAGAGTAGATTTCAAAGTACAGAGCTGCTTCTCTAGCAGAAGTTATCCATCCTTAGTTACAGAGAAGAAGCCAACTTTTATAGAAGAAATCTGCCACTTAAAACATTAATGCCCAACCACTCCTGTGATAGGCAGACTTGATCTTGGTGATGACTTGAAATAGTCAATTCGAGCATTTTAGATAACTGAGCATTGAAGATAGAAGGTTCCGATAATGACTTGAAATAGTCAATTCGAATTTATAGAGTGCAACTTGGAGTTGGTTTGAACTGTCCAGGGTAGATTCGCAATAGTTTCTCTTAGTCACTTGCTTGAGGAGAGGTGCTCCAGTAGTGGAGCACTTTTGGAGGAGCGCTCTAGTAGTGGAGCACTTTTGGAGGAGCTCTCCAGTAGTGGAGCACTTTTGGAGGAGCGCTCCAATAGTGGAGTGCTTTCCTCTTTGACTATATTGAATTTACTTTGGAGTTTGCCTTTCTCACTTATGTTATAACTCATTTTTACTTCGCTCTACCTTTGCCTTGGAGATGCGCTCCACTAGTGGAGCGCTTTGGAGAGGCGCTCCACTTGTGGAGCACTTTCTATTTTGACCACTTTTGACTTTTAATATACTTGATAAAAAGTTATCTTTATGGTTTGCTTTGTCTTTTCCCTCAAGCGCTCCTGAAGTGGTGTGCTTTGGAGAAGCGCTTCATGAGTGGAGTGCTCTAGGCTTTGACTGCCTTTGACTTTTACTTGCTCTTTTAGCCAAGTCTATTTTTCTTTTAAGCCTTCTGGGAAAGGCGCTCCACTGATGGAGCGCTTTTGAGGGGCGCTCCACTAGTGGAGCGCTTTACCTTTTGACCATATTGACTTTTACACTTAGCCATTTTTACACTTGTTTTTGCTATTTTTAGAGTGGCGCTCCCTGGATGGAGCGCTTTGCAAATTTATCCTCTGAGTGGAGCACCACAGTCTTGACTATGCTCAAACCTCCTTTTCCATACTTAGTCATTTTTCCTATCTTTACTTACTGCCAGGGCGATTTTATAACTTAACAGAAAAAATGAAACTAAGCGCCTAAGTGCCAAGAAATGACAGCCATATGCACAAAATATGAAAGGATTTTGGAGACAAAGGAAAGGAAGCGAAAACATCAGAAAAATGCCCATGCTAAAACATTCACAATTTTACATGCAACATAATAGGGAAAAGTACAAAAAACGTAGAAAAGTACAACAAAGATGAGGAATCTCATAATGCAAGAAAATACAGTTTTAAACTAAACGAGACAGTCGGTGAAAGCACAGCAGCATAACCACATCTTAACCATTTTTTATGGAAAAAGAGAAGTTTTTACAATGAATGGTCTCAAAACTGTATACAAAATGAATTTCAACAACTGTGTGGCAAAATTGGCAACAACCCATCAATTGAATTCATTCACCAAATCACACCCCATCACACATCACCTAATTCATACTATCATGACCTTAATCAATATCCAACACCCATTCTTGGACTCGATGTCTATCCATGAACCTTGCATGAGAACATCATTAACCCTCCTCTATTGGGTCAAAATACATAATTTCTCTTCTCAACACAAACTCCAATTAAACCTAATCTGGTAGGCTTCATGCTTGTAATTGTATGGACACTCACACACGATGTTTTGATAAGTTGATCAAAGTGTCATGAAGACACCTAAAAATGGCCAATCAGCTTGCCAAATCCAATGTGCTCAATAATATATCAATGATAAGGTGCATATATATTCATCCCTTCCATCACTAGGGCATCTCATATTGACTATGATTTGAGATAATCTTGAGTCTCTCGCTCAAGTGTCAGTTCATACCTTTGCATCCATCCTCAATCACCATCATCATCCTATCACTCATCAATCCCATATTCATGTTCATTCCATATCTTCCCTCCTCTTCCTATTTTATCTCTATAACCTTAGACCCTCTCTCATTGCCCTTCTTATTTCCTCCATCACTCCCACAACACTCCTAGTTGTACGATCATGCTTCGAGCGGCTATGTACCATGTACTACTATGTCCTCCTTCCCTTCTTCTTTTATTTCCATTTCCTTCCTTCGACTTCCTTCTCTTTTATTTTCTCTTCTTTCCTCTTTCCTGTTCATTTCCATATTCTTATTCTTCTCCCCCCTCTTAAAATTCCACCCTCTAGTATGGGTGGGTCATCCATCCTTTAAAATATGCTTTATGTCTTAGAAAGTGCCAATTATCTCCATTTCTACTTCTTAAGATATCACATCAATTCTCTCTTTCCATTTGTTTTCTTCATAACTCTTCATTTTATTTACTCAACTCTCTCTCAACATTCTTCAGTGTTTTCATCACATAGTCTACATTACCACTTTCCTTCGACATTCTATATTTTCATCGAACCATTCATCAACATCCTTTCATGCCTTCATAACATATTCTTCATCACAACTTTTCTTTGTCATTCTTCACTTTCATCCCACCTTTCCTCAATCTCCTTCATCTAACCTCAATTAATTCCTGCTATCCTATGCATAGTCATTCCTTCTTGACTAGGGGGATTCTTCCCTCCTTCTATCCAATTTTACGCCTAAGGGAGTTCAATCCCTTCATGACATGATTATCATTGCCTTGAACCCATGTATTGCATTTATCCACCCCATCTCATCCATTACAATATTGCATACAACTTCCAACATGCTAATTTGATAATTTTTTTCATGTGTATGTTTCTTCTAATTTTATTGGTATAATTAATCAATGACATTAAATAGTTGTATGTATTATATCCATTCATGTATTTCATTTTTTATTTGTTCCCTCTTTGTCCATCATGTCATGTTTGGTCATGCATCATGTTGTCTTGTCTATTGTATTATACACATATTATCCCTCTCTCATTTATTTTTCACACACCCTACTTGTTTCCATTGTCCCAATATCTTAGGTTGCTTAGACATAGTGGTTGTTTTAGTTATTCAACCATACCTAGTTCTCCACTCAACCTTTATCAAATATCATCATATCCTAAGAATAGTTTTGGCCTCCCTTGGATAACCTGAGTCTAGGGAAGACAAAGCCATGCATAGCTCTACTCATAAAGTAAATGGTTTTCCCTACTCATCCTATCATGTGCATAATCTAAACCTAAGGATCCATAATGCAAAAAAAAATAAAAAAAGTAAAAAAAATTATTTATAATTCATCATGGATCCTTAGGTATTTTAGACGTCTCCATCGGGGCTATAAATGCCTGGCTAGTAGTGGAGCAACATTGAAGTATTATGGGGCTATCTCCAATGGGGCTATAGATTCTTTATTGGAAATGGAGTATGTCCTTCACGTGGCAATATGTATGTCACATTAGTGACCTTTTGTATAGAACTCTGACCACTCACAGATGAGCTAGCTTACAATAGCTTTAGCTATAATTGGTCCATCCAACCTTGCTCAAAATTGGAAATGAACCTCATCATACACACATGGTCCATATGTGGATTGACTACTCCAGGATGGTCTAAGTCTCTACGGTATATAGATTGACTAGTAGATGAGTTTTATTGGTGCTACTAGGGTGTTTGAGTTTCTTGAAACACTCCTAGGATCTGAAAATCCTAAGATTTCTGGGATAACATACATTACAATCCTATCTTAATGTTTCCATTTTTATCATGTATCATACATTACTCATCATCATTTATTAGGCTCACACATCACTATCCATGTCTTATGTCTTATCCCCATCGTGCTTATCAATTCTTCTTTTTGTATTATCATGACAACTATATTGTTATTGATCAATTAAACCAATTTTGATTATGAAACACATATGCACCTATTCAAAACATGATCAAATAAGTAATATTTAGTCATTACACATTATCATCTATATATCTACATATCCAATCCATGCCATCTACAACGTCATATATATCCAACCACATCCCTCCATCAAACACCAAAATCTAAATATCCTAAACACGTCTCTCATCACATCATATCATGTTAAAATTTCACTCCTCATCATATCTCTATCTTGAGTCGATCAATACATCCCTCACATATTCATGCAAAAAAATACACAAACGGTTAAGCGATTTGTCACTGTAATCCAATTTTCCCAATATTTTGACCTATAATGATCCAATATTACCCTAAAAAACCTAAATTTCATGCGTATCATACCATATGCTTTTTCTTTAACCATCTATCATCCACTGCTTTTCACTAGGATAGATAACACTCACAAAATTTCTATCCCTATCCTAGGTTTTTGAGTGTACCTCGTACCCAATGATCTACTCTAGTACACCTAGCAGTTGTAGTAACTGGTTATCCATGTAATATGATAGGATGGGTAGCTTACCATAAGGGCACTCATAGTTCATATAGAGTCACCATTTACCCTCTTTGTCCAGGGTAAAAATTTGAATCATCTAACCATCATCATCGACCCCTTGTTGCTAGGGCAAAAAGTAGCATAATTCAATCATCATCAACCCCTTTATGATAAGGAAAAAAGTATCATAATCCAATCATCGTAATACCTTTTTGATAGGGTTAAAAGCATAATAATTCAATCATCCTCACCTCTTGTTGTTAAGCCAAAAAACAACATAATCCAATCATCATCACCACTTTTTACCAGGGCAAAAAGCGACATAATCCAATCATCATCACCCCTTTTTGCCAGGGCAAAAAGTAGAATAATCTAATCATCATCACCCATTTTTTCCAAGGCAAAAAGCTGAATTATTAAATCATCATCAACCCTTTTTTTTAGGGAAAAAAATAGAATCATCCTAATATAGATTTCATTTCCTGTTTTGTTAGCATAGATTTTCATTTCCTACCTTTTATTGCTCTTGTAGATTAGATTTATTTTCATGCCATGTCCTTCATTCATAGATTATAATTTCTTGCTTTCCTAGATTAGATTTTTGTTTTCACATTTTATTGTTTTCCTAGGATAGATTTACTTTTATATTTGTCATGATTGCCTAGCCTAGGTTTTCGAGTGAACCTTGTACCTAGTGATATTCTCTAGTATACCTGGCACTTGTAGCGATTGTTTATCCATGCAATATGGTAGAATGAGAATATTACCATAAAGACATTTTTAGATCATCATTAGATTAAGGGTTTGTATCACCCACTTTAGGATAGCTCATCTTCATCATCATTAGATTTAGAGTTTATATCACCCGTATTTGTAGCATATATTTTTATTTCATGTTATTTTAATCACTTTCATAGATTAAAGTTTATTGCTTTCATAAATTAGATTTACTTTCTTGCATTTTATCACTTTTTGAGCATAAATTTTATCACTTTCTAAGCATAGATTTTAGCTTTTATAGCTTTCCTAGACTAGATTTTATCACTTAGTGTAGTTTCCCAAGTGAACCTCATGCCTAGTGATCTACTATAGTACACTTGGTGGTTGCAGCAGCTAGTTATCCATGCAATCTTATGGGATGAGTAGATTACCATAAGGACACTCATAGTTATCCAAAAACAAAATCCATAATGCACCATCTTAAGATTCCTTCTTCCACCATCACACTCATTCTTCTCTCGTCCATTCCCCTTTTTGCCAAGCAATTCATTCCTATCATACATTCCTTCCTCCATAAATTCATCGCTTGAGGGGGTAGACAATATCTACAAAATTCTATTCCAAATCAATCCAATACCTAAACACCCAATTCTAGAGTTGCATGTGTTCAAGAATATTTTTCCAAGGCTATCATTAAACCCATTATGCTGGGGTAAATAGCAAAACTTATCTCCTTAAATCAAAGCCTCAATAACATCCAGTGTTGTACGCTTATGGCCCGTTATCATATGGTTACTCACCCATCATGCTTTGATAAATTGATCAAAGTATCATGAGGACACCTACCAATGGCTGGTCAGCTTACCACATCAAATGATCTCATCAATCTATCGAAGGAAAATATTCAAGGGTATTTTTCCATTCCATAATTGGGGCATCCTACATTGTCCTTGATTTGAGGTAATCTTACATCACCCTCATCAATCCAACAAACATTTTTATCACGTACCAACCATCACCATCCATTCATCATCATCCATCATCAACCCAATAGTTGGTGTCATCTATTTTTGCATCGCATTGTGTTTACACACAACATGGTACAAAAAGAGGCATCTATAGACACCCAAAATATGTCAATTTTGTAATCACCTAAAGCAATTTTATCTAATTTTGCAAAATCCTCCAAAATCCCTAAAATTCCTAAATTTTTTCTTTAGTTTCCCAAAAAATCCAAATCCCCTAAATCATCCTCCAAAATCCCTAAACCTCAATTAACCCTTAATACCTAATCAATTTTCCCTAGTAAAAATCATAATCATTTCCTAAACCCCCAAATCCTCCTTAAATTCCTCTTTCCTCTCCCTAATTTTTCTCAAAATTCTCATGACCCTGCTTAGCCCTCATTTTCCTAATTAAATCCATAATTAAACCCATTAACCATCCCCTAATCCTTAAATCTAATCCCAAGGTAAATAGGCATTAAATTCCTAAAATCCCAAGAAAAATTATAAAAATTTAAATTAGCCCCCCATAATACCTAGGAAATCCCCTAGAAATCTCCACCATTAAATGTCTAAATCCTCTCACACATTTTCCCTCCACTTTTAGGTGAATATAAAATTCCCTTAAAATACCAAGTCATATCCCCCTCATAAATCCACATGTGACCTACCATACACCTTGCATTTTAAAGATTTTAAAATTCCCCTCCACTTTATCTTATGTGCAATTTTAAGGAATTTTATATTCCTTTGCTCTCCCCAAAGACCCCACTTCCTAATGTCAATTTATGACATATGGGTGGGTGAGAATTCACCCTACCCAAGGCCATAAATTTGGAGGGTGCACAACCCTCCAAGAAAATCCTCCATATTTACCTTGGCCTTTTCACATGCCACCTAACTACAAATTCACCTCCATGTCACTACCCCCTCCCCTTGCCAAATTCCTATAAATACCACCCTTATTTCTCCATTTTGAGGAGAGAGCCCATAACCAAGCCAAAATGCTGCCAAAATTTTGTTATCCATATTAGTTTCCCTTTGTAAGTGCCCAAATCCTTATTGTGATCATCCCCTTTGAGAGTACAAAACCATCCCAAAATGGAGTTCCTTTGAGATACCCACTAATATTTGTTTTGCAGTTGTGCATGAATCAAGAGATCAAACGGGACCAAACTTTCACCAATAGCTTCAAATCTCACTAGGAGGGCTCATAGGAAATTTTAAGGATACATCACTTGTTGAAGCTCAAATGAAATCCCGCTTTTATTTACACATAGCCAAATGTAACCGCCCTACCATTTACGCAGATCCAAATGGCACCCCCTATGGTTTACATAGAGCCAAATGACACCTCCTATCATTTGCATAGAGTTAGAACTGTATGACTTGTTTTAACCATAAATAACTCATTTAGACTTTGATCAAACTAAAATCTTGACGGTAGATTACTTACAACCCAAAGAACATTTGTACTAAATTTAATATAATTTAGAGATACAATAGTACAAACAACATCCCCCTACCATTTTTTTAGTCTCAAACGACACCCTCTACTGACTAAATTTTGGCACTAGATAGAGACTCCAAATCAGCTATAGAAGGGTAAGCAAGGTAGGATAAGTTTATTTGCATGGTTTTATAATATTTTTGCTTGATTTTGTAACTCCTAATCAAGTTTTTTTAGCTTTTGTGTTACCATTTCCTACAAAATTTAGGACCTAACCAAGGTAAGCCCCTTAATGTTACTAATTGGTTTTTATGGGCTTGTGTGCAAGAAATCTGGAGTAGCTTCAAGCCTGAGGGTGGTCTATCAAGTCATAAGGCTTCCAAACCCACCCACTTTTGATTATGGCAAGAGAAAATTTTGTGAAGGCACCATTGGATTTGTTGGTTGTATAAGAGAAATCTCCTCACCTTGAGGATCTTATTTGTAAGCCCCTAGAGGGCACTTTGTAAAAGAAAATTTTCATAATAAAATATCATTTTTCTCTATTTACATGTATGGTGCTTTTTCTCTTACTACAATATTCACCCCACTCTTAACTACTTGCCCAAAATCCCATGGGCACATGAATCCTATTATTAATATAAAAATTCTAAAAAATAATTTTGAGCATGAATCCATTTGTATAGCCTATGAATTGATCCTATAGTTTACCTTATATATAATTTAAGGCTTTCAACTATAAATATCTATCTTTTGCAAATTAACTTGACTTTTTTTTGAAAACAACTTCATTATTTCAAAAATAGTTTGCATAATTTGTTTTTCTTGGTATTCTTTTAATGTTCTAACTATCAACAATATTGACATTATTTACAAAAAATATGTCCAAATCTAATCATAACAAATTGTGATTAATTAGGTGCATACAAAAAAGGGGTTTGCTAGATTATATTCATATTTTGACCATGTTGTTGCCTTTGGAGATATATATCTATATTCTATATTTAATACTAAAGAGCTATCACACCATAGTCTAGTAGTCTCAATTTACGTCCATTCATATATCTATAACTACATTCACCCTCAAAAAAATTATTCGAATAGTTTATCTTATTTTTGATTCTTGTGATTCTCTTTTTCTATAGTATTTATTTTCTCTAGTTTGCTATGCTTATTATGCTCTACTTTCTATAGTCCTATAACTTTGACATGAGTTTAACCACATTTTATTTTCTTCTACAGTTCCTCCTTAATATTAATATGTAGTAGTGTGAAATTTATTTCCTTACTTCCATGTTTTTTGTAATAAGTCCTATCTCATAAGATTCTCAACATCTTTCTTGTGCGTATGTATTTCACTTATTAGAAATGATTAAAACTGTATTTTGTGATGTAATATATATTTTTCTATAGGTGCCCTTTCACTTTGATAAGTGACTGACATATTATAATGTGTTTCAATAGCATGAATATAATCATCATTAAAATTTTTAGTGTGTCAAAAAAATTAGGTGAAGACACAAGAATTTATATAAAGACAAGCATAAAAGGGAAGAGAACATTATAATCACATTCAAGTTGCCAAACATTGGATAAAAATATTGATAGAAGGTTCACAAGAAGCCAAACACAATCCCAAGAATAAAGGCAAAAGGGACAAGAGGAATAATGTAGCAAACTATGAACTATTGTCAAAGATTGAAACGGACCCCTCAAGTTATAAAGCAATATTCCAAAGCAATGTATGGACCATAGCCATGAAAGAAGAATTGAATGCAATTAAAAAGGATGATACTTGGGAGTTGTGTGAGATTCTAAAGAACAAGGAGGTAAATGGAGTGAAGCGAGTGTTCAAGATCAAGTATGATAGCAATATATTATATAAAATGCGCAAAGTCAGGCTAGTCACAAATGGTATGCACAATAAACTAACATAGATTATGATGAGACATATGCACCTATTTCTAGGCAAGATATAATAAAAAATATCTTAACCTTGGTAGCCCAAGAAATATGGACTGTACATCAACTTGATGTAAATAACTCATTTTTGAATAGCAAGATTGAAGAAGTTTTTGTGGAACAACAAGGATTTGAAGTGGAATATAGAGAACATATTTAAAAGTTAAAAAAATATTATATGGACTAAAACAAGCATTGAGGTTATGGTATTCAAGAATTGATTTATACTTCCTAAAGCATAGATATGTGATAAGTAAGAATGAACCCACACTGTACTATAAAAAGGAATGATACAATTTTAATTGTTTGATTGTGTGTTGATGATCTAATTTTCAAAGGAACTATATAAAAAATGGAGAGTGAATTCAAGTAAGCCATGATGCAAGAATTTAAAATGATTTATATAAGGTTTAATGTATTATTTTCTTGGCATGAAGGTACATCAAACATAGGATGGGATCTTCATTTTATAATCTACATATGCACATGATATGTTAAATAAGTTTGGCATGGAAAATTACAAAGATGATGTTACCCCACTTGAAAGAATGTGCAAGGATTATGGAAGTGGAAGAGTGGAAGAGAGGAAGTATAGAAGCTTGATTGGAAGACTTATGTCTATGATAATAAAAGATCAAATATTTTATATACAATCTCTTTGGTTTTAAGATTCAAGATATCCATAAAAAGATCATATGAGAGTAGTTAAGATAATCTTGACGTATGTAAAAGGAACTTTAAATTATGGAATCCATTGTACTATAGCCAATAAGATTGATTTGGTTGGACACAATTATTTAGATTAGGTAAGCTTAATCAATGATAGAAAATCCATATCAAAAACTTGTTATTCATAAGGAAATAGAATGGTAACCTATAGTTCAAAGAAATAGACAATATTTGTAATTTCAATAACAAAGGTAATGTATATACTACATTGACAAGTACACAAGCAACATGATTGAGGCAGATCCTAGAAGACCTTGATGAAAAAAAAAAATCAACTACCATTTTTATGACAACATGAGTGCAATTCAAATGACTAAAAATTATGTTTTTATATAAAATCAAAGCACATTGTGTTGAGGCCTCATTTTATTAGACTTAGTTTTGAGAAATAAAGTTAAAATGAAACACTACATTCAAAAAATTAGTATAAAATATTTTTACAAAGATAATAGAAAAATTAGCTTATTTCATGGAGAGATAGAACAAGATTTTTCCCATTTAGTCTCAATGGGTAGAATGTTGAAAAATATGATATAGAACGAGCTAAAATATAGATAGGATAAAAATAAGACAAGGGTAAAAGTGGAAATATAAGTGTAGATTGAAAAAACAAAAAAAAAATATTCTTATCTATATTTGGAGAGAATATGAAGCACCAAGAGTCTTTTGAGACAACCAAGAGATATCCTATTGTATGTGTGTGTACATATCTATTTTTTAATCTATCTATATATGCATTATTTTGAAGCAATATGTACATAGTTAAAGAATGATCAAGTATTTTTTGGAGGGATTTGTGTAGTTTTATTTTCTATTCATTTTCTTCTTTCTATGATGTGACATATATCTATTTTAGAGTACCACCACATCTCACAAGAACAAATCAATAAGGTAGTAAAAGTGATGAAGTAGGAAAATTACAAGAATACTACCCACGTAAAAGTGCAAGGGGATAATTTAAAGGAGCTCCAGGAAGCCCAAGCCTAAGGATCTGAAGTACATGTGACAAGAGTCACAATGGAAAATATTTGGGACTAGATACATGCAAAAATTAAGAATATGGAGGAGTTACTATTGTATCTAATTAAACATGAATATCTCATCTCCAAGTTTGATACAATGGTCAAATAAGTAAAGTCCAATTTAGATAACAAGCCTAAGTCTAATTCCTTCATTATGAAGATACTATGATACAAATTTATGATAAATTCCAATACTTGGAGCTTCATAACCAAAAAAATAGTAAGGAAGTAGTTTATAAACATAAATTATAAGCAACAAAGATCACAAGAATGCATAATTACCTAGGATAAATTGAGGTAAGCAATCGATACATCTAAATAAGAAATCTTAGGATAGGTGAATTGTGGCTTGCCAATCCCACTAGAAGACCAAGGATGGGATTTTATTAAATAATGATACACATAGATGATATTAGAGATAAAAATAAAATTATTAGAATACTATGCCTCCTCAACAAGTAGCTGTGTGCTTTCAATGACAATCACTCAACTAGATAAACTACTAAAAACACCCCAACAATGATTGATAATGAAGATAATTTTTGAGGCCTTAGTATAGAATAATAGAGCTAGCACTTGAAGCACTAAAAGATATAGTATTTCTATTGAAAGTAGACTAGTTATCGTTGCTTGCATTGCTACCTTTGGAAGAGGTTTCATTACCTCTTAAGAAATTGATGGACCTCTTTGACTATATCATTCTCTTATTATTTTTCTTTATTAATCTAGGAATTTATTCCCAAGGGATAAGGCATGATTTATATTTAACACCAAATAGGCATGGTACTTCTAAGTCACTAGAATTGTCATGGTTTTAAATACTCTTGTGTGTAATTAGATGCAAACCTATGACACAAATCAAAATAGGGTTGAGTCAAGATAATAAGGATCTAGGTAAAATGTAAAGTGATCAAGTTAAGTTCAAATGCAATATGTAAGGACTAGTAAAATGAGTTAGGGAATTTTAAAATTTATAAAGTGTAATACTAGGTCAATTATTTAAAGGCTAATCCATTATAGGGAACCAATTCATTGCACAAAGATCAAGTTATTGACCAAAAAATGGAAGACTTGATGAAGTCTAGAAAGATGTCAACTTGCTATATTTACTTACTAAGGTCAAGTTGTTCATGCCTAATGGCATTAAGATGATGAAAATATGGCTATTTAGAAGGGCCACATGGTATCCAATTTAAATACAAGGGGTTCAACCAACGTAACACAAATTAACCCCAAAGTGATTTTATAATTGCATCATTAACTGTATGAACTCATCAAAAATAAAGAAAAAGTTCATAGGATGTCAATCTTGATAAAATAGGGACCAATAAAAAAATTTCACATACAAGACCATTTAGTAGACTATTAACAAAAGAAATAAAATATTTTATCAAATATCAAAAGGTATTGATCTATTGCATTGACTCATCAATAATCATCTATTTAGTGCCTAGAAAAGGGATTTGAGAATTGAATCACTAAAAGTGCATTAAATAATTAGTAAATTATCTATCTATTACCAATCAAACCGTCAAATATGCCAATTCATTGATAAGATAGCCACCTAAGTGACTAAATTATTAAAAATGCATATAAAACTAAATTAGCCTAATTCATTGGTCCAAGTATTGAGGATGCATGGATATGGCTAGTGAAAGATAAAAAAGATATAAGATCCATTGTAATTATCTAATGAAGTTGGAAGTATTTTCCAAACCAAATTAGATGAATAAAAACACCATTAAAGTATCAAATAATAGCTCTAACACTAAATTTGCCTTGATGAGTAGTTATTTGCCATCTAATTTTTAGAGCTTGATATTTTAATTTCATGTTTTACCAAAGGCTAAACTCTTTACTATAAGTTGAATTTTATTTTGGCTATAAAAATGAGTGGAGGCATCATTGATAAGTATGATTTTGGAAAACCTGGAAAACTACTCTACTCTTTGAATTAAACTTATGTTGGATATTACTACTATAATGAATGGATGAATTTTATATGATGTTTGATATTGAACTATGTATATTATTTCCTTACTTATTTAATAACGAATGGATTATATCTACGACACTGCCTTTATATCTTTTAGTTATTCATTTTTATTTATTTCTTTACAAATATGTTTGTTATTGTGCACACATTGAAGCTATTTATATTTCTAAGTGTATTGAGTGTATTAAATTTAAATTTCTATGAATACACGACTATATTTACTTTGATGATATTGTGCTTTATTTCTTGCAACCCTTTCTCTTGAACATTTATTCTAGGCTGTTATATTAGAGAGGAACTAACCTTCTTTAGAGGTTATGTAGGATAAAAACCTCTATCTTGATGTTGGCTATGTTGTGGGGTATGCTTACAATTAGTTGTAACACTAGTTCAACAAAAATATAATATGTTTAGATCATAAGCCTTGGTGCCCATTTTAACTTCTCATGGGATAGGAAAATATCATATCTTCATGCCACATTAGAAATCTTCATGAAACCTACCCAAGTTGTGATATCATGAGCTCTTTGGCACCATTCTTCCCATGCCATCAATGCACATAATTTTTTTTTTGGCACCAAGTCCACATGTCATCACTAAATTATATAAGGCATAGAGGGTATCTTTCCAATGATAGATGTTAGGAACACACCTTCACTTGTTCAAGATCACCACTTAGCACTTCATAAACTAGTGTTGGTTGGAAAGTAAATAGAATGGATAGTTTGATAATTACCATTGAAACTACTTCTTAATTAGTTGTGAAGTTGAACCCCTATGCCTCCCAAATATTTTATTATATTATATACATGTATATAATTTATAATTTCCTTGTGCTAGTTATTCTTGTATACCTTTCTTTTGATTCTCCTTATGATATTCTACTATTTTTCCTTTGAGGTTTTTATAAGTTTCTCTTTTCATTTTCTCACCCTTAAAATTAAGATGTGTTTGTATTACCTAATTCTTTATTCTACTACTTTTAGTACAAAGAAACAAAGTTCCTTGCACCATGCAATGCCACACACCTCTTGTACCATGTATATGTATTATTATCAACATGGATAAATATGAGCTTTGTATTATAAAATTGATCTATATTTGCATTATCTATAAAGAAATTTGCATTCTTGTGACAAATATTCGTATGTCCTATTTTTGATATACAAATCTGAAACATAAATTTATAGTGCAAGTATTTTTATCCACATCACCACATCCTAGGCACCATGATGTAAATCACGTATCCTTTCTCATATGAGAATTTATTAATTGCACTGAGAATAAAATAGAACCTTAATTAACTCACACAACTAAAATATAACAACTTCATAATATTATAGCCAATAAAAACCAATTTTATTGTATTCTACTTAGTTTAAAAGTTTTCTTATATGGTTCATATCACTAGGTTTGGAGGGATTTAAAACTTTTAATAGTTTATTAGAGCTTTAAAAGTGGATATGTAGTCTATCTATTAAGAAATTACCTCAGGGTATAAAATATCTCTTTATCATACCCTTGCTCTCTCATGTGAGCACATGATAATAGTATTGAGAATGTAGTAGATATGTGGTAAATTTACACAACTATGATGTAAGTTCTTCATAAAATTTATCTATTAAGAAAATTAATTTCATTTTATTCTATTGAATTAAGTATTTATACCATATTCATCCCATCCTTGAGTGTGGAGGGGTTTATAAAATTCATATATGTTTGGATATTTGTAAATAAAAGCATGTTATGTATGTTGAAATTTCCAAAAAATTATAAGAACTCTCTTTCTCACACTCTTATCATGTATGGACAATGTTTGATGGAATGAAGAATATATTAGGCTTGTGTTTGTCTTGCACAACTTAAAAGCATCTTCCTTATAAAATATTATTAAATAAATATTATTTTCTTTGCAAACTATTGAAATGAACAAAATATCCCATATGCATCCATCATCGAGTGTGGAGGGATTTATAATATTCAATTTATTTCTAAATATTTTCAAATCAAGAAGAAGACTATCTATGAAAAATACCTATAAGGATATGAAAACTCTCCTCATACTCCTCTCCCATGTGAGCATTACTTGATGTCATTGAGAATGTAGTAGGTTTGTGCTCTTTTTGCAAAACTTTGGTATATCTTATTCATAAATCTATTGAACTATGTAAACCCTATGATAAAAATGCAATCCCAACTTCTTTACCATATAGGAATATCCTCAAATTCTACCATTTGAGACCCTAACTTTTTTATCAATTTACTTATTGGATTTGTTGGTCAAGAATATACCTAAGGTATGGAATGTTTCATCCATGCACCCTAGACCCGACCAATATTGAAAGGTAAAAATGAAGAAATTCCTTCCATGCCAATGTCCATAGAGGATTGGTTCCCTTGCTACTTTAAACTTGGGGATTTGATATTACGAAAATAGGAAAGAAATGATAAATGACTGAAAGGGATGGAAAATGTGGCTATGAGTTAGATTAACAAGGGGTGATGAAAAAACATCACGATCACTCAGTTATACTTAAACCAATAACCATTAGCACAAAGGATGTAATAAAAATTAAAACTAGATACTCTCACAATATGCAACCTCCAGATTTATTCCAACATTTACTCTTTATCAGTAGCTAAATAAAAACGTAGAATTATAGCTATGAGACAAAAAAATTAAATTTAATAGAAATAAAGTATAGAAGGCATACACATAAAAGAGATCTAGAATTAGAGCCAAGGATTTTTTGCATTCATAGCAGAGCTTAGGTACACCATTTTTCTAGTAAACATCCATCATTTTACATTAGAACTTCTAGTTTTTATAGAGGATTACGCCTCTAAAACATAAATGTCCAACCACAAAACATCGTGATGGTAGCAAAGATTTGATTCCAACACTCATCAGAAAGTAATGAAACATGGCCCAAATTTGATGACTCATTGAGAAGTAGCTGCATGGCTTCAATGCAACAACAATATTCACCTATAGCACCATCTCCTTACTTGCTAAAACTACCTCAATGGTGAAAATAAAATTCAGAGATCCTTGGGAATTGGATTTAGATGCTTCTCTGACCAACCACCATTTAATGGGTAAAAGCGCAATGCTGAAAGCTGCTTTAGGTGATTGCCATTTGAAATAAAGGAGAAAATGAGTTTCACTGAGAAGAGGCGCAAAAGGAAGTTTCGATGCATATCTTGGGTGAAAAAGGAATTTGTTGGTGTGGGCCCTAATATACAATTTTTGTTTGAGCATTGACCCAAAAAGGACCTTTGATATGCTCTTTGATCACAACAAGATTAACATATAGTCATGGAACACCACTTGGAAGTTACTTTACAAATATTGAGAGTTTTTCACCTTGCTGGAGAGGTGGGACCCATCGGGTAATCTTGGTAAATACCAAAGGTGTTTCACCCATACAAGATCCGAAATGGGCTTTCACCCTCAAGTTGGGTGAAAGCACTTGGGTCGCACTTGCAAATTTCTTTGAAATTGAGTTGTGCTAGCTTTATAAAAAGATAAAAATGTGCTTCTACCCCTACAAGCCCTGAAACTAAGTTGTGCTCTTGAGTTGGGGTGAAAAAAATTAGGCCCCACTCAGTTTTGGTTGACCTCTAACCCGAAATGGGCTTGCACTCCAAGTGGGGGCAAAAAGGATTGGGCCCCACTTAGCATTTGGTTGACTTTTAGCTTGAAATGGGCTTTCGCTTCATTTTTTCCTCAAAACTGAGTTTCACCCATACAAGACCCAAAAAGGGATTGCGCTCTCCACTTGGGGTGAAAGCAATTGGGCCACACTTTACATTTCAACCATATTCTAACCCAAAATGGGGTTGTACTCCATATTTTATTTGAAACTAAGCTATGCTGGCTTACTTAACCAGTATCTATTGCCATATTTGAGGCTGAAATGAGTTTTCAAAAGAAGTGCTGGTGTGAAACAACTCTTTCCTATCAAAACTATGTATTTACTTGGACCCCGCCATGAGAACTCAGAGAAATACCCTACATGATGAGTGAAAAGAAAGGACTACATGCTTCCTTGAGTGTAGCCAACAAAAATCTATAGCAAAATATAGAAAAGAAGGAATATATTATGTAAAAGAAGAGTTTTTTAGGGAAGAAGAGATTATTACATAGCAAAATTTATCACAAAAGAAAATAATATGGTAGGGATGCCAACATCTCTGGTGGCTCATGAGGGAATTGAGATCACCTCAATTTGAAGATCCCAAGCCTTATCTGTTGGGATCAGAGTCATTGTTGCTCTTTTTTTTTGAATGATTACTGTTGGTAGAAGAATATTCCTCCAACTTCTCCCTTTCTCTTTCTTCTTCTTGCATTTTGTGCTCATGATCCCATTATTCTTCTTCTTATCCTTATTTTTCTCCTTGATATTCATGCTACTAGAAAGATATTGTGGGATATGCTCATATATGCGATTATAGGTTGCTTTAACCAGGGCCCAAGCATCTTCTTGGAGTGGAGCACAATCTTGGAGCTCCCTAACCAGGTATCCAAAGGTCTCAAGATGGTCTATGTCAGTGAAGTTAGCCCTCTAGCTGAGATCCACCAAACAAGATTCAATTCACATGAACCTTATCATTAATTGCATTACCTGGGCTTCTATCATAGGTTCACTCAAACTGTTAATCTTTGAAGTATCACCTTCAAAGATATCCTAGGCTAGGTTCAGTTCTTCCTTTGTTAGAATAGCCCCATCATTGTCAATGAAGCTGGGGGAACCGAGTTGTGCAAGGGCTTTGAAATGCATCAAATAAATTTACCTTTTCTACTTGAACACTTCTAATAATATTCTAGCCTCTCGGGATCTCTCTACTTTTATGAAGTAAGCCTGCAATGTCACCTTTGTAGTTACTCATGACCGAGTGAGTGGAATCATAGGAGTAAGCTGGAGGTCCATTTTTCTAAGGCTTGCACCTTCATATCTAGTTCTAGCCATAAGTCTATATCCTTTTCAGCATCCTCCATGATAGGTCTGCCTTGAGTAATTGTGTTCTTGACCTCCCAAATGAATGTGAGGACTGATATTGATTTCGACACCCTAGCTCAAAAGTTATCCAAGAAGTGACAGTGAACCTCCTTAATGTGATATTTTGTGAAGAACTCCTCTTGCACCATATTCCTTGTCAAATGAGCTTGTAATTTCTGGATCTGAGTATTCAAGGCTTACATCTAGTTTTCTGCTTCTACATGTGCCTTGAGGTGATGTTCAATTTATTTTTTGTAATTACCCACCTCTTGCTCCAAGCTAGCCACACACTGCTATAACTATTTAGATTTGGACTAAGTCTCCTTGAGTTGTGCCCTTGTCTGCTCTAAGATCTCCTTGAGCTCCATGTTTTTGGCCTCGACTTTGAAGAAGCAATCTTTGAAGTGCTCCTCATGGAAATAGATGGAGCCCATTTCAACTTGGATATTCCCCATCGTCTTTGTTGTGTCGATTGTTCTCAAGTATTCAACCATATGATGATAGGAGTAATCCTATGGTGTCATCTCCTCTAGGGGATTTTGAACTTTGGGCACCTTCTCCATATTGTGGAGTTCCATCTTCTCCGGATCGAACATAGCCCTTTTTTCCACCTTGGTTGGAGCTTGCGTATTTTTTCTTTTCAGGTCCTTGAGCCAGCTTGAGGAACTCTAATGTGCTTAGTGTATGCTATTTGAAATTGGGAACTCCTACAGCTCCATTTACAATAGCTCTTTTACTCCAAAGAGTGGTGTGAAGGGGAAAAGAGCACACTAGGGGTTTGGTTTGGCAGATGAATCAAGAATAGATGAGGCAAAAATTAGGTTAACCCTTGGTGACATTGGGGTTTGGATGGATATGACTGAGGCCTTAGGATCTAGGAGTGGAATATCATAGTATGCCGCTACAATTGAGGAGGTGAGTGAGAGAAAAAATAGGCTTGAGTTGACAATGATGGTGGACATAGTGACTGGATTGATAGAAAACTAAGGAGGTGTAGGGACAGATGATGTAAGAAATGTAAATACATTGGTGATAGACATAAAGAAACTAAAAACCTAGGATATCGAAGGGAATTATGAGGGAAGCAACAACTGGGATGTAGGGAAAGGTATGGTAGGCATGGGGATGTCGAAGGAAGATTGAGTGGAATTTAGGGTTTTGGCATTGGAAGACATAGTTGGTAGAGGCTTAGAAGTAATGGAAGGAGAAAGAGATAGCGCACCCGTAGGCTCAGGCATTGTCAAATCCAAAATGGTAAACTACTGTGTGATCGGATTTGCTCCTCCTTCTTCTCTATCTAATGCATCCACTTCTAGGTCAATTAGCTCCACCTCTTGTCACTCTTGCTACGTTGGAATAAGGACTTTAGGGATGCTCACTCCCATGGTTTCCATTATTGTAGAAGGGTTTGTGCTAAGGATCTAGGCTGCACCAGTCTGAGGCTTCTTTGCAACATGAGGAAGTGAAAGTGTGACACCATCACTCCTCTTCCTTTGAATGACATGTTATTTAAGGGCAATCTGCTCATATTTCTCCATGATAAGTGGATCTTATTCAATTGGCTATCCCTGTTCTTTCATCGCGTCTTTCTAGAAACATGAAGATCAAGGATAAAAATAGGGAGAAGAAGGAGAAGGGTACCGTTAGCACAAAAGGTAAGAAGAAGAAGGAGAAAGAAGTTGGAGGAATATTCTACTATCATCAGCGAGCATTCATAAAAGAGAGTGATGATGACTCTGAGCCCAATAGATAAGGTATGGAATGCACCAAAAATTATTGGTCAAGAATTTACCTTAGGTATGGAATGTTTCATCCATGCATCCTAGACCCAACCAACATTGAAAGGTCAAAAGGAAGAAATGAATTTTGTTCCAATATATAGAGAGGGTTGGTTCCCTTGCTACTTTAAACTTGAGGGTTTTACATTAAGAAAATAGGAAAGGAATGATAAATGACTGAAAGGGATGGAAAATATGGCTATGAGCCATATTAATAGGGGGTGATGAACAAACAACATGATCACTCAGTTATACTTAAACCAATAGCCATTAGCACAAAGGATGTAACAAAAATTAAAACTAGATACTCTCACAATATGCAACATCCAGATGTATTCCAACATTTACTCTTTATTAGCAGCTAAATACATACATAGAATTATAGCTATGAGATAGAGAATAAAATTTAATAGAAATAAAGAATAGAAGACACACACTTAAAAGAGATCTAGAATTAGATCCAAGGATTATTTACATTCATAACAGAGATTAGGTAGACCAATTTTATAGAAAAATGTCCATCATTTTACATTAGAATTGCTAGTTTTTATAGAGGATTCTATCTCTGAAACATAAATGCCCAACCACAAAATGTCGTAGTGGTAGCAAAGATTTAATTCCAACACTCATAAAAAATTAATGAAGCTTGGTACAAATTTGATGACTCCTTGAGAAGTAGCTACGTGGCTTCAATGCAACCAAGTGATTCGCCTATAGTGCTATCTCCTTACTTGTTGGAACTGCCTCAATGGTGAAAATAAAATTTTGAGATTTGGGGGGTATTGGATTTAGATGCTTCTCTGAAAAACCATCATTTAATGGGAAAAAGCACAATGCTAAAAGTTGCTTCAGGTGATCACCATTTAAAATAGAGGAGAAAATGAGTTTCACTGAGAAGAGGCATGAAAGGGAGTTTCGATACATCTCTTGTATGAAATAGGAATTTTTTGGTGTGGGCCCCAATATGTAATTTTTTCTTGATAATTGACCCAAAAAGGATCTTCGCTCTCCTCTTTTCTCATAGAAATATTGATAGCTAGTCATGGAATTCCACTTGGAAGTCACTTTGCAAATACCAAGAGTTTTCGTTGCCTTGCTAGAGAGGTGGGACCCAATGCGCAACCTTGGGAAATACTAAAGGCATTTTGCCTATACAAGGTTCAAAATGGTCTTGCACCCTCAATTTGGGTGAAAGAGCTTGGGCATTTTCTCTAAAATTGAGTTGTGCTAGATTTAGAAAAAGATAAAAAGGTGCTTTTGCCCCTACAAGCCCCGAAACTGAGTTGCTCTCTTGAGTTGGGGTGAAAAAACTTAGGCCCAACTTAGTTTAGGTTGAACTATAACATGAAATGGGATTGCACTCCAAGTGGGTGTGAAAAGGGCTGGGCCCCACTTTGCATTTGGTTGACTTTTATCCCAAAATGGGCTTTCGCTTCATTTTTTCCTTGAAACTAAGTTTTGCCCATACAAGGCATGAAAAGGGATTGCGCTCTCCCGTTGAGGCAAAAGCAATTGGACCCCACTTTGCATTTTGGTCATATTCTAACCTAAAATAGATTTACACTCCATATTTTATTTGAAATTGAGCTGCACTGATTACTTAACCAATCTCTATTGCCATATTTGAGACCGAAATGAATTTTCAACAGAAGTACCTGTGCAAAATAACTCTCGCCTATCAAAACCATGTATTTACTTGGACCCTGCATGATGAGTGAAAATAAAGTATTGCACGCTTTCTTGAGTGCAACCAAAAAATCTCAACAAAAAAACATAGAAAAGAAGGATTACATTCTAAAAAAGAAGAGTTTCATTAGGGAAGAAGAGATTATTACATAGCAAAATTTCTCACAAAAGAAAACAATGTGGTAGGGATGCCAACATCTCTAGCAGTTCATGAGGGGATTGAGCTCACCTCAATGTCAAGATCCTAGGACTTATTTGTTGGGCTCAAAGTCATCATCACTTTTTTTTTTTAAATGCTCACTGCTGGTAGCAGACTCTTCCTCCAACTTCTCCCTTTCTCCTTCTTCTTGCATTTTGTGTTCACATTCCCCTTCTTCTCCTTATTTTTCTCCTTTATTGTCATGCTGCTGGAAAGACTCAAATTGTGGGAGATGCTCATAGATGCGATCATAGGTTGTTTGAAATAGGGCCCAAGCATCTTCTTGGAGTGGAGCACAGTATTGGAGCTCCCTAACCAGGTATTCGAAGGTCTCAAGTTAGTCTACATTAGTGAAGTTAGCCCTCTGGTTGAGATCCACCAAACAAGATTCGATCTATGCAAACCTTGTCATTAATTGTATTACCCGGGATTCCGTAATATGCTTACCCTAGTTTTCAATATCCTAAGTGTCACTTTCAAAGACATCCTAGACTGGGTTCATTTCTTCCTTTATCAGAATAACCTTGTCATCATCAATGAAGCTGGGGAAGTCGAGTTGTGCGGGGGCTTTAAAATACATCAGAGAAATTTGTCTTGTCTACTCGAACACTTCTAACAACCTTCTAGACTCTCAGGATATCTATGATTTTATGAAGCCTGTAGTGTCACCTTTGTAGTTACCATGACCGAGAGAGTGGACTCATAGGAGTAAGCTAGAGGTACATTTTTTCTAAGGTTTGCATCTTCATAGCTAGTTCCAGCCATTGGTCTATATCATTTTTAGCATCCTCCATGATAGGTCCACCTTGAGTTACTATGTGCTTGAAATTCCAAATGAATGTGAGGACTACTATTGCTTTCGACACCCTAGCTCGAAAGTTAGCCAAGAAGTGATAGCAAACCTCCTTAATGCAATATTTTGTGAAGACCTCTACTTGCACCATATTCCCTATCAACTAAGATTGTAGTTCCTGGATCTAAGCATTCAAGGCTTGCATCTAAATTTTTGCTTCTGCGTATGCCTTGAGGTGATGTTCAATTTTGTTTTTGTAATTACCCACATCTTGCTCCAAGCTGGCCACGCAATGTTGTAACTATTCAGATTTGTACTGAGCCTCCTCAAGTTGTGCCCTTGTATGTGCTAAGGTCTCCTCGAGCTCCATGTTTTTGGTCTTAACTTTGAATAAGTGAGATTTAAACTGCTCCCCATAGAAATATATGGAGCCCATTTCAACCTGGATATTCCCCATCATCTCTGTTGTGTTGATTGTTCTCAAGTCTTCAACTGTATGATGATAGGATAAATCTGATGGTTTCATCTCCTCTAGGGGATTTTGAACTTTTGGCACCTTCTCCATCTTGTGGAGTTCCATCTTATTCGAATCGAACATAACCCTTTTTTCCACCTTGGCTAGAGCTTATGCATATTTTATTTTCTAACCCTTGATCTAGCTTGAGGAACTCTAACATACGTGGTGTATGCTATCTACGATTAGCCACTCTTGTAGAACTTCTAGCTCTATTTCCAATGACTCTTGTACTCCAAATAGTAGCATGAAGGAGAAAAGAGCATGCTGGGGATTTTTTTTGATAGATAAATCAATAACAGATGAGGCAACAATTAGGCTAACCCTTAGTGATGCAGGGTTTTGGATGGCTACGATCGAGGTCTTAGGATATGGGAGTGGAATATCATAGGATGCCACTACAACTGAGGAGGTGAGTGAGGTTGAAAACAAGCTCAGGCTGACGATGACAACGGATGCAGTGACTAGATTGATAAAAACCTTAGGAGGGGTAGAGGTAGATGATGTAGGAAATGCAAATATGTTGGTGATGGATGCAAAGGAACTAAAAACTTGGGAGACCAGAGAGAATGATGAGAGGAGAAATTATGAGGATGTAGGGAAAGGTATGGTAGGCATGGGGACACTGAAGGAAGGTTGAGTGGAATTGAGAGTTTCAATGTTGGAAGACATAGTCACCAAAGGCTCAAAATCGAGGGAAGAAGAAAGAGATAACACACCTGTGGGCTTGGGCATTGCTAGAGCCAAAATGGTGAACTAATATGTTATTGGAATTGCTATTCCTTCTTCTCTATATGATGCATATGCTTCTAGGTCAATCATATCCACCTCTTGCCACTCTTACTACATTGGAACAGGGACTTCAAAGATGCTCACTTCCATGGCTATCGTCATTTCATAAGGGTTTGTGCTAAGGAGCTAGGCTGCACTAGTCTGAGGCTTCTTTGCAACATGAGGAAGCAAAAGTGTGACACCAACACTCCTCTTCCTTGGAGTGACCTATTATTTAAGGTGCAACTACTCATATTTCTTCGTGATAAGTAGATATTTTTCAATAGGCTGCCCTTGTTCTTCTACTACGTCTTCCACTCTGCCAGGGCTTTGAGTGCTCTGAGGTATGATATCGATAAAAGAGATAGGTTGGTACATGTCAAAATTTATATCATATATTATAGAGAAATTTTCATCCAAAACGACGAACTGATCGGATGCTTGCTTTTTGTTGTGGACCCTCATGATCCACCAGTTGGTAATCTTGTCATCTAACCAATCAGGCAACTTTTCCTTTATTACCTACAACAAATCATTGTTAGGTACATGCATTGGGTTGTTCATAGGGTCATATTCAGCCTCCATCATATAGAAGTCATGCCACAAAGGAAGTGACATCATCTTCTCTATGTGCCATTCCAGATCGCACCCATGGGATTATTTTATTGTGCTTCGATATCTAGGCATGGGCAGCTGTGGAAATTTTTTGCTCTGATAAATTTATTGAAAACATCCAGTGAGTCGTACCTCCAATGTTGGGGGAGCTCGATTAGGCCAAAATCATATGTCATCATGAGGAAAGAATTCTATCCAATGAATGATACCTAAATATCGCCAAACTAAAAAGGCAAGGTGCAGGTGTGTGACTTTCTCCTTCCATGCCCATAATTATCATCAGTGAATTTGCTTTGCTGAGTGACTTCAAGGGCAAAAATATACTCCATGGTGTAGTACAGTAGCAGGAAGGGTTTTCCAGTAAACCCATAAATCTTGATGACAAGGCCCTGCATGAGATGGAACACATCCCCAAACTTATTCTACACTATCTCATCTATCATTTGCCTCGACACTCATTCACAAACATCGTCGATGAGATCTAAAGTTGAGTTGAGAAACATCCTATTAAAATTATAGTAGGACTCACTTTTGGAAAGACTTTGAGTCCACTGATAAACTGGGAGCACCTTACCCTCTTTACTGGTGCGATTCTTGGTGATGAAAATGAAACGACTATGCATGTGGTAGAAAAGGTACCAAGCATGAAAAGAGCAAAGTTGGAATGATATCCTTACCACTTTGCACATTGCTCAATAGTATGTACATATTTCGTACCACCCACTCTGCCCAGTCGAAGAACACAGGTTTGGTCTTTGGTTTCATGGCAATGGGGGAGTAGAAACTTACCACTTGTATATCATTGCATCTATGGAGAGTTCCATAACCCATGCTAACATGGCATATATGTCAGGGTGCTTGAATAGATCTAGGGTTTGGGTAGGTCTGGAAATACTTCAGGTACCGAATTCTCTAGTAACTACATCTCTATGAACTACCCAATCTGTGTTGTTAATGCATACCTTTCGTTCTACTTAGTTATGTTGAGTTTTTTGATTATGTAGTTGGTAGGGGGATTTTATCCACAAGAAAAAGCCTCTTGGAAATCATTGGTAGAAATGGTGAACAACCTATCCCCTTTGGAATTTTGAACTGTCCTAGTCCAAGGGTTGTAGAATTTGGTAATTCAGCATAAGAACTTCGAGCAGTTATGCACAGGCATGCACATGTACCAATATAGGTGGGAGTAATAGGTGGCCATATGCCTAATTTTAGTAGACACCCTTTTCAACATGACATCAACAATCTGGTATAGCTTCTCAATACTTTTTTTGTGAGGATACAATATTTGATTCTTTCCAACATGTCAACGGGTGGTGGCACCTCCACTTGTTGTTTCTCTTTTTTCCACCTCTTCATGCCTTCTTCCTTCTTGGTGGTTTTCTCCTTCTTGGGCTCAGTGATTTTCTTTCCCATTTTTATTATAGGTTTTCCCAAACACTTGCTCTAAAAAAATTTAGTGTCTAGCTATTGCTTAGTGCATCGTGTTTTACCGGCAACCCTCTCGCTCTAAATTTTGATAAAGAAACCATCGCTATTGAAAAACCTTTAGCAATATCTTTATGTTTTCAATTGATTTGAAGTGCTAGCCTTCTTATAGTATTGCAATCAATCCACCACCTTAATTAAGCTTTAGGGCAGAGTAAATGCATGGAGGGATAATGGATGAAGTGGAAGATCTCCTGTTCCTGTTAACTAGTGATTGAGAGATCCTACCAATTATGGCCAACTTTGTTGGTTGTAATCTTACTTGAAAGACGTGATGCACTACTTTTTAATTTTCAAGGCATAATTTTCTACTCCAACGACCTTCCTCGATGTGTGCGTTCACTAATATTTGCTTCGAAATGTGTTCTCAAGGCAATGGAGAAAGCGAAACTCTCTTTCACTCTTGCAATCACTTTCAAATTTTTTAAGAGCCAAAATGTCTTTCACTTAAAAAGTCAAGTGAGAAAACATTTCACCCATTTAATGCTTTAAATAGAAAAAATCATCATAATTTATTCAAGGCCTTTCTTAAATGGGAGAGGCTCATAACATATTCTTTTTTGGAACCATCTCTTTTAATTATTTGCCATGTGGCACTTGCACAAAAATAGCTCAAAGGGCCACGATTTGAATTTCACCCATAAAGGAGAGTGAAAGTGCCTTTCACTCAACAAAGCTCTCGAAAGCACTTTTGACCAATCTTTGATGTCAGAAAAGAAAATTATTTACAAGAGCACTTTTCTCTTCCTTCTTTGATATGTGGCGTATAAAAGCATGAGCTTGTCAAAAATTCATGCTTTTGATTTTGACTTTTGGTTTGGCTCCACCTTAGTTGTAGCTTTCACTCCTTAAGGCATTGAAACATGGTTTCACCCCTATGCAAGAGCGAAACTCCTATTTGCCAAATGACAGGGCACCTTTTATCTGCTAAACTAATTTGCCAGGTGACACTTAAAAAAATGAAACGAACTCCTATTGCTCAATAGAAGAGAGAAAATATTTTAGTTGACTTGGATGTTTGAAACTACTATTTTCTTTTTTTGGCACTAGAAAAAACGTAAAATTAAACTAAAAAATATTTTTATTTAAACTCTTTCACTACATTTCCCTACCAACTTGATTCCTTACCATAGAGAGGAGCTTGGTCAAAACTGCACTACTGAGAGTGCGAAGGGAATGGAAACAAAGAGACTTATTTTTAGAGAGAAAAGATATATACATACAAACAAAGGAATAATTATATACACAACTGAGGAACCTTTACTACTACCCCTTATTGGTAGTATGCCTTCAGATGAATGTCATCGAATGATATTGGGAGAGTGAACCCATATAAACATTGGAGAATGAAAGAGTTTACCTAATTAACCCCAAATATTTGAAAGGGAACCTCCCAGAATGCATAAAAATTATCGTGATTTCCTGGTTTAGATTTTCTCTCATTTCATTTTAACACCAAGTCACCAAACTAGAAGGTTCGGTTAGAGGGTTCTCTTACCGAACCAATTTTTTATGGTCTTTGCATGCTTCATAAAAGCTTCATAGGCCTTTTATCTTTATTCTTCCAACTACAACAATTGGGCCATGCTGACACTCATGGGATAAAATTCCTCATCCTCATCATTTAATGACTGGAGAAACTGCAATGCGGACAACTCAATGTGTGTGGGAAGAACTGCTTCCTTACCATACACCAAGGAATATGGATATGTCTTGATCAATTTCTTAATTGAGATGCAATCAATCCATAAGTCTAGGTCCAGGAGAAGATGCTAGCTCTGTTTATTCTCTTCCAATATTCTCTTCAGGATCTTTAGTAAGTTTTTGTTCATGGAATCCACTAAACCATTCCCCTATGGGTAATAGTTAGATGAATTTTTAAAGTAAATTCCATACTTACTCATGAACACATAAATTTTGGCATCGATGAAGTGGGTGCCATTATTAGTTACAATTGCATTTGGTATCCTGAAGTGGGTTATTAGTCCTTCCAAGAAGGTAATGACTACATCCTGGTTAGCTTGCTTGGTTGGCACTGCTTTCATCCATCGGGTAAAATAGTCTATAGCTATTAGGATATACTTGTAACCTACAGAGGAATTATGATCTATCACCCTAGTAAAATCTAAGTACCATTTTTGAAATGGAGCTTCAACCTATATTGGGTGTAAAGGCAAGGAAGCATTCCTGCTCTAATTGATGTATCTCTGGCACTTATCACACTTCTGGTTGACCTTGAAGGCATCAAAAAAAATGGTGGGCCAATAATAGCCTACTTTAATGATTTTTAAGGCCATAGGACTTCTTGTGAAATTTCTTGATATCTTAGAATGGAACTCATCAAGTATCCTCTGTTTATCTATCCCCCTGACACACCTCAGGAGAACCCCATCTATGTTCCTGTGAAACAAATAATTTGACAATAATACATACCTGCAAGCTTGAAGCCTGAACCTTCTCCTTTGAAAAGCATTAAGGTGAGAAGGGCACCTTCTGGTATTGAAGTATTTGACAAGGTCCATTGTCCAATCCTTGCCATATACAAACTTATTTGCGAGATCACTTTATTGTGCTAGATCATCCCACTGGCATGCTATTACATGCGGTGCTCTTGGAAAGTTCTTGGCACAATGCTCGACCACAGACCAGCTTAGTGGGCCTGACCTCTATGTCGAATTCTTGGATCTTGGAGACCCATCCTGCTCTTTTATTACCAAGCTCACCTTGGATGATGAAGTTTCTAACGTCAGGGTGTACTATGTACACTATTGTCTTACTTTGGGATACAAAATGATGAAAATTCTTCAGTGATCGTATTATTGCATGTACCTACCTCTCAATAAAGTTATACTTCTCTTTGTATGGATGGATGACTTGGCTTAGGAACACTATCGATTGTTCATCACCATCCTCATTCTTATGAGTAAGGACAATTGCATAGCTTTTTGGTTCATCGATGGTGTAAAGGATAAAGTCTTCATAGTAATCGAGGTTCACCAAAATAAGGGCTTGAGCAATTCTCTCTTTGATTTATTTGAATGTCCACTTCCTTTCCTCAGTCCACTAAAACTTAGTGTCATTTTTTAGGAGTTTGATCATTGGATTTACCATATGAGTGAAATCGAATATGAACTTTCTAACAAAAATTATCTGCCCAAAAAATGATTGGAGGTCTTTATTATTTGCTAGTAGAGGTAGCTTGAGGAGGGCTTCAGCCCTAGCAAGATCAACAACTAGTCCCTTCTCTGAGATTACATGGCCTAGGAGCTTACCTTCTTTCACCATGAAAATGGAATTTTTTAGAATTATGGAAACTCTAAACTCTCAACACTTTTCAAATACTTGACACAAATATAGACCGTGTTCCCCATTTTATGGGATAAAATAGTCATGTCATCTAAATAAATTACAATGATACGATTTAGTAACTCATCGAAGGCTAAGTCTATCACTCTTTGGAAAGTCACTTTGGTGTTCGAGGTATTGAACGACATTCGTTGGTAGGCGAAAGTGCCCCACTTAGTGGTGAAAGTAGTTTTGTACTAATCCTCATCCTTCACACAGATTTGATTGTATCCAAAGAAGCCATTTAGTAGAGAGAACCTCTGTGCTCCCACTATTACATGAAGAATTTGATCTATTTGGGGCAATGGATAGTGGTCCTTTACAGATGCTTGATTGAGATTTTGAAATTTGATGCACAAGTGGATGTATCCATTCTTTTTTTAAAGAACACAAGCTTATATTGAGAGGGGGAGTGAACAGTATAAGACCACTTTTTACTTTTTCCTTCAATTCAAATTTCAATTCAATATTATGCAGTGTATAGATAGCAGTATCAATAGCAGTAATCAAAGCAATGCATAAAACACCATCCATAATAGAGACACAATAATTTATGTGGTTCACCCAATGTGGGCTACTCCATAGAGAAAATATTTTACTAAAACTTTCTCAATCAATCTCTTTGGGAATCCTTCCCAATTACAATGTTTATGGACCTATGTCCAAAGTAGATGTTGATCCCCTAATCTCAAGTTCACGGATCTCTTCCATAGGAGAACTCTTTCCCCTTCTACTCTGGCTAGTGATATTCTAGAAGACTCTATCTCTCTGCTGCTCTGACTTGTGGATTTCTCTCCACTAGAAGACTCCTCACTCAGATCTATCTTCAATTGTCCTAGTTGCTGGATCTCTATCCAATGAGACTTTGTCCTCTATACTCTGTCACCTCCAAAGCTCTATCAATAGGTTCACTTAGAACCTCCTCAAATATAATCAATAGGTTCACTCAAAACCTACTTAAATATTCTCAATAGTCTCACTCAGAACCTGCTCAAATCTGCTCAATAGGTTCACTCAGAACTTGCTCAAATCTATTCAATAGGTTCAATCAGAACCTGCTCAAATCTTCTCAACAAGTCTTCTCTAGGACTTGCTCAAATTTGCATAGCAAGCTTTCACAAAAGCTTACTCAAAATTAGTCCACAAGCCTTCTTAAAGACTTGCCTCAAATCAGATTAACAAGCTCACATAGAACTTGTCCAATATCATAGAATCATAAAGAGAATTGTTAGAGACTTAATATATTCTAAACTCAAGGCTCAATCAATATCTCAATTCAATATCATAGAAGCATAAAGAGAATTGTTAGAGACTCAATATGTTCTATACTCAAATCCCAATCTTAACTCAAATCAATCTCAACTCAACTCAAATCAATATCAACTCAAATCAACTCAACTCAATCTTATAGAAGCATAAAGAGAATTGTTAGAGACTCAATATGTTCTATTCACAAACTCAATTTCTTTCTCAACTCAATATCAACTCAAATCAGAATATAGAATAGTTTGTTTTATGGAACTTGAACAACCACTTTACACATTCACTTGACTAGGCTCTAACAACTCTACTCAGAAAATAACCTCTAGGAACAACTCTTTCTCATAAACCCTAGTCCAAGCATGAATCAATCAACTCAAAAATTTTCTAACAATGCTCAACCACAAATCTCACATAACAATGATACTCACGTTCTTTTATAAATCAAGTTCAAGTTCTTTGCTCAACTAATGGGCTTCAACAACAAAGCTTATAAAATAAGGTTTAATCACAAATCTCAAACCAGAAAACCTTGAAGCATTAAACCAACACTTTCGAAAAGGAAACCACAATCAATCCTTTTCTCTCCAATGATATTTCAGAAATCAACCACCATAAACAATCAATAGAGAATATTTGCCATACCTTATTAATGCCAAGAAGTTGTCCATAAAATTTGCCACACTCAACACAAATTTCCTTTCCAATATCAATGAGGGTTAGTGGACTTCAAATAATAATCACAAAATAAAGCATAACTCAATTTACACCTTTTTACTCCAACTCAATAATCACATCCACCAAAGATATATTCAATAACCCTCAAGAAAAATATTTTCTCAAGAATGTTTCAATAATTAAAAGCACTCTCCAAATAACATCGCAACAATGTGCCAAATAAGTAATAATCCTTATTACTCATCAAACCACTTATACCCTAAAGAAATTAAAATCTATGCCTACCTACTTATCTCTCCAAAAACCACTTTTACTATAAAATTTATGCATAGATTTTAAACTAACTTTTAGCACCCAATAAAACAACAAAATTGTTTTAATTTTCTTTTAATGCATACCTTGGCATGAATTTCAAAATATCAAACACAACATATAAATATTGGTAGCATGTGCATGAAAAACCACAACCAGTGCACTATTTCCATTTTACACAACAAAAGGAAGTTTGTAGGATTCAAACCTGAGTCCTGCGGCTCTTGCATCCTAATAGACGCTTGCACACCATGTGAGCTAGCACTCCACACAAGACCAAAAGCGCTTCAATCTCCTTTATACTCCATGCAAAAGCCAACGCAAAACAAATTCCTCCTTTCTCAAGCAAAACGAAGTGCACGTGATTCAAACACTCAATCACTTGCATCCCAACACTTTTGCACTGCTCGAGTTGCCAACAGACCACATTGCCCATGATGTCTTTGGATTTGACCACACCTCAAATTATTCGCTGCCTCTACCTTTAAATTTTTTTCACATGAGCTCTTTTCACTTTCTAATAATTGCATTAACCACAAGAGCAAGGATTAGGAATAATAAACCTTAGTCATCATTTTATAGTATTCTCCCTCATATTCAACGACATCGGTGGATTACTTTTATTTTAATTTTAAAATTAAAATTAAAATTTTAAATAATTTAAAATTTAAACTAAATATTTAAAATTAAATATCTCCATCACCGGGGCACCTTTTTCGATGAAATGAAAAGCCAACTCGGGTTTTAAGAAAAACCCATTTCAGATCTGCCATCCATAGTTTTAGATAAAACATTTTATTTTGCCTGCCTTGGTTTTCATAAAAAGACTTTCCTTGCATTTTTCACAAAACATAGTGCATGCCATCATAGATCCTTTTGACATCAAATAACATTTTGACATCAATGACAACATTTTAGCTTAGGGATTCAAAATGTCCAACAATATCCCTCTTTGTCATTGATGGTAACCCATATTAATTTACTAAAATTTAACCTTATTTTTTGCTCCCTCTGGGACTTTGCTCCCCCTGGCTCAATGTTCTCTCAAAAATAAAATATCTTCCCATATCAAAACTTTCCTTAATATAAAAAAATATCTCCCACTTTGACATCAATGGTAAAGGGTCACCTTTGGGGCTCAGGGCTAATAATGAGCCTCTTACCTTAGTCCCTCTCCCACCTCCTCATGAGGTGGTTAATTCTGGGGTGGGAGTATTTCTACTCCCCGAAAGCACTGCTATTTACATTTATATTTCTCTCTTCCTTTCTGAGTTTTCTGAATCCTCTCACTATTTCTTTCCAAGTAATCATCACTTATATTTTTGTTCTTGTTCTTGTTCTCATCCATGTTATTGTTCCTATTTTTGTTCTCATCCAAGTTCTTATTCTTGTTCTTGTTCTTCTTCTTGTTCTTGTTCCTATTCATATTCCTGTTCATACCTGCTTTTGGAATATTTGCTCTACACTATCTTGTTGTGTGACCATAATTATTGGACTTAAAACACTTAATGTTATTATTCCTTGGAGGTACAAATGTCATAGGATACCTCCTAGTGAAGCCAAATCTGCTTCTACCATGAACCCTGCAATTCATTGCCTTGTGACCAAAACCATTGCATGAGTAGCAATATCCTTGAAAAAGTTGTCCTTTTCCATATTACTTTATTTCATATGACCTACATTGTGAAGCCATGTGCCCAAACCTGTGACATGAGAAGCATATCCCATTGAAGCTTCCTTGCCTAGACCTCATTGGTCTTCTATTATGATTGTTGTTCCATATGTATCTTCTTTGTGCATTGTTACTATCTTTGTTGAACTCTCTATTGTCCAACTCATCCTCTGATGTCTCATTCCCACTTACACTATCATCTTCTGAAGTTTCTTCTTCATCAAGACTTGAAGTAGATTCTTTTTCCTATTTATTTCCAAAGCCAAGATATGTTGAACATGATGTTCTTTGTTGTCCACAAATGAACTTATCCAAGTTCATAGAGCTATTTGTTAAACTCTTCATCTTGATCTTGGAGTCCTTTAAATCTTTCTTTAGATTAGCCACTTCTTATGCTAACTTCTCACATTCCAAGATCTTTGCTTCTAACTTTTCCTTTAACTTACTTGTCTTAGCCTTTGACTTCTCTAAGTCTTCTATGAGCAATAACATTTCTTCATCACATTCTTGAAACTGATTTTTAATCTTAGAGTGTTGTTTTATTACCTTCTTTACTATGTCAAGGGCATAGATAAGTTCTCCCTTGAGATCATAACCATTCTCTATTGAGTAATCCTCTATTTGTTTGCCTTTGTCCTTATCATTACTTCCTTTTGGATTATCTTCTATAGGATCACTTACTTCATCTTCTAAAGCCATTAGAAGATTCTCATATGGTATTTCAAGTGCATATTCAAAACCATAATCACTGAAACTATAGCCATATCTAGTGCAATAATCTTCAAGATGTCCAAATTTACCACATCTAAAACATTTGAGAATAACTAGAGTCCTTTTATCTTTAACCATAAATAGGACTTCATCTCTATCATTGTCTGAAAAACTAGCATCACTATCAAATGAGTGCTTACTTGCATTATCTACATAGTAGCTTTTATTTTACCTTTGGAAGAACTTCTTTCCTTGTTTGTTCTATCCATTCTTGCCTTTCTTCTGGTACCTATGTCTTTATGATTCCCTGTACTTGTGATCCTATTTTTCTTCATCATCGTTGTACTTTGGATTTTTGCACTCTGTTGCATAATGTCCATACTTTCCATAATTGAAGCACTTAATAGATATAACATCTATGAATATTTTGGAACCTTTATCTCTCCTACCATAGTTAGCTTCTTCATAACTAGATGACTCACTACTCGATTCTATCTTCTTTCCATTTTTCTTTTTATCCACTTTGAAAGTAGCTTCTTTCAGAGGAATAGGATCTTTTTTTATTATCTCAAAAGTAGTAAGCATGCCAAGAAAATAATTCCTTGTCAAAGAATCACTATCAATTTATGTTTCTATAGCAGAAACCTTTTCACTACACCTTTTTGGAAGAGTTATCAAGATCTTATCACAAGCATCTGATTCATCAACCTTCATTCCAAGACCTCTCATCTCATGCAAAAGTTCATCAATCTTACTGAGATAATCATGAATATTTTCATCATCTCTCATTCTTAAGTTCTCAAATTCTCATTTGAGATTTTTGATCTTAGCTTTCCTGACACCTTTATCATCCTCATATATATCATGCAGTAGATCCCACATATATTTTATTGTTTTATAATCCATAACCTTTATGGATTATGATGTACCCAATCCTTTTATAATTGCATTCATAGCTCTTGAATTTGCATGCATTAGAAGCTTACATTCCTTATCTGTCGAAGGATTGACTGTAGAATCATATCCAAGTTCCACTGCATCCCAAACTTCATTTCCAAGTGCCATCAGGTGAAATCTCATCAAGCATACACCAATACAAGAAGTCACTTCCATCAAAGACTGGTACTGCATTATTGAAGGGTCCATATCTTTGATCCTTTTGATCCATTGTGTTCTTAGACTGCTTTTCCTTCAAGCTGTCAAAGTATTTTGAAGGAACCCGTTCTGATACCAATTTAAGAACACAAGCTTATACTAAGAGGGGGAGGTGAATACTATAAGACCACTTTTTACTTTTTCCTTCAATTCAACTTTCAATTCAATATTATGCAGTGTATAGATAGCAGTAATAAAAGCAATGCACAAAACACCATCCACAATAGAGACAACAATTTATGTGGTTCACCTAATGTGGGCTACTCCATGGAGAAAATATTTTACTAAAAATTTCTCAATCAATCTCTTTGGGAATCCTTCCCAATTACAATGTTTATGGACCTTTGTCCAAAGGAGATGTTGATACCTTAATCTCAAGTTCATGGATCTCTTCCACAAGAGAAATATTTCCCCTTATACTCTGGCTAGTGATATTTTGGAAGACTCTGTCTCTCTACTGCTCTAACTTGTGGGTCTCTCTCCACTTGAAGACTCCTCACTCATATCTATCTTCAATTATCCTGGCTGTTGGGTCTCTATCCACTAAGACTCTATCCTCTGTAATTTGTCACCTCCAAAGCTTTGTCAATAGGTTCACTTAGAACCTCCTCAAATTTTCTCAATAGGTGCACTCAGAACCTGGTTAAATATACTCAATAGGCTCACTCAAAACCTACTCAAATCTGCTCAATAGGTTCACTCAGAACCTACTCAAATATGCTCAATAGGTTCACTCAGAACCTGCTCAATTCTTCTCAATAAGTCCTCTTTAGGACTTGCTCAAATCTATATAGCAATATTTCACAAAATCTTACTCAAAATAAGTCCACAAGCCTTCTCAAAGACTTACCTCAAATCATCTTAACAAGCTCACACAAAACTTGTCCAATATCATAGAATCATAAAGAGAATTGTTAGAGACTCAATATGTTCTAAACTCAATGCTCAATCAATATCTCAATTCAATCTCATAGAAGCATAAAGAGAATTGTTAGATACTCAATATGTTCTATACTCAAATCCTAATCTTAACTCAAATCAATCTCAACTCAACTCAAATCAATCTCAACTCAAATCAACTCAGCTCAATATTATAGAAGCATAAAGAGAATTGTTAGAGACTCAATATGTTCTATTCACAAACTCAATTTATTTCTCAACTCAATCTCAACTCAAATCAGAATATAGAATAGTTTGTTTTATGGAACTTGAACAACCACTTCACACATTCACTTGACTAGGCTCAAAAAAATGTAATCAACCAATCACCTCTAGGAACAACTCTTTCTCACAAACGCTATTCCAAGCATGAATCAATCAACTCAAAATGTTTTCAACAATGCTCAACCACAAATCTCACATAACAATGATGCTCATGTTATTTTCTAACTCAAGTTCAAGTTCTTTGCTCAACCAATGGGCTTCAACAACAATGCTTATAAAACAAGGTTTAGTCACAAATATCAAACCAAAAAACCTTGAAGTATTAAACCAACACTTTCGAAAAGGAAACCACAATCAATCCTTTTATCTCCAATGATATTTCAGAAATCAACCACCATAAACAATCAATAGAGAATATTGCCCATACCTTATTAATGCCAAGAAGTTATCCACAAAATCTGCCACACTCAACACAACTTTCCTTTCCAATATCAATGAGGGTTAGTGGACTTCAAATAATAATCACAAAATAAAGCATAACTCAATTTACACCTTTTTACTCCAACTCAATAATCACATCCACCAAAGATATATTCAATAACCCTCAAGAAAAATATTTTTCTCAAGAATGTTTCAATAATTAAAAGCACTCTCCAAATAACATCTCAACAATGTGCCAAATAAGTAATAATCCTTATTACTCCTCAAACCACTTATACCCTAAAGAAATTAAAATCTATGCCTACCTACTTATCTCTCCAAAAACCACTTTTACTA
Source organism: Wollemia nobilis (assembly GCA_028583015.1). Taxonomy (NCBI): domain Eukaryota; kingdom Viridiplantae; phylum Streptophyta; class Pinopsida; order Araucariales; family Araucariaceae; genus Wollemia; species Wollemia nobilis. The sequence goes on along the minus strand of JAQPPZ010017121.1, from coordinate 13,616,857 downwards.
TAAAATTTATGCACAAATTTTAAACTAACATTTAGCACCCAATAAAACAACAAATTTGTTTTAATTTTCTTTTACAACTTTAATGCATACCTTGGCACAACTTTCAAAATATCAAACACAACATATAAATCTTGACAACATGCACACAAAAAACCATAACCAGTGCACTATTTCTCTTTTACACAACAAAAGGGAGTTTGCAAGATTCGAACCTAAGTCCTGCGGCTCCTACTTCCTAACAGACACTTGCACACCACATGAGCTAGCGCTCCACACAAGACCAAAAGTGCCTCACTCTCCTTTATCCTCCATGCAACAACCAACGCAAAACATATTCCTCCTTTCTCAAGAAAAATAAAGTGCACACAATTTGAAAACTCAACCACTTGCCTCCCAACACCTTTGCATTGCTCGAGTTGCCAACAGGCCACACTGCCCACGATGTCTTTGGATTCAACCACATTTTTCACACGAGCTCTTTTCGCTTTCTAATAATCGCATTAACCACAAGAGTAAGGATTAGGAATAATAAACCTTAGTCATCCTTTTATAGTATTCTCCCTCATATTCGACGATGTCGACGAATTAATTTTATTTTTTATTTTAAATAATTTAAAATTTAAACTAAATAATTAAAATTAAATATCTCCATCACCGGGGCACCTTTTTAGATGAAACAAAAAGCCAACTTTGGTTTTAAGAAAAATCCATTTCAGATCTGCCATCCATGGTTTTAAATAAAACATTTTATTTTATCTGCCTTGGTTTTCACAAAAAGACTTTCCTTGCACTTTTCACAAAACATAGTGCATGCCATCATAGATCCTTTTGACATCAAATAACCTTTTGACATCAATGACAACATTTTAGCTTAGGGACTCAAAATGTCCAACATTTTCTGCACTGGGACCAAGTTTGCAACCCAAGAAGAGTGCTTGATATGATAGATAATTTTTATCTCCAACATCTTTAGAAGCTCAACCTTCATCAACACTTCAATATTTGGGTTGACCGGCCTTTGTTTTTGTCTGAAAGGTTTTACCCCTTCCTACAGCTCGATTATGTGTTGGAATATGCTCTTATCATATCTTTTTAGGTCCCAATAACTCCAAGCAACAATATATGGGTATTCCTTGCATAGGGTCCTGATTTGCTTGATCTCTATCGACATACAATCAGTTTCAACCTTGATTACCTTTCTAGGTTCTAGCTCCAGTTCCTTATATTCTCTCATATCTACTTTGATATTATGAGTAAGTGACCTGTCATCTTGATCAAATAGAATTTATAGTATGATCAAGCTTTTTAGGATGTGATTATTTTTTAATTGTATTAATCCCTCATAATATTATTCATCAAGGGTCCTATCTTCATTATCGAACACCTGCCAGTGAATATTCTTGTTCAATACTGAAGGCCTATAAATGAATATTATCGTCTTTGATTTCTACATCATGTTTTCAATCGGGGAGAATATGGCTCCAATAGACACCAAGAGGTCAGTGTGCTTATTTTGCTCTCGCAAAATAGCTCAGATATTTAGCAATGTGAAATATTCAAGTAGGTCCCATACCTTGTGGTATACCTTCAGGTAATTTTGCTTTGCAACACACTTATTGGTGACTTGATTATAGATCAACTATGAATCTCTAAAGATCTGCAACTACTTGATTCTAAGTTTATCTACTTTTCTTATCATCAAGAATAGGGCTTCATACTTAGCTGCATTATTAGTATAGCTCCATGCGAGTCTATAGGAGTAGGTTATATGCTTTCCTAAATGAGAGATAAGGAAAACTCCTACCTCGATACCATTCATCGTGCACCATCAAATAAGAGATTCCATAGTTGGTCGGAAATAGGGTCTTTATCACTTGGTATATTAGCATTTTTAGACCTAGTGATCGAGTAGCACCCTATTTCTGATTCGATCATGGCATTGAAATTGTGCATGGAAAATTTTCTTCTATGTGAAGCTCATCCAAGGATTCTTCCATTTGTTCCACTCCTCCTTCTTTCTCCACTTCCTCAATCAGATTGAATGAGTCCACTTGCTTCTCTGCATATTGAATCCTTTCAATATGAAATAGAGGGTTTCTAATTAAAAATTTTAATCCTTCTTCCTCTAAAGGGGATTTACAGATGTGAATAATCCAAAGACAAATAGCTTCCTAGTTTAGCGGTGAATTCCCTTGATAGGCACATGCTAAATTATGACTCTAAATCCACCACTACAACTTCTTGTATCACTGTGATTTTTCGTATCTTATACAACATGATTAGAATATTCTTAATTACCCCTACTATATTAATTAGATTTTTATCTAGTTGGAGTACTCTAGGACTACTCCTCATGTACTCCATACCCATAATCTCACAAATAGCCTTGGGAATCATAGTAGTTGTGAAACTAGAGTCGATCATGCAATTATGCACAACCCACCCCTCCATACCGAGAGACATATAGAAAGGTGGCAACCTATTCTTCCCAATGGTCGAGGTAGTCAATGTTTGAGTCAAAATAGTTTGAGTCGACTTTTCCTTACCTTTAATAGATTTTAGCGATTCTTGCAATAGATCGACTTGGTCGGGCAGCTGAAGCGTGTCAAAGAAGATTACCTTAGCTAAAATTTTCTTTAGTTCTTCAATAATATTGTATGCTCTTGTACCAGACTCACCTCCCTCCTTTGTAGTCTCATATCTGGTTTGATACTACTACATCGCTTCTACTCTCTAACGCTTGGTCAATGAGGGATACTTGAGCCTTTCTCTTGCATGGTCCCTTGTCTTGGTTTGGGGTAAGGAGGGTAGAGCCTATGTTTTAGGAACTCTCCCCATAGCTCTCAAAGGCAATATATCCCTCAACAAGATGGGTTACTTCAACTTCGACACTTAGGTAGGCTCTTTTATGGGCAGTATCACCTTCTCATTTGGTAGCTTGGAACTATCAAGTACCTTTAACGGTTCCATTTGAACCAGATCAACTTCAATAGGTTTTTTACTTGTCCTCATAAGAACAAAAACCTGCTCGATAGGGAGAATCATAAAGTTACGATCTATTTCTCTGATCATATTCACTTGCCCACTAGGAACACTATATGAAAGGATCTGTACATAGTTCAAATGGACCATGCAAATATTCTCTATGTGTGGGTCATTGAAGGTGGAGTACCAATAAGCTCTATCGGATCAACCAACTTCTTCATTATCTAACACCACTACATTTCTCTTGGGAGCCCTACTAGTAGGAGCAAATTTCTCTCTAGTAATCGATGGAGGAGGAGTGAATCTCCTTGGCTAGAAACTCTGATCAGATTGCCTCCTTTTTAATATGATGATCTCATTCACCATCACCCTCATTGATGATTGCATATCCTTTATCTCCTTGGCTTGGCCCAGATTTACAGGTATCGAAGGTGCGGGTAATGGCAATGGTTCCAATGGTGTAAGTAATTCTAGCTATGGGAGAGGATTTGGAAGTTGGGAAATAGTAGGTGATTGATATTACGAGGTGGGTACCATCTAGTTATAGGAAGCATTGGGATTCCATTATGAAATAGGGTACATTGGAGATGTAGGCAATTACTGAGAGGATGCGCTAGGATATAAATTTTGAGGGAAGTTAAAAAAAATTGGCAGTCATTTTCAGAGGTAACTTACCAATAGTGACTAAGTTAGCCTCAGATTTCTATGCCTGAGCATACAAGGTTAGAAATGTGTTGATATTAGTATGTCGGATGCTCATGCTAATATCATAATGGAAATCCCTTAGGTAATAAAATTTTGCTTGCTCCGGGGTGGGTCAAAGGTTGTCAGTAACTCTCTACTAGGTTTGAGCGAACCTGACATTAAAATCCACTACCTCTTCTTGAGGGTGTCTTTGAATGGTGGTGAACTAGTGCAACAAGGAGAAAGGGTCTACCTATTCATTGAAACCCCTTATCAATAATTCCACCAACTGGTTCCATGTAGCAATGGTACTGGGTGATAGTGATCGATACCAGTAGAGAAGCTTACCTCTAAGCGAGAGTACTAGCAGTATTACCATAATGTCTTCTTCTACAATGCCATGGATAGTTTCTAGTGAAGTAATATCTTGGACATGCTCGTAAGTTGTTTTTCTCATATTGTTATACGTGGGTAGAGCCTTTAATGCCATGATTGGGATATGATTCTGAGCCTACGAATTGAGAGGTCCCAAATGATTCTTGGTTGGAAACTGCCTGAGTGGATTTTGTGCCATTTGGACTAAATTTCTTGGTTGAGGGGGCAAGCTAGTTGCGGTGCTGGAAGGACTTGGAGTTTGTGAAAATATACCAGCTACTTGCAAGTGTGTTCTACCTAACGAGATAGTAAAAGGAACTACTCTAGGATGTTCTCCCAAAATATCGATGTTGAGATCAAAGAACTCAACTGTATCTTTTGGATTTCTAGCCTTTGATCCTTGTGATCATGAGGACTTCAATATTTGAAGGCTTCTGGGTTCAGTTGAGTCACTAGATGTTCTTATTTGACAACAAAAATATGAACATCAATTCTTAATATCGCTTTATGTGGAATGTTTGCGTCCCATTGGGCATGCCAAAAACTATTGGTTGAGAATCTACTTTAGGTATAGAATATTTCATCCATGTTCCCTAGACCCGACCAACATTGAAAATCCAAAAGGAATAAATGCCTTTCATGCCAATCTCCAGAGAGGGTTGGTTCCATTGATACTTTAAACTTAGGGATTTGAGATTAAGGAAATAGGAAAGGAATGATAAATGAATGAAAGGGATGGGAAATGTGGCTATGATCCATATTAATAGGAGGTGACAAAAAAATAGCATGATCACTCAATTATAATTAAACCAATAGCCATTTGCACAAAGGATGTAATAGAAATTAAAACTAGATACTCTCACAATATGTAACCTCCAGATTTATTCCAATGTTTACTCTTTATCAGTAGCTACATCCAGACATAGAATTATAGCTATGATATAGAGAAGCAAATTTAATAGAAATAAATAATAGAAGGCATACACATAAAATCCAAGGATTCTTTGCATTCATAGCAGAGCTTAGGTACACCAATTTTCTAGCAAAACATCCATCATTTTATATTAGAACTGCTACTTTTTATAGAGGATTCTGCATCTGAAACATAAATGCCCAACCAAAAAACATCATGGTGACAAAAAATATTTGATTCTATCACTCATTAGAAAGTAATGAAGCATAGCCCAAAGTTGATGACTCCTTGAGAAGTAGCTACATGGCTTCAATGTGACGATGTGATTCACCTGTAGCACCATATCCTTACTTGCTGGAACCACCTCAATGGTAAAAATTAGATTCTGAGATCCGGGGTGATTGGATTTAGATGCTTATTTGATCAACCACCATTTAATGGGTGAAAGAGCGATGTTGAAATCTACTTCGAGTGACCTCCATTTGAAACAAAGGAGAAAATGAGTTTCTCTAAGAAGAGGCACAAAAGGGATTTTTCATGCATCTCTTGGACGAAATAGGAATTGATTGGTGTGGGCCCCAATATGTAATTTATTTTTAGCATTAACCCAAAAATAACCTTCGCTCTGCTCTTTGCTCACAACATGATTGACAGCTAGTCATGGAATGCCACTTGGAAGTCACTTTGTAAATATCAAGAGTTCTCGTTGCCTTACCGAAGAGGTGGGACCCAGCGTGCAGCCTTGGGAAATGCCAAAGGTGTTTCACCCATACAAGATACGAAATGGGCTTGCACCCTCAAGTTGGACAAAAGTGCTTGGGTCCCACTTGCAACTTTCTCTGAAATTGAGTTGCATTGGCTTTAGAAAAAGACAAAAAGGTACTTTAGTCCATACAAGCCCCGAAACTGAGTTGCACTCTTGAGTTGGGGCAAAAACACTTGAGTCCCTCTCAGTTTTGGCTAACCTTTAACCCAAAATGGGCTTGCGCTCCAAGTGGGGATGAAAAGGATTGGGCCCCACTTAGCATTTGGTTGACTTTTAGCCCGAAATGGGATTTCACTTCATTTTTTACTTGAAAATGAGTTTTGTCCATACAAGGTATGAAAAGGGATTGTGCTCTCCAGTTGGGGTGAAATAAATTGGGCCCCACTTTGCATTTCGGTCATCTTCTAACCCAAAATGGGTTTGCGCTCCATATTTTCTTCGAAACTGAGCTGCGCTGGCTTACTTAACCAGTCTCTATTGTCGTCTTTGAGACCGAAATGAGTTTTCAACAGAAGTGCTGGCGCGAAACAACTCTCGCTTGTCAAAACCATGTATTTACTTGGACCCCACCATGAGAACTCGGAGAAAGACCTTGCATGATGAGTGAAAAGAAAGGACTGCATGCTTTCTTGAGTGCAGCCAATGAATCTCGATAGCAAAACATGGAAAAGAAGGAATACATTTTGAAAAAGAAGAGTTTTTTAGGGAAGAAGATATTATTACATAGCAAAATTTCTCATAAAAGAAAAAATGTGGCAGGGATGCCAACATGATTTAAACTTGATTTCCACTCAAATGATCATGGGCATTATTCTTATAGATATCATGCATCACACATTAAGCATAGGTTAAGTAAAAAAAAGGGTTATAAATTACATATCACTATCCATTACCATTGGAGACCAATTAGAAATGCATAAATTAGTTTGGTAGAAAAAAATATGTGAGGGATTAAGTGTATAGACTAGATATGATATGGTCATCCATAGATGAGTTTTAATTTATTTACAAGGTTAGGAATTTATTAGAATCTAGCATAAATTGCTCTAATAATAAATAATTTGGACTCCTTACAAATTTAATAGAGGTACTAAATTTAGAAGGTGGCTTACGACATACTCACACTTGGGTTGATACATAAGGATGGAATTCCTTATACATTTTTGAGGCTCTATGGTACATACAAGATATTTGATAAGCAATAAAAAAATGATGATTTAGAGGTATACATGATTATTAAAATGAAGAAAATAATACTAAAATTTTGTATTTTATGGAAAAACTAGAATAATAAAATAGAAACCATCACATACTCCTTAAATCATATAAACTATAAACTACAATAAGTTATTCTGTTATATTTGGCATGACAAGTTTATGTTCTTGCTAATAAATTTGAAGAAATAATTTTTTTTGTAAATTTATAAAAAAACATTAATTTTTCATTAAAGACAAAACATCATTAGATGAGAATGATACAACTTCATTGAACAATATAGTTATTTTACCAAATATATGTATTAAAATATACTTAAAATCAATGTACATACTAGAGGGAGGGTCATCACATGATAAAATAAATTTGGACAATTTGGATGATTTTGAGTCATCAAATTCCTATAAATAGAAAAGGATTTAAGTGGATATAGGTTAAAATCTATTTTAGAATGATGTCTACAATAACTAAGGGAGGAATAAATTTATGCATACCAACACATCATATTAAGATCGTGATGAATAAAGGAATTTATATTGAGATTTAAAATCCATTTAAATTAAGAAAAATGTATACGTTCTCTTATAATATAGTTAGAGAAGTGTTGAGATTAGTACTTGGTATTATGTAGGTATGCTTTTTGAGTTGGGATAGATAAATAGACATAACAAAGTGATATTTGATTAAGATATTACATGTAGTGATGGGGGATTGAGAGGATGGACTATGGATGAAAAAATCATCTATAAAAATTATAAATAGCAAATAAGTATTGGAGGAAATATAGAATTATACTATTGAATATAAATAAAGGTAAGAATGGACTTGTTATTATCAACATGGTAGTTTATAAAAAATAACGAGCTCAAGGAGGAAGATATGATTAAGGTTAGATTTACCTATGAATTTATAACATCTAGAGAAATAGAGGATCTTGATAAGCAATATATTAATACTTGGAAATAAACGTTGACTTAAGGATCAAGAAATGAAAAATTCTTTCCTATTGAAGGGATTTTAGGTTTACATTTTTGAAATTTATTTGTTAGTTTTGATTATATTCTATTATTGACATCATTGGAAGATAGAGAGAGATATAAATTTTAATATCATAGGAAGAAGGGGAAAAATGGTCAAATATTTAGATATTGTGGGAAGTGTCTTCTCTATGAAGAACTAATAAGTGTAGTCTTCAAAATGAGTGGTAAAGAAATAAAGTAAAATGATCATTGGTGTATTCCATAATAATAAATAATAATTTCTTTGGGATGACATACAAGATGGAAGGTATGGTAGGATATTTGGTTAGAGATGTGCCCATGTATCTAGTAGTAAGATTTAGTTACAATACTATTGTTTTCCCTATATTTCAACAAATCATGAAGGTCACTTTATCTTTGGTGATGATACCATAAGATCAAACTAAATCTAAGTGAAACTCTAAAGAAAAATATCAGATATTAGGGATGTTATGGTTGTATTTGGTATATAGATATTGTAACAACCCAATTCTAACCATCCCGAGAGAGGAATTTTATTTATTTATTTTATCACAAGTAAGGTTCACCAAAGACATTCCAGATAGATTTAACAAAATATTTCAACCATATTCTAATTTCTAGATGCTGCAACATCCCTCGAGTGGACATGAGTGGCAAAACTTCCATATTGACTCTGGGGATTCACTTTGTACATTGCCCATACATCTTAAAGGATACCTTCACATGGTCTTCCCATTTCTTTAACTTCATTTAAAGGATATTTTGACCATGGCATAAGATTAATCCTATCCCATATTTTTGTGAAGGGACACCAATTCCCCTACTAGTTTCGTTCGATCTCCATTAGTACCTAGGCATAAATATTCTTATAGTTTTACCCATTACACCATGTATAAAACTATTGTGCTCAATTAATCCATCCTCATAATAGTTTAACTGAGGTAACTATCACCCATCTGATATATCTCACCTAGATGCCCAATAGTCAATTAGGGTTTGCATTGACTGTCACACCAAATAACATCTCTCATAGGGTTTCCCACAATCAATTGGGTCCCTATGACTATCATTCTCATGACATATCTCAAATGGAAACCTCATAGTTCATCGAGGTTCTATCACACAAATCTAGTTACAATGGGATCTAGGCTTATCTCACCTTTAGGTCTCACTTCGGTGGTCCTTTATCAAAGCACCCATTGTAACCTTATGGAATTACTACACTACAATCCTCTTAGTTCTGGTACTATCCTTTAGGGTCTAACTGGACTGGATTCCTAAGGATAAACCCTACTAAGGAAGAACCCAAACCCCAAAGTAAACTAAGTACTATCTTATCTCTCTCTCTCTCTCTCTCTTTCCTTTGTTTATTACATTTAAATAGACCTTACTCTATTGCAAGTGTAAAGAGAAATACTTAACATTCATCTTACTCTACAAAAACACAAAGATTTTTTACTATAAGCTTAAAAAATTAAGTATACAAAACCATTTTCTCTTCATATACAATTCATAGCAACTCAAGTAATCAACTAGATGTTTACATTTATATAATAATTCTAAAGCAAGATCCATAAATGATACACATATAACATATAATATATCATGGAAAACCCTTTCGATAAAAACCCAGCTACGAACACATTATTTTATTTAATAAATCTGATAACCTTCAATACGATTACATAAAGGAATCCCATTATTCCCTTTTCCCACATGCTAAAATAATTACATAAGAACCCCATAATTCTTATGTCCCCAATACTAGAATTGTTTTGTAATTAATTTTACAAAAATAGCAAGGGAACCCCATAATTCTCTCGAATGAATCCTACATTCATTCTTTAAAATTTAGATACTTACGAACCCCCCTTAAGTATTTTCTTAAGTAAAATTATACTAGAACCCCCATGAGTTCCAATCTATCTAGTAGTTTTTGGACATTTTGAGTCCCTAATTCAAAGTTGTCATTGATGTCAAGATGCCAGTGATAGGTCTTCTCCAGTTCAAGTGAAAATTTTAATGGAAGTTGTAATGGGTTAAAATATTTTTATTTTACACCCAAAAGAATGGTTCAAAAAATGGTTTCAGTTCTCCTTTGGAAGCAAATATATCCGAAGCAATGGAAGGATATAATATTATAATATTTATTATAATATTTATCCAAGGTGGTGAAAAACCCAAATAAATTATTATAATTTTAATTATAATATTATTTAGTTTACAACGGACAATTAATTATTTTTTATAAAACCCTAAGGTTGGGTTTTGGAGGGAAAAATATTTCAAAGTGCAAAGTTTAAAGTAAATTAAACCCAAAGTTGGGGTTTAAAGAAAAAGGATTTCGAAGCCTTTATATTTTTGTCGACATAGTCATGGAGGAGCTAGCAACGATGTGTCCAAAGCAAATATAATGTATATAAATACTTTTCCAAAACCATTGAAAAGTTACCCTTGCTCAAATTAATAAATCAGTTGCATGCAAAAAAGAGAGCTTGTGATTTACGAAAATGTGGTAGTGAAAGGCATAGAGGAGGAAGGTTTTGTACTCAAGTTTCATTGGGTAAGCGTGGCCTAGTGGTAGTTGGGAAAGTGCAAAGGTGTTGACAGCAAGGTGGTTGACGTTTCGAATCCCCGCGTGCATTGTTTGGTGTGTTGTTTGAGGCCCCCAAGGTGCACAACCTTTTGCTTGGCGAAATGTGGTGTGAGATTAAGAAGCATGTGGTGCTTCTTTAATCTCAAGCGAGCGCTTGGCTCGTGCGACAACTTTGGCCGCGGTTAAGGCACTTGTGATGAGACGAGGTTGAGGGTTCGATTCCCTCCAAGGACGAGGTATTTAGAGTTGTGATTAAACCTTGTTTGATAAGCATTGTTGTTGGGACCATTGTTTGAGTTAATGCTTCAAGGTTTTTTGAAATTGAGAGTTGTGTTTAAAACCTTGTTTGATAAGCATGGTTTTTGAAGTGAGTTGTTATACAAAGAACTTGAAATAGGGTTTGAAAAGATCATGAGTATCATTGTTATGTGAGATTTGTTGTTGAGCATTGTTGGAAAATTTTTGAGTTGGATGATACATGCTTGGACTAGGGTTTGTGAGCAAGAGTTGTTTCTTGAAGTGATTGGTTGAGTAGAGTTGATTGGACCTAGTCAAGTGGATGCATGAAGTGATTGTTCAAGTACCATACAAAAAACTATTCTATATTCTGATTTGATTTGAGATTGAGTTTTGAGAATATAACATATTGAGTCTCTAACAATTCTCTTTATGCTTCTATGAGATTGAGTTGAGAAAGTGATTGAGTTTTGAGTATAGAACATATTGAGTCTCTAACAATTCTCTTTATGTTTCTATGAGATTGATTTGAGTTGAGAAAGTGATTGAGCATTGAGTAAATAACATATTGAGTCTCTAACAATTCTCTTTATGTTTATATGAGATTGGACAAGTTTTGTGTGAGCTTGTTGAGCATATTTGAGCAGGTTCTAAGTGGACATGTTGAGCAGATTTGAGAAGGTTCTGTGTGGACCTATTGAGTAGATTTGAGAAGGTTTTGAGTGGACCTGTTGAGCATATTTGAGAAGGTTTTGAGTGGACCTATTGAGTAGATTTGAGCAGGTTCTGAGTAGAACTATTGAGCATATTTGAGTAGGTTCTGAGTGGACCTATTGAGCAGATTTGTGTTAGAACGACTGGACTATGTTTAGTGCAAATTTTAGTGGACTTGTGCTAGATCGACTGGATTGTGTTTAGTGCAAGATTTGAGCAGATTTGTGCTACATCCAATGGACTATGTTTAGTGCAGATTTGAGTGAGCTTATTGAGTAGACTTGTGCTAGACAGATTGGACTGTGTTTAGTACAAGAGATTGAGTAGAGTTGTGCTAGACCGACTGGACTGTGTTTAATACATAATTGAGACAGAGCTTTGGAGGTGAAAAAGTAGAGAGGATAGAGTCTCCAATGGATAGATATCCATAAACCACGGCAGTAAGGATAGGTATTCTGAGTGGGGATAAGAGTCTTCAGTGGAGAGAGATCCACAATCCAGTGCAATGGAGGTAGTAGTCTTCTAGAGGTCACCAACCAGAGCAGAGGAGAAGGATTTCTCCTATGGATAGAGATCCACAAACCAAATTTAGGGGATCAACATCTCCTTTGGATAGAGGTCCATAAATATTGTAATTGGGAAGGATTCCCAAGAGATTGATTGAGAAAATTTTAGTGAAATATTTTATCTTTGGATGTAACCCACATTGGGTGAACCATGTTAAAATTGGTGTCTCTATTGTGTGTGATGATTTATGCATTGCTTTGGTTATTTATATTGATATTGCCATTGATTATATTAATTAATATTGTTTGGGAAAGAAAAGTAAAAAGTGGTCTTATACTGTTCACCTCCCCCTCTCAGTATAATATTGTGTTCTTCAGTAGCATCCATACCAAACACTAATACATATCTATCATCTATCAAAACTATTTTCATGAACTCATACAAAGAATAATATACCATCAATCAATTTGAAGTTACCAAAGCTATAATCTCCAACTCCACTATAACTTTTACTAGAACTATTCTATTAAAAGGAAAATTTCATTTTAAAGAAGATTCATCTATCAAAAATATTATCATAACTTCTAAAGGAACAAATTAATCCTTAGATCAATTCAGAATTTCTAAGACTAAAAGTTAAACTTTATTTAAAAACAATAATCCACCAATTAATTTATAGCTATAAAAACTATAAAGAAATGTCTTTCTTTCATTTCTATTTAGATATATAAATAAATTGAACATAGTTAACTTAATAATCCATCCTAAAATTTATAAAAAAAGGTTTAATAATAGTTTCTTTTGAATTTCAAAAGCAATTATTTCATTGTTCAAAAAGATAATACTTCAACAATTCAAAAATGACCATACATTATGAAATAATCTAAGAAATCATAATATAAATTATTTTCCAATAATAAATCCTTTCTAAAGTTCCACACATGAGTCTTTTAACTTATTTTTATACCTATAAAGTCAACATATAAAGGCATATATAAAATTTGGACGTCCCCTGTCTGAGTATTACCCTTAACACAATATTAATTTTCCATAAAAACAATTATTAAGCTTAATAGTTTTTCATCAAAATCGTATAATATTTGTTGATTTATTATAATGGTAATACACATTATAATGCATACAAATAATATATTAACCATATTCAAATGTTATTTCAAATTCATCATATGCTACAACCATAACATGGATTGAGATAGCGACCAAATTGACATAGATCAAACCCTGGGTGAGTGGTGATAAAGGATAAGATATTCAAACCCTAATTATCCTTATAAAAATAAATGGTGATATGTTCTGTTCAAGTAGATAATGAGTTACAAAAAGGACATAGGCTATACGTTTCCATTGTTTTCCCTCACACAGATAAACATGCATGTTTCACGAAGCAAAGTGTGTAGAGACTACACAAGAAGAAATATATGGTTAATAACTTTTAGTTTACTAAAAAAGATACACTAGCTTACATATGTATATCCTGTTAATTGACTTGCCAAGCCAATTGGTGATGTACAAGGAGTGTGCAACAATCTCCACTAGGGTTAAGTAAACAATCCAAAGCAATACTCATAGACTCAATCCATCACCATTTTAATACTCATACAATAAATGAATAAAATCTATTTAATCTAACTCCTCTATGGTTTCAACACCGAAGCTCTTTCATATTATATAATATGACATCAAAGCTATTGTTTCTAAATAGGAAACCCAATATTAGTGAATGTTTTCTCACAAATCAAAGTAACTACTCTAGGTAGAAATAAAAATAATAGACACAAAGTACCTTGGATAATTTATTGTAGAAGACCATAATACACACACACAAGGCAAAATCCCTTGTTGCTTTCGCTCCTTAGATTCCTCCAGAACTTCCCTGCTCTGCACGTTCTTGGTTGAGCAAAAAAATTCTTTTTTGTTCTCATTATTTTCATAAGGGTTTAAAGGAAACCTAGAGAGGAATCACTCAAGGAATGAACTCAACAACTACCTATGATAATATTTTGTTAAGTTTTGGTTTAAAAACAATGTAAGGTCATTTAATAATTGTCATTATTTTCATTTATTCTAATGTTCAACACATTAATTTTGTTCCTTCTTATTAAAAGGTCTTTTCATTCAAAATTTATATTAAATATTCCTTCTAAAGTCTAAACACAAAGCACATAATTATTGCAATAATGATACCTAATAATATACAAATTAATGGTGCAAGATGGTCTAATAATATTTAATAATTCTTTCCTACTAACCAATATTTATAAGCAACCATCAAACATTCTACGTTACTTTATATCTGTATAAAGTAACCCAAACCATAAGAAGATTTAGGAATGATAACAATCACTCAAATGCAGGAATGATTAATGTAAAAAAAAAAGACATAAATTAGGTTTAAATACAACTATAATATATTAACTAGTCTATATCATTCTATCCATAATTTTCCTTTCTTCATGGAACACTTCGATCTTGGTGGTAAGTCCTTTGCCCACCCATGAGGTTACCCTTTCCTGCAACAGGCTCATCGATTAGCAACATCATAAACATAAATTAAATATTTATGACATCTAATCATCATATAGTCATCTTAATCTATCATCAAAATAACATAATAAGTTATAAGTCTACATGAAAAATTATGCCAAGGGAGGGTCATGACATACTACCTCCCTTGGACTAAACACAGTCCTCTATGTTTTATCAGTATCCTACACATAAAATAAAAACTACATTTAATTTTCAAATAGATATGGAAAGTGTATCTGCATATTAACCACTTTCTACCAAGAGGCATCCTTTTAATAATATTGGTTCCATTAGACCTTACATTGTTTTAGAGTCCAATTCCTCATCATTTTTAGAACGAAACTCTAGAATATTCATAGGTTTTACTTCAATCACTGCAGGATCGACTATCTACAAATTAGAAATATTCCATACATGGTCATAATTAAAAACATATTTTCTAAGTAGGTATACATGAAAAGTATCATGGATCTTGGACAAGTTGGGTGGAAAGGTGAGATGATAGGTTACTGGACTTTTCTTCTTGGTGATCCCAAAGGGCCCAACATATTTGGGATCCAACTTGGTAGATTTGATTACACTTTTCATGGCCTTTACTCTTAAGAATACTTTATTCCCCATAAATAATTCTATAGGTGATCTCTTTATATCAACATAAGTCTTTTGATGATCAAAGGTTTCCTTAAGCATTTGCTTGATCATCTTAAGCTGCTCCTCCATCTCTTGAACCACATTTGGTTCGATGATAATCTAATCCTCTAGAATATTCCATGATAGAGGTATTCTACATTTTTTGCCATAAAGTGCTTCAAAAGGAGTCATTCCCAAAGAGGCATGATGACCATTATTTTAAGCAAAATCAACAAGGTGCAAAAAGTCTTCCCACTAAGACTTTTGATCCATGTAGTACATGCAAAGCATATATTCCAAAACCTTGTTGACTCTTTCAGTTTGACCATCAGTCATTAGATGGTAAGCATAAATAATATTCAACTTCATGCCTATTGCACGATGTAGAGATTACCAGAATATATAAGTGAATATAGAATATCCATTAGAAATAATGACTTTAGAAACCCATGTAACCTGAATAACTTGAATATATCTTTGGCAAATTTGTTAGCCACCACAACTGCATCATCCTTTGTACTCCATAGTATGAAGTGCACAACCTTGGTCAATTTATCCACCACAACAAGAATTACGTCATGCCAAAACTTGTTCTTAGGTAGTCCCACAATGAAATCCATAGATATTACCTACCATTTTTGTATAGGTTTATTATGTGGGTATAAATATCCCACTAGATGCATATATTCAACTTTCATCTTTTGGCACTCCATGCATCTAGCTACAAAATTATTGATGTCATTATTCATTCATGACCAATAGCAAGTCTTCTTCATATTCTTCCTCATCTTGGCCTCTCCAAGGTGATCAGAGTAAGGAGATCTATGCACCTCCTACATGATCAATCTCCTTAAATTACAAATTTATGGTATGAAAACCCTATCCTTAAAGCATAAGAGTCCATTTTTAATGATTAAATATCTATTTTATTTAGGATTTCATGCCATTTTTGCTTGAGTATCATTGTAAAACCGATCTTGAGCTTACTTCTCTATGACTTGATTCAACAAGTCCACATGACTACAGGTTATAGTAGTTATATGCCTTTGCCTGTTCAAGGCATCCTTGAATTTATTTTCATTAGCTTTAATATATTCAATACCAAAGTCGCATTCGAATAGGAACTTGATCCACTACCTATATCTAGCATTAAGCATAGGTTGAATGAAGATGTAATTAAAACTTTGATGGTCGATCCGAAGCTCAAATGATTTCCCTAGAAGGTAGTGTCATCACATCCTGAGAGCATGTACAACTACTACAAGTTTCAAGTCATGTGGTATAATTCACCTCATGTTTTTTTAGTTTTCTTGACTCATATGCCACAACTGATTCATCTTGGGATAGGACCCAACCTAAACCTTGCAATGATGCATTAGTGCATAATAAGAAGTTCTCGTGTGGATTTAAAATTTTTAGGATAGGTGTTGTAGTGAGTTTTTGTTTAAAAAACTAAAAATCTACCTCACACTTATCCATCCATTTAAATTCCTTCCCTTTCCTTTGAATATTGGTTATTGGGTAGGCAATCTTAGAGCAATATTTCATAAATCATGTCTTATAGCCTGTGATGCCATAACAATTCATACTTCAGACATATTGGTGGATGGTGGCCAACTCAAAATGGCTTCAATCTTCCTATGGTTTATTTCTATTCCATTTGTGGATATTATATATTCAAGATATTGTACCTCAAGGACATTAAAGTCACATTTTGATATGTTTCCATAAAGCTGATTTTACCTTAATAGCTCAAACACTATCCTCAAGTGTTTGTCATGCTCTTCCTTACTCTTAGAATATATCATAATATCATCTAGAAATATCAATACAAATCGATCTAACTACCTCCTGAATACATTATTCATTAGGTTCATGAATTAGGTTGGCACATTGGTCAACCCAAATGGTAGCAATGTGAACTCATAGTATCCATACCATGTCTTGAAGGCAGTTTTATGAGTATATTCCTCATATTCTTAATTGATGATATCCTGACTTCAAGTCAATTTTAGAAAATATGGTTGCCCTCTTCAATTGATCAAACAAATCCTCAATTTTGGATAAGGGGTATCTGTTATTGATGGTTGCTTTATTCAACATTATGTAGTTTATGCACAATCTAAATGATCCATATTTATTTTTAAAAAAGAGGATGGGTGCACCCCATGAAGACACATTGGGTTTATCAACCCCTTCTATAATAATCTTTGAAGTTATACTTTCAAATATTTCATTTCTATAGGATTAATCCTGTAGGGATTTCTATGTATATGTTCAGTTCCTAGCATTAGTTCAATGGTGAAATCAAATTCCTAGTTAGGCAAAATTTCAAGAAGATCTTCAAGGAACACATCCCTAAATTCTTGCAAGATTGGATGTTTTCCAAACACCTCTTCCTTTTTATCCTTGATCTCAACCTCATTTAACTTAACCATGAAAACCATTCTACCTTCTCATGGTCTTCTTCAGTTGCATAATTGATAGTAACTGGGGTTGAAAGGACCATTGATCACTGATAATTTACCATATTTATTTATATTTATCAGTGTAGTCAATCCATCTATCAGGAAAATTGATCACAACATCATGGACCTTCAACCAGTTCATCCCTAAAATAATATCGAAGGCATGTACGTGAGCTACATACAAGTGCCATTATATGGAACCATTGGATAGGGTGATTTGAATGTCAGGAAAATATTGATCTACAAAATAGGTTTATCTAGAACCATACTATACTTTCCACAATTTTACTATAAATCTTGGTCTTTTCGGCATATCCCTGATTATACTAGATGAAATAAAATTGTATATTGCTCCAATATTTATCAAAATTTTAACATCTCTATTACATTTTAGGAGAAATGGAGTGGCTTGTCCATACAAATTTTGGTTACCCATGGTTGCATAGATCTTGTGATTGGGATCTTCTGGTTATTTAATGGATCTTGCTCTATGTGGATATTTGTTGGTATTATGAGGACCTCCACAGGTATAACATCTTATCTTAAAAAATAGTGTCTTGCCTTACCCTTCTTACAACCCCCATATCCAGAGTAACCTTTCCTGATAATGATTTTTAGTATCAACTAAAGCTGGTCTATTTGATTTTACAGTGACCTTACCGTGGACTCTAATTGTGTTATTTTCCTTTGCAGTTGTTGATACCTCATAGGTCATGCCCTCATCAAGATATTTATGGATTCCTCTATCATACCAAAAGTTTGAAAAGATCCTCGTCTCCTCATTCTTTCTCCTGATACCATTATCTTGGGCTATACAAATGAATTAAGTTAAGTACGATTCCATGTACCACCATCTACTTAGTTTTATCCTTCAAATAAAATAATAACAATATTAGCAGTCATTCAAGAGTATCATTAGTCATACTTACTTCACATAATGTTCCTTACTAAGAGTATTATTAGTCTGTCAATTTATGACTTGTTTACTCCATGTAAACCTCCATACCCATGGGAAGATTCCTTTCTTCCTAAGTTGCACATCACTAGTCATAACCAAGTTCTCTCTCTATGAAAGCATCTAGTCCTATGACCATGCTATGATACCAACTGTAACAACCCAATTCTAACCATCCAATAGAGGAATTTTTTTTTTCTTTTGTCACAAGTAAGGTTCACCAAAGATGTTCCAAATAGATTTAACAGAAGATATCAACCACATTCCGAGTTCTAGATGCTGCAACATCCCTCGAGTGGATAAGAGTGGCTAAACTCCTACATTGACTCTAGAGATTCACCTTGTACACTACCCATACAACTTAAAGGATGCCTTCACATGGTCTCCCCATTTCCTTAGCTTCTTTTGAAGGATATTTTGACCATGGTGTAGGATTAACCCTATCTTGTCTTTTTGAGAAAGGACACCAATTCCCCTGCTAGTCTCATTCAATCTCCATTAGTACCTAGACGTAAATATTATTATAGTTTTATTCACTACACCATGTGTAAAACTATTATGCTCAATTAATCCATCCCCATGATAGTTTAATTGAGGTGACTATCACCCATGTAACATCTCTCACCTAGACGTCCAACAATCAATCGGGGTTTCCAGTGATTGTCACACCAAATGATATCCCTCATAGGTTTTCCCATAGTCAATAGGGTTCCTATGACTATCATTTGCATGACATATCTCACATGGATACCTCATAGTCCATCGGGGTTCCATCACACAAATCTAGTTACAATGGGATCTAGGCTTATCCTACCTTTAGGTATCACTTTGGTGGTCCTTTACCAAAGCACCCATTGTAACCTTAAGGAATTTCTATACCACAAATCCTTTAGTTCTAGTACTATCCTTTAGGGTCTAACTAGACTAGATTCCTAAGGATAAACCCTCCTAAGGAAGAACCTCAAACCCCAAAGTAAACTAAGTACTAGCTTCACTTTCTCTCTATCTCTCTCTCTCTCTCTTTACTTTGTTTATTACATTTACATAGAACTTACTCTATTGCAAGTGTAAAGAGAAATATTTAAGATTCATCTTACTCTAAAAAAACACAAATATTTTTAACTGTAAGCTTAACAGATTAAGTGTACAAATCCATTTTCTCTTTATATACAATTCATAGCAACTTAAGTAATCAACTAGATGTTTACATGCATATAATGATTCCAAAGCAAGATCCATAGATGATACACATATAACACATCATATATCATGGGAAACCCTTTTGGTAAAAACCCAACTTCGAATATATTATTTTATTGCATAAATCTGACAACCTTCAATACAATTATATAAAGAAATCTCATTATTCCCTTTTTATACATGCTAAAATAATTACATAAGAACCCAATAATTCTTATGTCCCCAATACCATAATTATTTTGTAATTTATTTTACAAAAACAATGAACCCCCCCTTAAGTATTTTCTCAAGTAAACTTACTGTAACCCCCATAAGTTCCAATCTATCTAGTAGGCTCCATACCCAAACACTAATACATATCTATCATCTATCAAATGTATAATCATGAACTCATACAGAGAATAATATACCATCAATCAATTTGAAGTTACCAAAGCTACAATATCCAACTTCACTATAACTTTTACTAGAACTATTCTATTAAAAGGAAAACTTCATTTTAAAGAAGATCCATCTATCAAAATGATTATCATAACTTCTAAAGGAACAAAGTAATCCTTAGATCAATTTAGAATTTCCAAGATTAAAAGTTAAAATTTATTTAAAAATAATAATCCACCAATTAATTTATAGTTATCAAAACGATACAGAAATGCCTTTATTTCATTTCTATTTCCATATATAAACAAATTGAACATAGTTAACTTAATAATACATCCTAACCGTTGACAATTTTGTCACATTGCACAAGGGGTAGAAAAAAATCAAAAAATTTCTCTTTGTAAAGTGTTTTTTGTTGCTTCAAAAGTTTTTATAAGTGTTGCAACAATTTTGGCTTTCAATGCCACCCCCTTGCACATAAGATGAAGAAGAAGAGCTTCGCTACAAAACAGGCCAAAGAAGATAGCTCTGCCAAAAGAAGGAAAAAGTGTCGCGATATCATGACATGTTGCATTTTCGTGACTCAAAGAAAGGAGCAAGAGCAAGAAAGAAAAAGCATCGCGATATCGCGACATGTTGCAGTTTCACGGCTCAGAGTGACAAGAGGAGCAAGAAAGAAGAAATGTCATGATATCGCGATATGTTGTAGTTTCGCGGCTTAGAACGACAAGAGGAGCAAGAAAGAAAAAGCGTCGTGATATCGCGACATGTTGCATTTTCATGGTCGAAAGCAAAGGCTAGGAGCAAGAAAGAAAAGTGTCACGATATCGTGACATGTTGCATTTTCGTGACATGTTGCGTTTTCACGGCTCAAGAGCGACAAGAGGGAGCAAGGAAGAAAAGTGTCATGATATCGTGACATGTCGCATTTTTGCGGCTCAGAGTGACAAGAGGGAGCAAGGAAGAAAAGTGTCGCGATATCGCGACATGTTGCATTTTTGTGGCTCAAAGCAAGGAGGAAGAACAATAAGGCAAAAGTGTTGTGATATCGTGACATGTTGCAGTTTCGTGGCTCAGAGCGACAAGAGGAGCAAAAGAAGAAAAGCATCGCGATATCGCGACATGTTGCATTTTCGCGGATCAAAGCAAGGAGGAAGAGCAATAAGGAAAAAGTGTCGCGATATCGTGACAATGTTGCATTTTCGTGGCTCAAAGCGAGGAGGCAATGCAAGAAAGAAAAAGTGTCACGATATCAAGACATGTTGCATTTTCATGGTCGAGAGCGACAAGGAGGAGCAAGGAAGAAAAGTGTCGCGATATCGTGACATGTCGCATTTTCATGGCCGAAAGCAAGAAGAAGGAGCAACAGAGGAAAAGTGTCGCGATATCGCGACATGTTGCATTTTCATGGCTCAAAGCAAGGAGAAAGACCAAAAGCAGAAAAGTATCGCGATATCGTGACATGTTGCATTTTCGTGGCTCAAAGCAAGGAGAAAGACCAAAAGAGGAAAAGCATCGCGATATCGCGACATGTTGCATTCTCACGACCAAAAGCAGAAAAGTATCACGATATCACGACATGTTGCATTTTCACATCTCAAAACAAGGAGAAAGACCAAAAGAGGAAAAGCGTCGCGATATCGCGACATGTTTCATTCTCATGACCAAAAGAGGAAAAGCGTCGCGATATCGCAACATGTTGCATCCTCGCGACCAAAAGAGGAAAAGCGTCGCGATATCGTGACATGTTGCATCCTCGTGACCAAAATAGGAAAAGCATCGTGATATCGCGACATGTTGCATCCTTGCGACCAAAAGAGGAAAAGTGTCGCGATATTGTGACATGTTGCGTTTTCGTGGCCAAAAGCAACAAAAGAGGGCAAAGACATAGAAATGTCATTATATCGCGACATGTCGTATTTTCGCGATGTAAGAAGAAGAACCAAGCTGAAGACATAGAAATGTCATGATATCATGACATGTTGCTTTTTCACCACTCAAAGGGGGCATGCGCTCCAAGTCGGGTATTTTCTCGAGATGATCAAGTGCCTCATAAATGCATTCTTACTTGCCCTACAAGCTCACTGCTCTTTTTTGGCAATTGGAAGCGAAGTATCAGTCCCTGAAAGGAGATCCCGACAAGCATGGTGGCCACTCGAGCATTGCACCTAGAAACCAAGGACACTCAGACCGCTCATCAATGCATGTTTCCAAGGTTGACTGGGTCATAGTTGCCAGTTCTAGTAATGGATTTGAAAGCTCAGTCATGAGGTCTGCGAGGTGCCGACTTCTTAGATCTCAAGAGTATACTTCACCATCCTATGTAATAATGACTCAGAGGGTCGGGTCCTCTATAAAAACCCAGGCATTGTAATGTAGAAAGTGGGGGGGAACTATCTGCTAGAAAGCTGTTGTAACTTGATGTCCTGCGATTAATACTAAAGAGCTTTGGGCTCAATTTCTCTCTTTTATGCTGCCTTTTATGCTTGATTCTTTTGTCTTTCTTCATTTGTATACTGAGACTCTGAATCTTGAATTCGGTGTGCGATTGGGGACTGTACCCTAAAACTCACCTGAAGGATACATAGGAGAGGAAAAACGCTATATTGGTTTTCTTTTATGCTGCTTGGTGGGTTGTGGTTTCTATTACATTCACTTGTCCTAATCGTATTTACTCTGAACCCTAAATTTCGATGAAAGGGAGAAGGAGAATCCCTGTGAGCTCACCTAGAGGATACATAGGAAGGTTAATGTGGTTTTTATTTTGTTTATTCTTGGTGTTCCTTGCTGCTATTCAAGTTGTCATCGATATCTCTTCTCTTACCCCTTTTTATTTCTTTCTCTAACCCTAACTCCTTTTATCTCTTTCCTGCATCCCTTATCTCAAAACACCAAAGTAGATTAGCATAGGAGCCTATCTTTCTCTGGAGATTGGCACGAGGGGCATCTCTTCCCTTCGGCATTTCAATGTTGGTCTAGGTCTAGGGTGCATACACTTACCCAGATCCTTTCCTAGGAAGATTTGGTGACCAACAGTTTTGGCACGCCCGATGGGACCAAGGTCCCATATTTTAAGCACAAATCTCAAACCCATCTACATCGAGGCCAATAGTTCTAACCAGTTCCCGGTGTGACCCGATTAGTCTCACCTTTTGAGTGGTAGTGAAAATTGATGCTCTCATTACCAAAAGACTCTTAGCATCTGGTGACTCTGTTCAACCTGAAAATCTCTAAGTCGTAAAGACCAGTACCTAAACCTGTGCCTTCATGACAAATGTCCCCATGTTTTAAGGAAGTCCAAGTTGGTGAATCTCTGGCTTGCCTTCATCTGGCAAAATCACCTGGCGAATTTTATTGAGCTGAAGATCTAGATTTCTTGATCGTAGGCGCCTTTTAAATCTAAAAGAAGATATCTCGGAGGAATCAAGGTTTGGTGAGCAGCCTTGACCTCACAAGAGGAGAAAAGTTTGTTCACCTGGTGACTCTGACTTAGTGGCGAGAACCGTGATATCTGCATGCCACTGCTATAATGGAGAGGGTATGCTATCCCAGCTAGGATGATCGTGGCCCTCTAAATATCCAAAGTTACCATGAAATTCCCAAAGGCACCTTTGAGACATTTACAAAATACAATGGCACTAAGAGAATGGCCCGAGAGCACCTTGAATATGTTGTTGCTCTAGCGCCCCTCTATGAAATAATCCACGAAGATGTCATGATCAAACTTATGGTCCTGTCTCTAGAAGGAAGAGTGCTACGATGGTACAGACTGCTCGGGCATAAAAGCATCTGCTCATGGGATGACTTAGCAGGAGCACTATTCAGTACATTTGATGGCTCTCAGGATCCCTTCTAGCTTTTGATGTACCTCTTCACCATCATGAGAGCACCTTAGGAGAGCATCACAGACTTCAATGTCTAATTCTGTAGAAGTTGGAAGAGAATTCCAGGGGAGATCCAACTGATGCTCGCCCAAGCCCACCTCCTCTATGTTCGAGCCTTTCACTTGGACATGGGCCTCCTCTTGCTACAATAAGATGAACAAATATTCCCTCAAATATTTGAGGAAGCAATACGAGCAGAACAACTTTTGCTCTTATTGAGAAAGTGGCAGTGGGGAGCAGCCCCATCACCCTACCCAGTAATTACTGCTCCAATTTATCCTGCACAGTATTCATCATGGCAGACTCATCATACTGAGCAGAGGCCTGATATGCAGTCATTTGGAGCTCAAGAGGCGGGTTTCATCCAAGTATGACCATGGGAATATGCAAGCTTTACCCCAAAAATGAACAATATGGTTGCTTGCAGTTCCCATCAAAAGACGGGCCGAGGAGAAGAATATGCTCAAGTGGCAAAACTTGAGAACAAAGAGGGCACATTTTGCAACCTTTTTGTATCCCAGTGGATGGCATGCAAGTATTCAACCAGGATCCATTAATCATGCCTCATCAAGAAGCTAAACCTGAAGAGATCTTGGAAGATTACTCTTTGCTGGAGGAGCCCTATTACCCCATCAGGAGGATGGAAGAACCTGTACCTGACCCACAGTTAGTAGATTCTTCAGTATTTGGTATTGGTTCCAGCCATCACCATGACTAGTACCCCAAGAGGCCCCTCATGTGGCGAACTTCTTTTCCACATATTTCATCAACAATACGGGTACTGGAAGGAGCAACAACTCACTGCATTGCTCCCTATTTACAACATGGACAACTTCGGGAAGAGGCCATATGAACTTCAAAGATCAACTGAAGTTCAATCAGATCTAGTCTGGACATTGCAGGTTCACTGGATAAGCACCCTTATCTGGGTTTATGGTGGCGGCATTCCAATCATGTCACAAAATTTTGTGTAAATACTGTAAATAGCCCGGCTAGTAAATAAGTGCCGAAGGCGCTAAGTGTTGCTTAGGAGCTTAGGCACAAAAAAAAAAAAAAATGCCATCAGTAGATAGGCAGAGAAGAGGATAATGGGAATAACTATGTTGCCTAATGGATAAAGGCCTAGGATCTCTGCATTCAGACGAGCTAAATGCCTCATGATCCACCAAGAATGTTGAAAATTTTGTCACATTGCACAAGGAGTAGAAAAAAATCAAAAAAATTTGTCTTTGTAAAGTGTTTTTTGTTGGTTCGAAAGTTTTTATAAGTGTTGTAGCAATTTTGGCTTTCAATGCCACCCCCTTGCACATAAGATGAAGAAGAAGAGCTTCACTACAACACAAGACAAAGAAGATAGCTCCACCAAAAGAAGGAAAAAGTGTCATGATATCGCGACATGTTGCATTTTCATGGCTCAAAGCAAGGAGGAAGAGCAAGAAAGAAAAAGCATCGCGATATCGCGACATGTTGTAGTTTCATGGCTCAGAGCGACAAGAGGAGCAAGAAAGAAGAAGTGTCATGATATCGCAACATGTTGCAGTTTCATGGCTCAGAACGACAAGAGGAGCAAGAAAGAAAAAGCGTTGCGATATCGCGACATGTTGCATTTTTGCGACCGAAAGCAAAGGCTAGGAGCAAGAAAGAAAAGTGTCGCGATATCGTGACATGTTGCAGTTTCGTGGCTCAGAGTGACAAGAGGGAGCAAGGAAGAAAAGTGTCGCGATATCCCGACATGTTGCGTTTTCATGGCTCAAAGCAAGGAGGAAGAGCAAGAAAGAAAAAGCATCGTGATATCGTGACATGTTGTAGTTTCGCAGCTCAGAGCGACAAGAGGAGCAAGAAAGAAGAAGTGTCATGATATCGCGACATGTTGCAGTTTCATGGCTCAGAACGACAAGAGGAGCAAGAAAGAAAAAGCGTCGCGATATCGCGACATGTTGCATTTTTGCGGCCGAAAGCAAAGGCTAGGAGCAAGAAAGAAAAGTGTCGCGATATTGTGACATGTTACAGTTTCACGGTTCAGAGTGACAAGAGGGAGCAAGGAAGAAAAGTGTCACGATATCGCAACATGTGTTTTCGTGGCTCAAGAGCGACAAGACGGAGCAAAGAAGAAAAGTGTCACGATATCGCGACATGTCACATTTTTGTGGCTTAGAGAAACAAGAGGGAGCAAGGAAGAAAAGTGTCACAATATCATGACATGTTGCATTTTTGTGGCTCAAAGCAAGGAGGAAGAACAAGAAGGAAAAAGTGTCGCGATATCGCGACATGTTGCATTTTCGCGGCTCGAGAGCGACAAGAGGAGCAAAAGAAGAAAAGTGTTGCGATATCACGACATGTTGCATTTTCTCGGCTCAAAGCAAGGAGGAAGAGCAAGAAGGAAAAAGTGTCATGATATCACGACATGTTGCATTTTCATGGCTCAAAGCGAGGAGGAAGCACAAGAAAGAAAAAGTGTCGCGATATCGTGACATGTTGCATTTTCGTGGCCGAGAGCGACAAGGAGGAGCAAGGAAGAAAATTGTCGTGATATCGCGACATGTTGCATTGTCGTGGATGAAAGCAAGAAGAAGGAGCAATAGAGGAAAAGTGTCGCGATATCGTGACATGTTGCATTTTCATGGCTCAAAGCAAGGAGAAAGACCAAAAGCAAAAAAGTGTCGCGATATTGTGACATGTTGCATTTTCGTGGCTCAAAGCAAGGAGAAAGACCAAAAGAGGAAAAGCGTCACGATATCACGACATGTTGCATTATCGTGACCAAAATAGGAAAAACGTCATGATATCACGACATGTTGCATCCTCACGACCAAAAGAGGAAAAGTGTCATGATATCGCAACATGTTGCGTTTTCATGGCCAAAAGCAACAAAAGAGGGCAAAGACATAGAAATGTCGCAATATCGTGACATGTCGTATTTTCATGATGCAAGAAGAAGAACCAAGCTAAAGACATAGAAATGTCATGATATCACGACATGTTGCTTTTTTGTGACTCAAAGGGGGCACGCGCTCCAAGCTGGGTATTTTACCGAGATGATCAAGTGCCTCATAAATGTATTCTTAATTACCTAGCAAGCTCGCTGCTCTTTTTTGGCAATTGTAAGCGAAGTATCAGTCCCTAAAAGGAGAGCCCAATAAGCATGGCGATAACTCAAGCATTGCATCCAAAAACCAAAGACACTCAGACTGCTCATTAATGCATGTTTCCAAGGTTGACTGGGTCATAGTTGCCAGTTTTGATAATAGATTTGAAAGCTCAGTCATGAGGGCTGCGAGGTGTCGACTTCTCAGATATCAAGAGTATATTTTGCCATCATGTGTAATAATGACTCAGAGGGTCGGGTCCTCTATAAAAACCCAGGCATTGTAATGTAGACAGTGGGGGGGAACTATGTGCTAGAAAGCTGCTGTAACTTGATATCCTACAATTAATACTAAAGAGCTTAGGGCTCAATTTATCTCTTTTATGTTACCTTCTATTCTTGATTCTTTTGTCTTTATTCATTTGTATACTGAGACTCTGAATCCTAAATTCGGTGTGCGATTGGGGACTATACCCTGAAACTCGCCTGAAGGATACATAGGAGAGGAAAAACGTTGTATTGGTTTTCTTTTATGTTGCCTGGTGGGTTGTGGTTTCTATTACATTCACTTGTCCTAATCGTATTTACTCTGAACCTTGAATTTTGACGAAAGGGTGAAGGAGAATCCCTGTGAGCTCGCCCAGAGGATACATAGGAAGGTTAATGTGGTGTTTCTTTCATTTATTATTGGTGTTCCTTTCTGCTATTCAAGTTGTCAGTTAGTTATTGTGCTTCCTGTTCTCTCCCACCTTAAATCATCGATCTCTCTTCCCTTACCCCTTTTTATTTCTTTCTCTAACCCTAACTCCTTTATCTCTTTCCTGCATCCCTTATCTCAAAACACCAAAGTAGATTAGCATAGGAGCCTGCATTTCTCCGAATATTGGCATGAGGGGCATCTCTTCCCTTCGGCCTTTCAATGTTGGTCCAGGTCTAGGGCACATACACTTACCCAAATCCTTTCCTAGGCAGATTTGGTGACCAACACTAACCTTTAGAGCAAAGGTTTAATAATAATTTATTTTGAATTCCAAAAGCAATTATTTCATTGTTCAAAAATATAATACTTCAACAATTCAAAAATTACCATACATTATGAAATAATCTAAGAAATCATAATATATATTATTTTCCAATAATAACTCATTCCTAAAGTACCACCCATGGATATTTTAACTTATTATTATACCTAGAAAGTCAACATATAAAGACATGTATCAAATTCAAACGTCCCTTGTTAGAGTATTACCCTTAACATAACATTAATTTTCCATAAAAACAACTGTTAACCTTAATAGTTTTCATAAAACAAGTATAATATTTATTGATTCATTATAATGACAATACACATTATAATGCATACAAATAATCTATTAACCCTATTCAAATATTATTTCAAATTCACCGTGCACTACAACCATAACATAGATTGAGACAACGACCAATATAACGTAGACCAAACCCTAGGCGAATGGTGATAAAGGATAAGACATTCAAACCCTAATTATACTTATAAAAATAAATGGAGTTATGTTCTGTTTAGGTAGGCAATGATTACAAAAATGATGTAGACTATACGTCGCCATCGTCTACCCTCATGGAGACAAGCATGCATGTTTCATGAAGTAAAGCATACGGAGACCATGCAAGAAGAAATATATGGTTAATAGCTTTTAGTTTAATAAAAAAGACACACTGGCTTACGTATGGGTATCATATTAATTGACTTGCAAAGCCAATTGGTGATGTAGAGGGAGTGCGCAACAATCTCCACTAGGGTTAAGTAAACAATCTAGAGCAATACTCATAGACTCAACCCATCACCATTCTAAATACTCATACACCAAACAAAGAAAATCTATTTAATCCAACTCCTCTATGGTTTCAACACTGAAGGTCTTCCATATTCTATATTATGACATCGAAGCTATTGTTTCTAAACAGGTAATCCAATCTTACTGAATTTTTTCTCACAAACCAAAGTAACTACTCTAGGAAGAAAGAAAAAAATAGACATAGAGTACCTTGGATACTTTATCGTAGAAGACCAAAATACACACACAAGACAAAATTCCTTGCTACTTTTGCTCCTCGAATTCCTCCAAAACTTCCCTTCTCTGTACATTCTTGGTTGAAAAAAAAAATTCTTTTTTTTTCTCATTATTTCCATAAGGGTTTAAATAAAATTGGGAGAGGATTCGCTCAAGGAAAAAACTCAAAAACTATCCGTAATAATATTTCTTTAAGTTTTGGTTTTAAAAACAATGCAAGGTCATTTAATAATTGTCATTGTTTTCATTTATTCTAATGTTCAACCTACTAATTTCGTTCCTTCTTATTAATAGGTATTTTCATTCTTATGTTAGACATTCCTTCCAAAGTCTAAACATAAAGCACATAATTATTGCAATAATAATACCTAATAATATATCAATTAATGGTGCAAGATAGGCTAATAGTATATAATAATTCTTTCCTACTAACCAATCTTTATAAGCAATTATCAAGCATTCTACATTACTTTATAGCTATCTAAAATAACCCAAACCACAAGAATATTTAGGAATGATAACAAACACTAAAGTGCAGGAATGATTAATGCAAAATGGAAAGGCATGAATTAGGTCTAAATACAACTATCATGTATTAACTAGTTTAGATAATTCTATCCATCATTTTTCTTTCTTTATAAAACACTTCGCTCTTGGTGGTCAGTCCTTTGCCCATCCATGAGGTTACCCTTTATTGCAACACACTCATCCATTAGTAACATCATAAACATAAATCAAACACGTATGACATCTAATAATCATATAGTCATCTTAATTTATCATTAAAACAACATAAGTCATAAGTATATCATATGAAAAAGTGTGCCAAGGGAGGGTCATGATAGACGTTCCCCAAGATAATATTAGGTGTATGGGAGGCACACACTGGGAAAAGGAAGCATGCAACAAGGTGTAATAAGTATATGGTAACTGTAAGAAATATATAGATAGGTGTAGGAAGGAGGTATTATAGGTATGTTCATGTCATAGATAAACAAAAACACATAACACTAAAATCTAGGCAAAGCAATTAACTATAATAAAGTGAGGTAAAGAGATATTAACCTAATATGCAAGTAAATAAAAGAAATTGCAAGATGAAATAAAATATTTTAATAACCTTATAGATAGTTTCTTTTTATGCTTGATGTATTAATAATCCTTAAATGCATTGTGTACTTTGATTTTCCTTGAGAGCCTTGATTTCTAACCTTTTTTGTTGATGGGGAACCCAACCGATATGGCCTTGAGGTAAGGAATCCTTACTAGGAGAAGTGCTAACCTAAGTAGAATAAGACAAGTATTCTTCCTATGAAGAGCCAAGAGTCTTGTAAAGAGTGAGCAAATTAAAGAGATGTTGGAAGTGTTTTGGAGTACTTTTGGAAGTGCATTAGAAATTTTTAGAATAGGTTTAACACATGGTGCTAAGTGGAACTTGAAAGAGAACATCTAGATGTTGTATTCTCATTTATTTCAATCAACTAATATGCTCTTAGTTTGGTAAAAATTTGATGGAATCTAATGTGAAGATATAAAATTTAGAAAATTGACCACCTACTTATAATTATTTATTTTTTGGGTCCAATTTTTCAAGACACTAGTTGACCAATATTTAGAAGATACTAGTTCTTTAGGGTTTAGCATACATTTAAAATAAATGTTAAGTATATAAGTATATACTCATTTAATTTAAATTATGTTTTTTTAATAAGCTATGTGTGGCTTCTATTGGGGACACTCCCATTATAAAAACAAAATATTACATTGCTCTCATTACATTTCTAACAAGTTAATTAAAGCATACCCATATTTGCCTTTCTATCAAAGATATTTTCTATCTTCCTCAAACTGCTAAGTTTCCATAATCAACTCTTTTTCTTTTGACAAAACTAACAACAAGAACAAACCTTACATGACACATAAATCCAACAGATAGAAGGAAAACAAACATAACAATCATCCATCAAAGAGCAAATTAGTTTGATTATTTTTATTAAACCTGAGTATATGCTTCATTTGTATTGAATTTTACAAGTATGTGTGGATTTTTCATGGAATTAAGATAAGGTATGTCCTCCTATGTAATTATTACACCATCCATAATTTTTTTACCATAAATACCACCACCTTGTTTCTTTAAGATAACACAATCTAGAATGCATTTCAATATGTTTGTCATAATTTTTAAAATTATTTTATATATCATATTACAAATCCTTGTTGGAAGAATATTATCAAAATATTTTATCTCATATTTCTTAGGAACTAATGTAATAAATTTAACTTTGATCTCACTTATCATAGCCTTGTTTTTCCTAGCCTCTTCAATTGTAGCCAACATAACACTCTTCACAAAATTTCAAGTTTTTTGAAAGAGAATTACATGAAATCCATTGAGGCTAGGAGATTTGTTAGAGTGGGAAAAGAAAATTACCTCTTGTAGCTCCTCCATATAGATATTCCTTGTCAACACTTTCTTTGTGTCCTTGTGTGATAACTGATGAAATATTTTAAAGATTACCCTGAGACTCCTTATCTTTCCTAACATCTGATAAAATACCTTTAAAATAATTTATTACTTCCTTATTCATTTATTATTTATTCTAAATAATTATTCCATTTAGAGTTAAAATAGTTTTTATTTGATGAAAATACAAATCAATTTTAGATGTAGCATTAAAAATATTAGTATTTTTATCCCCTTCCTTTATCCATCTCTCCCTAGATTTTTGGGACCAATATGAATCTTTCTTTTTAAATACATTATTATAATTAGAAAGTAATTATTTTCTTGTACATAAATATCTTGGTCCATTATGTTGATTTCTACTATGTCTTGTAACTTATTGAGCTTGAATCTAATATTCTCTTTTGCTTTAAATATGTTACCAAAATATTTGGCTTTCCAAATATTTAGCTACCCCTTTAGATATTTCATATTTTGAACAAACATGTGTATACATAATCCTTCAAACCTACTTCATCCCCACCATAACATAATCATTTTGGATAAATCAAAGTCTTTGAGATATGTAAGCTAAAATTTAAATAACTTTTGATTATGATTATTGAGTAAATCATGTCTTAAGATAATGGGTTTGTTAATCCTACTTGGACTAAAATGTTTGAAGAGGTTGTATACTCTGTTTACAATGATGTATTAGATAACATGAATCTATCCAATCTTTCTACTATATGAACTTTCCCAATGTGTCTATCATCTCATGTATACAAAAATCTTGAAGGAATTCTATTTCAAAGGCTATCTGAATTGATAATAAAGTAAATTTTTACATTGATTTAGACCATCTAGGAGTACCACACTTATTTAATAAAGGTGATAGAACTATATTGATGTCCCCCTTAAATATATCAAAATTATGAATCACTATTGAATTTAACATAAATAATCTGAGTTTCATCCAACATCTTTAACAAGGAGTAACAATACTTGGAACATGTACATTTATAATCCTAACTTTAATAATTTTTATCCTTTTTAAAAAAAATACGGAAAACCTAATGACTTTTTTCTTATAGTGATTGTCCACCCCATTTTCATTTGTTCCATATTGTTGCAATACCTCTTTAATCTCTTATAGAAAAAACTGTTAGATAGTCCTCCATATTCCAACTCTTTTTTAATGCATCCTTCCATTCCTTATTAGTTATTTTTATTTCTTTTATTAAATAAAACTTATGACTATAATAACCTATTAGTTCCCTAATAATTCATTTTTAAAGGGTCTTATTCACACCTTAATATTCTAGCATACAATTTTCATCATTATTTTTTATCCTTGTTTTTGTGTTTAGGTCCACTTCTTGTTAACACTTATGATATTTGTCTTAAGTTTCCCATATAAATACATTACTCTATTTTATTTTTTCTTTGTTCTTTTTTTACTAGATATAAAAAAGGGGGTTTTGAAAGGAACCACAAACCTTTTACAAAAGGTGGAACATAGGGAAACCAAGGTAGAAGCCAAAAGTCCCCCAAAAGACCAAAAAACCCCACAATCCCATCAAACAACCAACTATACAACAACCCAACTCACAAGAGATCCCAATATCTAGCAAAACCTAGAACCTCGAGACCAACATAGAAGCTAATAATTGAAACTAAACAAAAACTAAAACATCTCCTCACATGGGCCTCAAAATCTAGCACAAGTAGGGATACAAGCACGAACCAAAGCTCAGTTCTTAGGAGGAGCCTCTTCCATATTCCACAAGTATGAATTGGAAGCCCCTAGATCACCTTGGCATCGATGTATCATCGCTTGGATATCTTCTATGAAAGCAATGACCACCATTAGGGTCCCAACCAAAGCCTTCTGATTATCTTTCAACATTTTCAAGAATGGTTCTGGAAGACCACTCGACAAGTTAGAAGGAGGCTTCCCCAAACAATGAACCAACTCCACAAAATTTTTACCCTTTTTCTTCACAAGAGCCTGCTCCTTCGAATTTGACTTTGCTGTTGAAATAGGGGACTTATAGACTTTGAATGAATTTGCAAAAAGGTGCTTGGACCTCCTTCCTTTCCCTCCTATAATCCCCCTAGGAAAAATTGAGACACCCCTAAAAGCCTTCGAGAGCTTCTCCCCCTAATTTCCATAAATAATAGGACTTAACAGGTTATCCAACATCTTTAAATCACTGGATTTTAAGTGAGAAGACCCTGGAGCAAAATAAGTAACCAAAGCTTCCTTCTAAAATGCCACTTGATTGAGAGCAACTTCCCAAGACAATCCTTTGGACTTTACAACACACTGAAAGATTAAAGGGGCCAACCCATAGTGAATTGGGTCTGAGCCTTTCCCTTTATTAACATCTAACATAGATTTCTCCATAGAATTAAATAAGAATGATGGAACATTCATCAATCTCTTTTGAGCTTTTCCTTTTTTTCTTTTTTCTTACTTTGAAGGTCTTCCTCCCCTTTTTTCATTCTAATCAACACTTTTACATTCATCAATCTCTTTGTTTTTTTCAAACTCTAACGATGAGACTTATCATTTCGAGGCTTATATTGTCCTAGCTAATTTGAATTGCAAGGATCCTCATAAATACCTTTTTTTATATTTTCTTTGAAATCCTAAAGTGCAAGGGTTATCCTCCATAATACTTAATATTTTATATTAACTCAAAAACCTTAAATTTTCATGGGTATCCGTTATATATTTTTTTATTATGCTTCTTTTGAAACCCTAGAGTTGAAAGGAAACTCTGCACTAATTTTATATTTATTGCAAGGAGACCATTTTATCCAACTTAGAAGAAAATGAAGATGATTTACTTGGATTACACTTGATCTCTTTTGCATTTTTTATTTTAAAATTTTCCTTTATATCTTCCTTTGCATTTATAGTTCCTTAAAAATTTAAAATGATGCAATATACTTCCTTATCCCTTACATCCTTATTTATTTCTTTTAATGGTTTATTTAATTAAACCATGACAACCTTTTCCATTTGATAATATTGAGGGGATTTCTTTTCCACTTTATAGGGAGTGGAAAATCCTTGATCTAATCTTAGCTTGTACTATAGTAAAATCTCCTTGCTTCATCTTAAAAAATTTCTCACGAATAGGTTTTTTAATCTCTTTTTCCATAATGTTTACTTTGTAATATCTTATCATGCGATCAATTTCATGGCAGTTATGACATTGAAATGTCATGTTTCATAATCTATTTATTGACCCTATTCTCTTTATCTAGATTAAATCTAAATCGATCATCATATTTTTTTGAAATAGCCATGACAACACATATTCAAGTATATAAAACATGCTTTCACTCCCTTGTGGTTGGTTTGTCCTAGATGGATTCCAGTATAATTTAATATCAAAACCTCCTTATTGAAAAGTTGATGTAGAAGTCCAAAAAACCTAACTGATACTAGAAAATTTTAATAGATTTTGTCTCTACAAAAAAGAGCATCTCTCCCCTAAACCATTGGTCATCACTCATTATTTTACCCTTGATTTTTGAACTAGAGATGATGAAAAATTCCTTTCCAAAGAAAATTTATTGATTAATTTAAATTAAATCCCCACTTCTAGTTTTGAAACTCCAAATAACCTGACTAGTATCTATATAACTTGTATATTAACCCTATGCTTTTAAGAACCATTATGTCATACTTGATCATCTCATTCTTGATAATCACTTTCAGTGTAACATCTACTACCCAAATAGGTATTATCATAGACTAACTATTGTTATTGTCCTTAATTGGGGCATCTATGCTTCCAACTAGGGTATCCTTACTTCTAGATAAGACTTTCAAAATTGACTTATATTCTACCTAAATTTTCCTCAATAATACTTTATTTTTAAATTTCCCCTAAGATCTGCAATAAGAAAAGATGATGTTGCCTCCTTGCTTGTCCTTGTTATGCTTACACTTGCTCCCTGCTCTGCCCCAAAGGTTTGAAACAATGAAATGTTAGACTCACTCCCTACCAACACTCTCTCCCTAGTCACATCATTATTTTTTTGAACAACATTTTTTCGTATAGAGAAAAATGAATTTCTCTTTTGGGTACCATATAGGTTAGCTATTTTTTAACCATAAAACTATATCCAAAAATAAGAGAATAGATTAACATACTAAATAGAGACCCCGCACAATATGATGCACAAAATTTAAAAATATGTTTTGATAAAAATAATCCTTATAATTTATGCATAAATACTATTTATTGAAATTATGTATTAAAGTTTTCCCCTTGATTGAATCCTTTCAAATATGGAACATGTAAATAATTCCTTATTTCCTTATAACAAGATTCGTCAATATTGGTGCGAAAAATATTACCCAAGAACCTATCAATACATTGGTGCTATACCTATCCATAAGAATTCTTTGAAAAAAGTCATCTTTTATAAGTTGAATTTGTTAGATTTTGAAGCCTTAATACTAATGTAAAACTCACATGAAATAATCACAAGATCGAATATAATGAAGTTGCAATATAATGGAACCAAATAATAATGTAACAAAGATAATTCGAGATAACTAATATGTATTATCTAGGCTTAACATAAGAATTCCATTAAAAAAATAGTTATATTGATGCCATCCATAAGAATTTCATAAAAAATATTATCTTTTATAAGAAAGAGTTCCTTCCTAACTTTTGAACAAGGAAATATATAAGTTGAATTTGTTAGCTTTTAAAGCCTTAATACTAATATAAAACTCACAAGAAAATAATCATAGGATCAAATATAATGAAGTTGCAATATAATGGAACCAAATAATAATGTAAGAGATAATATGAGACAACTAATATGTATTATCAAGGCTTAATAATATATCAAATAACATTCAATAATATGCTAAAATATGAATGTAATAGCCCGAAACATACAATATAACAAGACTTACAATATAGGTCCGAGGTGTAGACCAATTGGTTCAACCAAACCCCGTAAGGGGGACGAAGGTCCAAGGTTCAATTCTTGGGCCTCGTTGGACTAAACACTTATCTCTTTCCTAGTGATTTTAGTGGTGTAAAAGGATTAAAATGATTGTGGCATTACGGTTATAGGGGCAAACTACGTGAAGAACTGTGTGGCAAATTTCGGGGTAGACAACGCAAAATACTATGGCAACCATAAAAAACTGGACATCCTACTCGGATTCATGGTGGCTACCGATTCCACCATGTAAATTAAAAAAAAAAACAAGACTTACAATATTAGTTGCTCAAATGTATGTAAAATTGTATTACTCCTATTTCTGTTATAAATATATCATATACAATGATATTCTCAATACTCACTATGTAGACAACTCTCTATGTAGGCTATGTAGGCAATGTAGGTGATGGTATGAGATATACTCTATGGAGTAATATATAGCATTTCTAGGATGAATCTTTGGTTACCTTGAATCTTCCTTTCCATATGCCAAGTCTCATGACTCTTGGCTTCTCTACTTGGCACTTGCATACACATGATACTATCTTGTATGCACACTTAGACTAGACTCTTCAAATACCTCTTCTTAATCTAAGGACACATGTGCACACTTACATATTGGACACTTGTGCACATTTACACTCATAACACTTACACTCATATTTACATGACACGTATGCATTTCAAGTACATTATTAGATTACATAGATATTTACTTACTTTAAGACACAACCCTAATCTAATGTTTACAACGATGTACCAATATGATACATTGACATGTACCAAATAATATAATATTCTTCAACATAATTTGTAAAAGTCAATCAAAATTATCAATAGTTATTCTATAACATAAATCCAATATAAAACAACTTATGAAATCCTAAAATAAAATAAACTACAATATTTAAAGAACACTTAAAATACCTTAAAAAATATAATGTTTATAAAAAAAAAAAACTCTCTTTTTGCATTCACTTCTTTAAAAAGAAGCCCTCTAAAATAATATATATTGATAAAAAAAATTAGCAAAATAATGTAAAAGTAAATACTCACATTTTCAAAACACCCTCAAAATAATGTTGACCTAATAAGAAAATTTATCATCACATAATTACTCATTTGGAGAATATAACTCCCTTAAATTTGTTGTCCTAATAGATCATGAACTGATAATCATCCTAATTTTTCTATTGCTTATGGTCCAACACAAGACTCGAATGAGCATATCACATTATGTTTAAAAAATATTATCAAGGATGAGTGGATTGGTAGTTGTTTGTTTAATCAGGCATTTACTAAGAAGAGAATTGTGTTCAAACCTTGAGGTGTCAATTTGCAAAGGTAGCAGTCTACTCTGAATCCTTTGAGTGTGATTTCAAACCTTGGGATGTCAATTTGCAAAGGTAGTAATTTGCTCTGAGTGCACACCAGACTGAGGATGCATCACACTAGATCAACAAAAAGAAGATGGAATAGGCTTGTGTAAATTTTCCAGCCCTAGATAACTGTTGTCCTATATTATTTTAAAATAAATCAGATCTAAAATTAATTTATCTAAACATGCGACAATCACACAGATGGCTGGAAAAATAAAAATGTGAACAGTGCAAGTTAAATATATTTTTGAACCTAAAATATTACAAAATAAAGGAGGCTACAATTACAACAGGACATCGTGCTCTCTTGTTGCCTTTTTGATCAACAATTTCATTGTTCTCCTCCTCATAAGCTTGTAGTTTTTCCTTTAGCAATCTGTTCTCCTCTTATTTCTGTGTATAAAACACTCTTGATCTTCTCATTTTATCATTGAAAAAGGTAACCCTAATCTCTCTAACCCCAAGATTAGATCTCATCTCATCTTGAGATGAAAGGTAAAAAATATAAAATCACTTAAGTGAATTTCAAAATAGAATCACTTAAGTGAATTAAAAGATAGAATCACTTAAGTGTACTTGAAAATGGAAAATCACTTAAGTGGATGTCAAAATAGAATTTGAAATATCTTGAACCACTTCTAGCATGTTCATACTGAAGCCTGTGCAATAAGTTCCTATTTGAACTACATTTCTCAAAACTTCCTCTTAGAGAGGAAGGAATTTTGCACCAATCCAAGTTTATCTTTGAATGCTTCAAAATTACCTTTCACTAAGGGCTTGGTAATAATATCATATACCTACTGATATGTGGGAATATACTGGATCTTTACAACTCCCTTCTGAATCTTGTCTCGTATGAAGTGATATTTGATGTCTATGTGTTTGAACTTGTCATGAAATACTAGATTCTCAAAGATTTTGATACAACTCTAATTATCACAGTATATCACCATGGGATCCAACTCCTAATCAATAAATACTGTAAGCAACTTGCGAAGCCAAATGGCCTCACAACTAGCAATACTGGCTCCATGTATTTGGCCTCTATTGAGCTAAGTGCCATAGAAGTTTACTTCCTACTGAACTAGGATATCATGCTTGATCCTAATCTAAAGCAACACCCTACGGTGCTCTTCCTATATGCTATATTTCCTGCCCAATATGAGTCTATATACCCCTGCAACCTCACTTCACCATCTCCAAGATATCTTAGACCATACTCCACTATGCCCCTCAAGTATCTAAGCACATGTTTTGCAACTACCCAATGCTCCTACCTTGGCTCCACCATGAAATGACTCAAGGTGTTCACTACAAAATGTATATATGGTTGAGTTTTAATCAAATACATCAAGGATCCTATCAACTGCCAGTATAATGTAGGGTCCACCAATTATGAATCTAAAGCTATCACCTTCTTTAGATTAGTGATCATGGGTGTGGCCATAGGTTTGAAATCCTCCATCTGAAACCTCTTTAGGATCTCAACTACATACTTAACCTGCCCAAGTAATATCTCCCCTGGTCTCTCCCAAACCTCAAAATCCAAGAAGTAATGCATCATGTTGATGTCATTCATCTCAAACTTAGTTGCCATATATGCTTTGCACCCTACAATGAGCTTCTCTACACCTGTAAGAAACAATTCATCTACATATAGCACCAAAATGAGTAGATCAGTCCCAACAAATATGTAATATAGATTAGGATTTGCATATTTTTGGCTAAGCCCACACTCTTCAAGTATCCATCTATCTTGGAATACCATGCTCTCGATGCTTGTTTGAGTGCATATAAGGATTTCTTCAGCCTACAAACATGGGACTCTTTCCCATTTACCTCAAAGCCTTGAGGCTGCTCTATGTACACTTCTTCCTCAATGATCTCTTTAAGGAAAGTTGTATTCACATCCATTTGATGAATTTGCCATCCCATAGATGAAGCTAAATACATAATTGATCTAATGGAAGTGTATCTGGCGATTGGAGCAAAAGTCTCCTCATAATCCACTCCCTCTTTCTAGGAGAACCCTCTCGCCACAAACGTTACCTTGAACTTATTGATGCTGTCATTTGTAGCATGCTTAATTTTGTAGAACTACTTGGAACTCATAATTGAATTTCCCTCCAGTATTGGCACAATATTCCAAACATCATTCTTCATGATGGAGGTGTACTCCTCCACCATGGCATCCCGCAAAAACCTGTTGGTTTGTTACCTCCTGAAAACTAAAAGGCTCTGAATTTATGATGTTACTCATCAATGCCATGTAGTTTAAAAATTTCCTTTGTTGCTTGCTCTCCCTAATCATGCTGCTAGGAGCCTAGACATACTCTTGAGAATACATTAATGTTTTTGTAAGCCATCGAAGTCTCCTGATAGAACTGAAAGGGGCTAATATCTCTACCTCCTCACCTGAAGGTTGCTTTCCTGAACTGGAAACCACTTGTATCTTTTGTGACCCTAGATTAACCTTTGAAGGTTCTTGGTTCACATTCTCTATCACTATAATAGGCTCATGGGACTTCTTGGATGCAACGCCCTCCTCAAAATTTACATCTCTACTCACTATTGTCTTCCTCTTCTCTGGAATATAAACCATGTAAGCTTTTGAAGTCTCACTGTATCCTAAAAATAAACCCTTCCTATTGGAGGGATCCAACTTGGTCATCTTCTCTATCTAAACATGGATATAAACTGGACATCCAAAAAAGTTAAA
The DNA here is from genome assembly GCA_028583015.1 of Wollemia nobilis. Taxonomy (NCBI): domain Eukaryota; kingdom Viridiplantae; phylum Streptophyta; class Pinopsida; order Araucariales; family Araucariaceae; genus Wollemia; species Wollemia nobilis. Next base: position 13,576,129 of record JAQPPZ010017121.1, on the reverse strand, counting down.
ATAACTCACCTCTGGTTTCACACTAGTGAATGCCTCCTCTGGTGTCTTGTCCTCCAAGATCCTGTGAGGACACCTATTTTGGATGTAGACTATTGTATTACATGCTTTTACCCAAAGAAATATTGGCAAGCCTTGGTCATGAATCATGGCCCTAGCAACCCCTATGATGGATCGATTATTTTTCTCTACAACCCCATTCTATTGTGGGTTGTATGGAATAGTCAACTCCCTCTTGATTCCTACCTGCTTGCAAAAACCATTGAACTCCTTGGAGGTATATTCACCCCCATTGTCTGATCTCAAGACCATGATCTTCTTCTCTATCTGATTCTCAACTAGAGATTTAAAATCTTGAAACCTGCTAAAGACTTCATCCTTGGTCTTTAAGAAGTAGATCCATGTATTGCGAGAGAAATTATCAATAAAGGAAACATAGTACATGCTACTTGAAATTGATGCTACTAACATAGGTCCACAAACATTCAAATGTACTAGATCTAGTATCTCCTTAGAACTATGCTCGCTCTTTGGAAAAACAACCTTGGCATGCTTGTCAAGTGTGCACCCTCTACATACTCCTTGTTGCTCAATGCTAAACTCTAGAAGACCTATTACCATATCCCTCAGAATAGGCAATGTTGTATGATGCAGGTGCTCCATCCTCTTATGCCACAACTCACACAAGTTGTTATCGCTATGAACTAGGGCTCAAACAGGTTCATCCTGCAACTTGTATAGATTGCCTTCTCTAAAACCTTGTTACTTGTGTTGTTTTTGAGCTAGATTATTTTGGTCTAATAAGGACATGTTGGTTCTTGAACTCCATTGTATAACCCTTATCCTCCATAACCAAAACTGAAAGCAAGTTCTTCCTGAGACCTCAAACAAACAAAACATCATCAAAGTATAAAGAGTTCCCTAAATAGAGTCGAAAAAGAATAGTATCAATTTTTGCAACTGGATATTTTGTATCATCACCATGCTCAACCTGAACCCCTGAGTCCTGCTCTTGTAGACTGGTAAAACACTATCGAGCTGACCACTATCCACATACCAAGCATTTCTTGGAACCATGCTAGTAGAAAGGCAAGTGAACTGATGAAAAATCCTTCTCAAATTTGGCAGCAAAATCACTCATTTAAGTTTTTGCAGAGGCTGCTACTTGGGTCTGTTGCTGCTTCCCTTTGCCCTTCTTGTCTGGACACTGTGATGCATAATGGTCGTGCTGATACCATGTATTTTTTTTAATATCCAACATTTATCTACTGTTATAAACCCTTGAGGATATAAATCACAGAACCTAGCTCTAATACCATGTAAATTTTCCAACCCTAGATAATTGTTGTCCTATGTTATTTTAATATAAATCATATTTGAAATTAATTTATCTAAACATGCAATAATCACATAGATGGCTGGAAAAATAAACAACGTGAACAACGAAAGTTAAATACATTTATGAACCTAAAATATTACAAAATAAAGGAGGTTGTAGCTACAACAAGACACCATGCTCTCTTATTGCCTTTCTGGCCAGCAATTTCACTGTTCTTCTCCTCCTAACTTGCGGTTTTTCCTTCAGCAATTTGTTCTTCTTCTCTTCTTTTTGTGTATAAAACACTCTTGACCTTCTCCTTTTATCTTTGAAAAAGGTAACTCTAATCTCTCTAACCCTAAGATTAGATTTCATTTCGTCTTGAAATGTAAGGTTCAAAATAGAAAATCATTTAAGTGAATTTCAAAATAGAATCACTTAAGTAAATTACAAAATAGAATCACTTAAGTGAATTACAAAATAAAATCACCTAAATAAACTTAAAAATAAATATCATTTAAGTGAATTTCAAAATAGAATTCAAAATGTATCGAACCACTTCTAAAACATTCATGAAGCCTATGCAAAAGTCCAAACTACATTTTTCAACTTGTTGAAAACAGTCCTCATGATTTGAACCTATACTTATCAATTATTTAAAAATAGTATGATTGTAAAAAGAAAGAAAAGAATAAAAAGCTAAAGATGGACAGGCTCTTAAACTACAATTATCTTCATTGAAAGAATAAAGCGTAGGGCTTAATATATAAATATTATTTTATCAGCTAATACATCATGTAAAACAGGCTCTTAAACTACAATTATCTTTATCTTTATTGAAAGAATAAAGGTAGGGCTTAATATATAAATATTATTTTATCGGCTAATACATCATGTAAATCATCTTATGAAAATAAATTATAAAAGGTTATCCATTTCCCCATTTTTATACTATACATTGTTGTGGATACGCTAAATCTTCAAAATAATGGATTGCATTGGGATCTACTAAGAAAATCAATGTCAGCTATACCAATTTCATCAAAGTTAATGATGAAAATGCCTCTGTAAATCCCTCGGATCTCATTCCTGTTAAAGAACGGGGCAGCGGCGACAACATCATCGTCCTCGGCATGAAAACAAACTTTCTTTTATATCATTTAAGAATGATAGTCCCTTGTAAATGTATACCATACACCAATTTTTGTCTGACACACCTGTCATCTTCTGCATATACCAACTACAAGCCTTAGATCAGACAATATAGCTTATTCTCCAATCACAACGTAAATGCAAAGTATGACGAGTTTAAACTTAGTTCTTCATAAATCTTTAAATATAGTAAAATGTCTGTGTGGATTCTTCTGACATAGTCCTGATTGTTACAGACCGTTTAAGAATTGCTATAGCAGCATTTAAGGCATTCCCCATCTCAATTTATTGCCGTTGAATACTGGCCTAGACATTTTGGAAAAGCAATAAAAATAACAATCAATTTTATGCAGGAAGAAGGTCCTCTACGTCTAATCACAACCCATGAAATCCATACATGCCTTTCTAACCTGCCACTCTCTTCACCCTTTATGACATCCATCCATAGAAACCTAAATTCAAGATTTAATATTATTTACAAAAGAAATAATTTGATTCGAATCTTTTAACTATCCATCCATAGAAACTTAAATTCTTAATATTATTTAAAAAAATAATAATTTGATTCGAATCCTTTAACTATGGATGTAACAGATTTCTTATATTATAAAAAAAAATTAATTTAAATTAATTCGAATACTTTAACTGTAACAGATTCCTTATATTATCAAAAAAAAATTAAATTAAATTAATTTGTAGAAACTCTGACCGCGTTCGAGAATTAGTAACTTCAAATCATCATATTCACAGGTCTTTCGGCTATCATATGATTATCATATTTTACCAGTCTTATTTTTAATTGTCATAACTGTAAGAGACAAAGTTTTAATAAGAAAGAAATTAGAAACTGCCAAAATCTAAAGGGGTTTCAGAATTTCCATAAGCACCAAAAGCATTAGGCACGCCAGAAACTCTACAACCATCATTTTTTTTTTTTTTCAGAATTTCCATAAGCACCGGAAACCAGAAACACCACAACCACCCAAATATATCAGAGGCACCAGAAACATATTGGTAGGTGATTAAGCTTCCAAATTCCAATGCTGCCTGCATCTGATACTAAACCGAATGATGGGCTTCCGCATATTGTATAAAACAAATTGTTAATAAAACGACCATCCATATATATATAGTATATGTTCACACACTATTTTATATATGTATACATATGAAAGATTTTCGAAAATCTCAACCTTAATCCTTTGATGTGTCTTGCTTGTTGCAACATGGGCCGATAATAATAATGAATCAGAATTCCCCAGCTTCATAGAGATAAATGCACGAAACTAATCTTCTCGCGTCTTTAACTGGTTCAGTCTTTTGAGTAGAGATTTAGAGATGCATGCAACAGCAAACCTAAAAGAACCGTAAAATCTCCCAACTTTATAAATGAAATAATAGGTACTCTTAATCTCTTAATATTTAGAAGGGGACGCAAGAACAATACAACACACATTAACTGTAGATGGCTATTCAACTATTGTAGAAAACAAAAACTAAGAAAACTTAAATCGAAATTATATTGATGTTGTTTCCTTACAAATTATTTATTTTCAGTGGTAAGTTCTTATTAAATTTTATTCCAGAAAATCATAAGGCTATTACGTTAAGCCATAAAAGTCATCGCTGTTGTTTACAACTTTACAGGACTTGATAAGCCAGACGATGCAGGTCACATTCTTCATTTTCCTTCAGCCCCTCTGAGTTATTACTATTGCTAGCATTAGCACGCCCGAAAATTTGCGCGAGGGTATCAGAAATTTCTTGGAGCGACCGTGGAAAGCGCTGAAGCAGAATATTTGCAGATATAAAGGCCTCGCATACTTTTGTGTATAGCAACCAAATCCAACTAATTTCTAATGTGGGCATGTTTAATTCTCACACTCTGCGTTTCCAAAACCTCCTCTTGCCCTGACCGGAGTTGAATCTGCTTGCCAAAACTGTATATGAATAGAGGTTACGGCAACAATTTATTGGCACTGAAAACATCCAAAGTAAATGAAATGAAAGAGTGCGTTTCCACCAAGCATTTGTATCGAATCAACTCAATTCAAATTCATCACAAATCAGAGGTTGAGTTGCATTGAGTCAGGCCCACTATCACTTTCACACTAAATGCTCTGCGGTGACAGTGATCTAAATGCTCTGCGGTGGTGCATTCTGTATATGTTTTTACTGATGTGTTCGATGATGTTTCACCGAATAGTCTATACTTCCAATAAATGATATTCACAATGTGTTATAGGTGAATTTATAGGTGAATTGAAGGGTAGGTAATATTCAACGACCTTGATTCCATGATTTTGATTTTGATGTTGATGGTGTGAAACTTCATTATCTATCCAAAATCCAATATCCAATTAATAATGTTTATAGTCTAGTAATTTTGATTTTAATAATGTAAAATCCCTTTTCAAACCAAAGTAACCAAAAAAAATAAATAATATTTGCTCAGTTGTGATTGACTCGGGTGATTTTGATTTTGACGAACCCTCATTTGCTAGATTTAAAAAATAAATAATATTTTTAAGGTAAATTTATTGGATAGTATTTTTTTAATTAAAAATTTAAATATTATTTAATTTATAATTAATTTTAATATATATTTTACAGGCCTTTTAGGAGAGTACGGAGCATATTTACACATGAGAATGACTCATGTCATTGACTAGATTGAAATTTAGATCCAACTTATTTAAGTCAAAGAATATATTTAGCATATGGCATGAGGGATTTGAGTTTGCTTTAATCGAAATTAGTAGCATTGTAATGAGGCACTCGTAAGAAACACTTTTTATTTGGTGTGATTGAGATATTTTTTAAATTTATGTTTTATTTTATATTTTTGTTATGGGAGGTATTATGTATTTTAAGTTTTTATTTAGAAGATTCAAGTTCAAATTCTAATAAAGGGGTCAAAAGTACTTTATCCTAAAAAAAATCATTGCATACGGGACTACTAGACCCTTTCAAAAACTCATGATTTATCCTAATATTTTGTCTTTGTTGGAACAGTGTAATGACATATCTTTGTCCCTATTAGGACATTGTAGTGGTACATAAAGGATTAGAATCATTTCAAAAACTCATGCTTTACCCTAACATATTGTTCCTCTTAAAACAATGTAGAGATATGTATTTAGGTCTTCATCGAAGATATCCAAGTTCAAACCCCAACACAAATGGGCCAAGATCCTTTAAAAAAAAACCCATGCAAATTTTAGCCCAAAGAGAATTGGTTGGTTGGTAGCGGAGGAGTGCTTGTCGATGGTTTGGCCTACTGGTTTGATTCCTTCGATGGCCAGGCCTGTTGCAAAAAAATATATATATTATAAAATCAATATCAAAATTATACTTCTTTGTTCTCTTGGAGAGGTCAATTCAAACCCCACTCATTATGAAGGGATCATGATCACTCATAAAAATATTTTGTAAACTCATTAAAATAAGTTGTAAATTTATTGCAGTGGTAATGGTAAGGGCTTTGGCCTCTCTTTAAGAGATTAAAAGTTCAAACCCCATTTAATATGAGTTGATGAGACCCTTCATAAAAAGTCATGCAAATTTTAACCTAAAGGAAAATGGTTGGTTGGTAGCGGAGTGCTTGCCCGATAGGTTGGCTTGGTTCGATTCCTTGGATGGTCAGGCTTGTTGCAAAAACAATATATATATATATATATATATAAAATCAATATCAAAATTATATTTCTTTGTTCTCTTTGAGAGGTCAATTTAAACCCCACTCATTATGAAGGGACCAGGACCCCTAAAAAAAAACCTGTGTAAACTCATTGAAAAAAGTTGTTCTTTGTTCTCTTTGAGAGGTCAATTCAAACCCCACTCATTATGAAAGGACCAAGACCCCTTATAAAAACATGTTTAAACTCATTGAAAAACGTTGTAAATTTATTAAAGTGGTAAGGGCTTTGGCCTCTCTTTAAAAGATCCAAAGTTCAAACCCCACTTAAAGGGACCGACATCCTTTAAAAAAAACCATGCAAATTTTAATCCAAAAGGAATACGTTGGTTGGTAGCTAACCCAAAAGGAATAGGTTGGTTTTGTTGGCAGTTTTGATACTTTGCCACATTGAAGTATTTTTTGTTGAACTGCAATTGTAAAATTTTCAAAATGATTGATGGGAGACGCCATGATTTTTCCATTTTAATATGTTGTAATTATTTTGTTGTTTTACACTTCTTTTTTTGACTTTGAAAATAACATTGTGATGAAATTAATAAAAGTTGTAAGTTAAGTTTCATGGAGGAATGCAGCAACTTCATCGACAGAAAGAGGATTAACTTCACCCAAGTTGAGGGGTGAAGTGCAATAAAAAGACGTTCGCCCAAAGTACAACAGATATTGGTAGACAAAGATAAAGTTCAAATTAAATGGTTTCACCCCAGAGGACAATGAAAATCGTGTGGCATTTCAAAGAAGAAATTACAAAGCAAAACCAAAGAGTTTCGCCCCAATAGTGGGGTGAAAGTCACTGTCGCCCCACTTGGAGGTGAAACCTAGTGAAAAAGGCAGTGTCACTCTTTTAAAAGAGGCAAAGGTCGAAAGCCACGCAAAGAAGTTCGAAAAGGTTGAAAAAAGAGTTTCACCCCAATTGAGGGGTGAAAATCCCTTTCGCCCCTCTTGGAGGTGAAACGTATTAAAAGAATGCCACATCGCCCAAGCAGAAATGAGAAGCGAAAGGTATAATGAAAAGGTGTAGAAGGATAAGCAAGATGCTTTCACCCCAAGTGAGGGGTGAAACTCCATGTCACCCCTCTTTGGGGCGAAAGTCATATTTTTGACTTTAGAAGTGTCACTTGCTAAAAAATATACAACTTCGCCCCAACAAGACAAAGAAGGAGCATAATGAAGAATTTTAAGTGAAGCAAAGTGCTTTCACCCCCAGGGAGGGGCGAAACTCTTTATCGCCCCTCCTTGGGGTGAAAGTCCATATTTTATGAAATTTCCCATAAGGCAAAGTTTAAATTGAGACGTGGGGCCCTCCTTTGTCGCCCTGGTCATTTCGATCGTAGTAAGGTAAAACAAAACAAAGAAGATAGGCGCAGTCAAATTCAAGGGCACCCCTGTGGGGAGGCGCTAGGTGATTTCATATCTCTAGGGGGTGAAACAAGGTTTTTAAATCATATTCAGGCAAAAACAAGTTACGATGTGCGCCACCTCAAAGAAAAATTATTTGAAGATGAAATCACCTCCAGAAAGGGGTGAAAGTCCCTGTCGCCTTCAAGAAGGGCGACATTAATAAAAAATATTGAAGGCTTCTGATGAAGCAAAATCACCCAAACAAAATGAGCAGACTTGTGTTGTCGCCTCTTAGTGCTCCGAAAAGGGTTTTTTACCCCCTTCTTGGGTGAAACTCATTTACTCCCAGAGGCACCACTTTCCAAGGCATTGTTATTGTTGATTCTCTCGAGAAATATTAAGGGGCAATGAAATTTAATCTTTGAAGCTATACAAGCTATATTTCCAAGATTTCTACCTCAAAGGTGCAAGATTAAATACCATTTGGGTTCATTTCCAATGCACCGCCACCCGATTGTGTTGTTTTTCAAAATGGCATTAATACATGGTGGACTCTCTTGGCAAAAGTCAATTTCCAATGCACAATGGCGAAGCAAGTTCAAAGGTCAAGCTCCCGATTTTTAGATGATTTTGCTACTTTCCAATGCACCGACGCTTGAAGGTGCCTTCCAGCATTTAATCCTACGAATTTCCCATGAGATTCTCCTACCAAAGTAGGATCGCTGCCTCCATGAAGAATGTTTCGACTGAAAACATCACCGATGCCGAGGAGGAAAATATGCACGTTGGTTTTTGATCTACCAACATTTTGTTGTATATGCATTAAATGATAGAGGTGCAATCCCTCTATAAATACTAATCATTTTTCATTGTAAAAGGAGGATGGACACTCTACAGAAAAACACTCTAAGTTTTTTGCATCAATAGAAACGCTTCGGCTTCTGGTTCTTCGAGTGGTTTTTTGCACTTGATAATTTTTTGTGTGTAATTTTTGAAGGCTTTCATTTCCATTATTTGCTGCGAGTGAATTTTGCTTCTGAATTTAGTCTTTTCTTGTGAGGGGGTGAACACTGAAATGCACTCTAGGGGTTATTTTCTTGCATAACTATTAGAAGTTTTTGCGCTTGTGTTTCTATTGCATGTTGCTAATTGCTTGGTGAAATTTCAGTTGTTAGTCTATCCCCATCCTATACTACTGGCTTATAGCCATATTTCCCATCTCTTTCTATAATTTCCCATTTCTTTCCTATAACTCTAAGCTTAAAACCAATGTAGGATTAGTAAGGGAGCCAACCCTCTCTGGAGATTGGCCCGGAGGACATTTCTTTCCTCCGGCCTTTCAATGTTGGTCGGGTCTAGGGCACACAAGGCATAGATCTTGTAACTAGGCAGATTCGTGACCAACAATTTTTGGCATGCCCGGTGGGACTCTCAAAAGGTTCCACTTTTAATAGTATTAAGGTTTGATGTTCACCTTGTACTATATGATTAGAACATCTGGTGACTCAACTCTACCCAGAAGCCTCCGAATGTGAAGTGAGTGAAATCTTTCTTCATGATCACAAGATCGAAGGCCAAAAATTTTGAAGAGCCTATTGAGTTTTATGAACTTGACATCCAAGAGCTAGGAGAACACCCTAGGTTAGTTACTCCAGCTGTCCCATCAAGTACAACATCTTCTCAGTTAGCTGGTGTGTTTTTCATTCCTTCGAGTCTTGCTAGTACAACTACTAGTTTTCCACCTCCCCAACCACACACACCAGTCCACATGGCTCAAAATCCACCACCATAGTAGCCACCACCAAGGTAGTTTCCAGCATGGAATCATTCTGGACCATTAAATTTACAAGCTCAGAATCCAATTCCCTAAGCAGCAATGAAGGCTTTGCCAACCTATGATGGTACATGAAAGACAACCTATGAGCATGTTCAAGATGTAGCTTCTTTGGCGATGATTCATGGCATCACAGAGGAAGATATAATGGTAATATTACTTGTTCTTTCTCTTCGAGGAAAATTGTTTTATTGGTACCGATCATTACAACCTGCAACCATCACTACCTGGGACCAGTTAGTTGAACTGCTGATCAAAGGGTTCAATGAACAAGTGGATCCATTTTTCTTATTACATCAATTTACTACTATTCAAAGGCATCCATAAGAGGAAATCATGGACTTCAATGTCAGGTTTACTCAAACTTGGCATAGAGTTCCTGATGGTCTCCGATCGACACCTGAACAAGCAACCTTTTACTACCTCCGAGCCTTCAACTCTGACATCAGTATGGCCATCCGATAATCTAATGCCAATACATTTCCTAATTTGTATACTGCAGCACAAAGAGCAAAGTTGATCTGATTGCTATCGGTAAGCTTTCACCCAAAATGGCTATGCCTATTTTTCTTGATCTTCCATAGTATCTATATGCTAATGCATCTTCTCAACCCTTGCCTATGTCCCCTATGTACCCAATTCCTTCATGGAATTTGAGTACATCCCAAACCATAGCAATAGTTTTTGCTCCATAATTACCTACTCCAATCATTCCACAATTACTTGCTCCACCTTCTATCCCAACATTGCCTTCTCCGCTAGTACCCTTACCTTTACCAGCACCTCTAACACCCTCAAATCCTGATCCCCACATGAAATTATTGTAGGAGATGCAATCACTTAATTCAATAGTGAGGACAATGTCAAATGAAATCACATCTATCAAGAAGAAGCAAGTTGAAGCTGAATTTCGATCAAGAAGATTTCAAATACCACCAATTACTAGAGAGCAAGCAGCTTCGACTAGCAAAGGTGCTAAGAGAAATACAACTGTATTGGTTAATGAAGAAGTTGGTACATCAAAGCGAACATATTGGTGCTCTACCTATAATGACCCTCATGGTGAAGATACTTGCATGGTTCATTTGAACTATGTGCAGACATTGGTGGAAAGCACTTCTGGTGGTCAAGTTAACATGATCTCAAAAATTGATCACAACTTCATGGTTCCATCTGTTGAGCAAGTTTCGGTTCTCACAAGGTCTGGGAAGAAACCTGTCATTGTAGATCTAGCTGAAATGGAGCCATTGAAGGTACCTATTGAGTAGAAGATGTAGAATGAAAAGAGGTAGCCTCAAGCGAAAGCGCCTATGCTAGCATCTAAAGCAGATGAGCCTATCTTATTGAAAGATATTTTGCCTACCTCAGCAAAGGATAGAATGCAAGTGAAAGCATCAACTTCACAACCTTCCACTACACAAGTGCAGACCAAAATAAAAGAACAGGTAAAGGAGAGACTCAAGTACCCTTCTTTAACCAAGTATCAGAGAGTGGAGGCTACATAGTAGTACTAGAGCAAATATGAAGTTGTTGGTGAATCAAGGGAGCCTAATGCGTAGTCATATAATATTATTGAAGAACTGAAGAGGATTCCTACCAAGGTGAGTCTTTATGATGCACTACAACTGCTTGGACAAGTAGATCTATTGTAGGAATCATTGAAATTCATGAAGGATAAGAAGAAAAATCCTATGCAAATAGTGCTAGCTCAGATGCTACCCACTTCAACCATAGGGAAAATATACCTCCCCCATTCTATCTGTCTCTCAGGATGGAGGGTTGGATCATACACAATTGCATGATTGACTCTGGTGCAACAATGACTATCATGCCAAAGGTAGTATGTGAAGTCATGGGAATGGAGTATACAAGAAGTAGCCTAGGTGTCTTGCAGTTGGATGGTACTCCTATCAAAATAGTAGGAGTGATCAAAGATATCCCAATTGTTTTGCATAACATGCCATAAATTACTATCATACAAGAAGTCATTGTGGTAGACTTGGAACCATACTTCAGTATGTGTTTATCTAGAGAGTTCACAGCTAAGTTGGGAGGTTACCTATCTTTGGACTATTCTCACTTGGATATTCCATTCAAAGGGAAGAGAATACACATTTATAATGAGAAGCCCTCCACATATCATATCGAGAAGATTGAAGATGAAGAAAAAGTTGTAGACTCAGTGAACATGGTGACTGAAGAGTTGGAGGAGATGGACCTGATGGAGGAAGCTTTGGATGAGCTTCAGTTAGAGGATGAGTTTTCTATGCTTGATTTTAATGCAATGATGGAAATTGAGATCGGCTGCTATACCATCACTAAGCCTGAGGAGGGTGAGGTGAAGGTGTCTGATGATCTAGGTTCTACTCCTAACCAATTATGGAAAATGTACTTTGATGGTGCTCGATGCAAGAATGGTGTCGGAGCTGGAGTAGTATTCATCTCTCCTTCAGGAATCCAAAAAATATATTCGTACTAGTTGACCTAGAGTTGTACAAATAATGTCATCGAGTATGAAGCATTATGCTTGGGCCTGAAGAAAGCGAAGAAGCTCGGGATTAAATAGTTGTAAATTTTTGGTGATTTTGAGTTGATTTTCAACCAGGTGACCAACAAGTGCATTTCAAAGTAGCACTACCTAAAGGTGTATCACAATAAGGTATGGGATTTTTTCGAATCATTTGATGCATTAAATGTTCAAGCAATTTCGTGAGAATGAAATAAGCATGTAGATCTCCTAGCATCCCTTGGTGCAAACTTCTCCCCTATTGAGAGTGTGGTGTGAAAGCCCAAGACTATAAGGTTGATTTATAGACCTTCAATCCCTGATAAGAACATATACTAGCAAGTTTTTGATAATGATGAATAAATTGTAAATTTTTTGATTAAATAAGTCGGTAGTGTGGAGGGAAGAATATTAGATGAAGATGAAGTTGAAGGCTTGATCTAGCTCAAAAATAATCATATCCCAAAAGGATTTATTACATTAGAAAGTCTCTTTGATCATAATGATAGAGCAGAAAAGCATCGAATCAAGGTGGATAAAAAGGAATATACTGAGCTGAAGTTGGAGCCGATAAGGTAATCAAAGTTGGGATAGATTGCTCCTTAGGAGAGCTTGAGGAAATTAAAGAGCTATGTTATGAATTCCTTGATATTGTCACATGGAGCTATCACGATCTGAAAGGATATGATAAAAATGTGATCCAACACACCATCAAGTTGTAGGAAGGGGTGAAACCTTTTTGGTAGAAGTAGAGGCCTGTTAATCCAAAAATTGAGGTGCTTATGAAAGTAGAACTACTGAAAATGTTGGAGGTAAAAATCATTTACCCCATCAAACACTTGACTTGGGTGGTGAATTTGGTTCTAGTGTGAAATAAGAATGGATATATTCACTATGTGTAGATTTTTGTAATCTAAACCAAGCATATTTGAAATATCACTATCCCTATCATAGATTGATTAGATTCTTCACGTTGTCGCTGGAGCATAGATATTTTCATTGCTTGATGGTTTCTCCGGTTATAACCAGATCTGGGTAAAGGATGAGGACCAGTATAAAATGATATTTACTACAAAGTGGGGCACTTTCACCTATCAAAGAATACCTTTCGATCTTTCCAATGTTGGCGCCACTTTTCAAAGAGCCATGGATGTCACCTTTGGTGAGTTGTTGAATCGAATAATTGTAATATACCTTGATGATATGATTATTTTCTCACATCGTAGGGAAGAGCATTGCTCTCATCTTAGATAGGTGTTTGAAAAGTGTCGAGAATTTGGTATCTCCATCAACCCGAAGAAATCCATTTTTGTTATCAAGGAGGGAAAGCTCTTGGGACACGTGATCTCAAAGGAAGGACTAGCCATTGATCCTACGAGAGTTGAAGCTCTCCTAAAATTACCACTGCCAACTAATAAGAAAGACCTACAGTCATTTTTTGGCCAAATCAACTTTGTTCAAAAATTCATCGTCGACTTCGCTCAGGTGGTGAAACCGATGATAGAACTCCTGAAGAAAAATGTAGATTTCAAATGGATAGAAAAGAGGAGGTAGGCATTCCAAGAGATTAAAGAGAGGATAGTCCAAGCACCTGTATTGATCAATCCGGACTATTCTAAGGATTTTATCCTTTATGCAGTAGGTGAGCAGGAAAGTTATGTCATTGTGCTTACACAAAAGCAAGATGATGGGGATGAGCAGCCAATCACTTTTCTAAGCCAAGTTATTCAGCCACACCAGGAGAAGTACAATTTTATTGAAAAGTAGGTTTATGCGGTTATGAAGTCTCTGAAGAAATTTTGATATTTCATCTCTCAAAGCAAGATAATTGTCTATGTCATTCATCCAGATATCAAGAATTTTATTATTCAAGGAGAGCTTGGTGACAAAAGAGCAGGCTGGGTTTCAAAGATTCAAGAGTATGATGTGGAGATTCGATCGACCAAATTGGTTCATGGTCGGGCACTCTGTCAAGAGTTGGCTAAGAGTGCAACTTCTCAATCGCTAGTACCATTACATGATGAAGTTATCAATGATAGTAATCTTGCCAACCAAGTTGCAAGTGATCATGACTGGACAGAGGACCTTGTCAAATTCTTCACATCTAGAAGATGTCCCCCTCATCTCAATTCCTCTCAAAGGTGAAGATTTAGATTACAGGTGCTCAGATATGTCCTATTGCCAAATGGTTTATTCCACAAAAACATAGATGGAGTACTCCTCAGATGCGTGAAAGAGTCTGAAAAGTAGAAGATCTTGGAGGAGTTCCACTCTGGCTTGTCTGGTGGACATTATGCAGGAAGGCCTATGGCCTTGAAAATCATTCAAGCTAGATATTTTTGGCCCACCCTTTTCATAGATACACATAAGGTGAGTCAAAGTTGTGATAATTGTCAAAGATATGTTGGCAGGAGTAAGAAGGCATCCTTACCTCTACATCCGATCCAGGTAGAAGCTCCATTTCAATAGTGGGGCTTAGACTTCATTGGGGTCATCGATCCTAACTCTTCTACTGAACATAAATACATTTTGATAGCAACGAACTACTTTACTCGGTGGACGAAGGCCATCCCAACAAAGAAAGTGGATCAAGCAATAATCATCTCTTTCCTTGAGGGGCTGATTACTCATTTTGGTGTACTAGATGCCATTGTGATCGATAATGGGACTCCCTTCATTGGAGAAAAGATTACTGAGTTTGTGAGCAAATATGGAATTTATTTGAAAGCATCTTCCAATTATTATCCATAGGTAAATGGCCTAGCTGAGTCCACAAATAAAAACCTGCTTTGGATATTGAAAAGAACACTTGGGAGCAATAAGAGAAGTTGGCATCTATTGCTAGACCAAGCTCTATGGGTAGATCACATATCAGTAAATAAGTCAATTAAAACTTCCCCCTACTCCCTGGTGTATGGTAAGGAAGTAGTTTTGCCTACCCATATTGAACTTTTGATCCTCTAGACTTTGCATTTGCTTAGTGATGAGGGTGATGAAATTGATCCTATGAGCGCAAGGCTAGCCCAACTCCTGCAGCTTGAAGAAGAAAGAGAAAAAGCATATAATACTTTCATGGAACATGCCAAAATAACATAGAAGTGGTTCAAAAGAAGACGTCTGAAAGGGCATTTAAAGTCGATGACTTGGTGTTGAAGTGGAACTCAGATAAAGTGAAACCTGGCAAACACCATAAGTTTGAGGTAATTTGGGAAGGCCCATTCCAGATCTCAAGAGCAAATTCAGTTAATGCTTATTATCTTCGGGACATGGATGGTCGAGAGCTACCGATTCTAGTAAATGGTCTTCATCTGAAGACTTACCATCATTGAAACTTTTGGGGCACAAGTATGTATATATGTATAATTTTCTCCTTTTATTTTTTCAAATATGTTATGCTTAGATGTATAAAAAAAATAAGAAAAAAAGAAAATAAAAATGATCTTATTTTTCCCAGGCAAGTAGATTATTTTTATCCAGAAAAAAATTCATGATTTTTATGGGTGAATATAATGACATTGGAAAAGAGATAAAAAAAAAGGAGTATATATTAAATATATATTTATATAAAAAAATATGCATATGAAGCATATATATAAAGATAAAAAGAAAAAAAAAAACACTTTCACCTCAATTAAGGGGTAAAAGTCGTATTCACCTATTTTTGGGCGACAAAGCATATATTAAAAAAAAACACTTTCGCCCCAAGTTAGGGGTGAAAGTCATGTTCACCTCTTTCTAAGGTGAAAATAGAGACGAAGACAGTAAAAGTTTTCATTCCAAATCTTTATTCATGCAGTCTTTTAAAAGCAGGGTGAAAGTTTATTTTTGAAGAACGCAACTTCTGAAGAAAAGAGGAAAAGAAAAAAAAAATCTCATGTAGAGGCGTATGTTTAAAAAAATCTTATTTCTAAAAAAGGGATGAAATTGATTTAATTTGTTTTTTCTAAAAAAGAGAGAAAGCTTGATTTTTCTAAAGAAAGCATTTTTCGAAGCTAAATCAAGGAGGAAGAATATTTTAAAAGGGCATTCAAGCTATTATTTTTGCCAAGCAATAGGAAGGAAGACTTTGGGAGTGTGGATGGTTGGAGAAAGAGCAAAGTGCATATTGTTTTCACCCGAAGATATTTTTTATAAAGCAAAGCGTGCCTATTGAAGATCTTTTTCATCAAGGAATGATTTTGGAGGTGCCTTGATGTCATTTTAAAATTAAGAGCACCCAAGAAAGGTGGAATTTCCGTTTCACCCTAGAATGCAGTTTTAAATATTTAAAGCTATGAAGTTGATTTGTTTCCATCCCAAGGCACGCCCTTCGTAGACACTTGGCAGTTTTCATTCCCGAGGTTACCCATTGATGATCATGGAGCGCTTTTCAAGTTTGGATGTGGTAGAAGCACAAGACTCGAGGAAGATTTTGGGTGAAGGGAGGTTGAAGATAGTTAAAAAAATCATTAAAGATCATGCTCGGTGTAAATATCGAAACACACGTTCACCCAACTCCTTCGAAAATCAGCATGTGCATTTAATCTGGTTGATGAAGGCATAGTTATAAATTTGGTGCTCCCACAAGAAGGTAAAATATTTTTTCTATTTTTTCTAAAGTATTGTTGCAGAAGTTACAGAGGGTGTCAACATTATTGAAGATGGGTAAAAGGACCGTTGAAGCTAAGAGTTCTGAAGAACCGAAGATGGTGAAGAAGAAGACTAAGGGAGGAAAGAAATCCAAGAAAGCAAGGCACCATGAAAATGTCGACTTGGATCCATACTCGAATACATTGGCTCAGGTGGGAGATCGTTATTACCAACAAGGGTATTGAAAAATTATGCTAGGATGTAGATGTTGCATTTCAACAAGGATTAACATCGGAGAGTCCTCTCACCATAGCATATCATGCCCATCTCTTCTGGTACCTATGCACACCAGTTCACTATTTCCCAAAATTGGTGGAGGCTATTTCAAAGTTTTATAATCCTAAAACTAGGATGATGTAGAATGTGAAAGGTGATGTGTTGTTCGCCATCTCAGCTGAATATGTCTGGGAGGCGTTCGCTTATGGAATTACACCACCTTCAGACTTCATTTTCAAGAAATTGCACATTGGTGAATATGAAGAAAGATATCAGTCAACCGTGACACTACACTCGATTCATGGAGACACAGTTGATAAAAACACCCCAGCATGGTGAGCTGCCAATGTTACCAAAATCATTGATAGATTTCAAGAGTTTAGATTTGTTCTCTATGGTGGCTTGGGTCGTGGGTCTTCCATCAGATTCAATAGTGCATAAGTGGCAGGTAGTATTGGTGCAGTGCATATCCCAAGTTGAATTCTATGCCCCTGCTGTAATGATAGAGAGGATGAATCCCATTTTCTTTGACTGGGCCAATCATATTTCTAGAAGGATGCATTCCCAGCTAGAGAAAATGCAAAGCAAAGGAACTAAGGTATTTAGGCACACATCCTTTCTAATTTGGTATTTCTTCTTTCACTTGCACAAGAAGTTTTCTTTCATTGCAAGTAGGCAGGTTGACAAGGAAAATAGAAAATTGTCGGTATATTTGTGGACCTCTAGTTTGTCAAGGTAGGAGTCTTTCTATAATTTCAATCGTATGTTTGTGGGTCCTGCCCTTGAGTTGATTTTCTATAAAAGTGAGAGGGTACCAAGGGCAATGAGAGAAGAAATCATCTCAAAGCAAAGAGGTGATATATTTTTATTGACACAAGGTATTGTGCTACGCATTTTTGGCTATACTGATAAGCCAGTTTTGCTCCCATATTTTACCATAGGGTACTTGTTTGCTTTGGAGGTTGTGCAACAACATGATTTTATTAATGATGTGTATGGGGTAGGGCATGGAAAGAAAACCATGTGCACTATGCCTTTTCACTTTGGAGGCATTGAGGTGAGCTAGGTGGGCTAGAACTGGTTAATAACTGAGACCTTTTATGACATCAAAATGGTGGAGTTGCCGTAATGATGGAAGTATGATCCTTTGGGTCACTTTGCTGAGCACATCAAGGTCAAAAGCTTTCATTGTTGTCCGAGGCCAGATATTGAAAAGCATCAAAACAATCCGGAGGGGCATGACTTGGAGTGGCACGTGGAAAACATGATGTCACTCCCACCTTGGCATGGTTTCTATGAAATGGAGGTTGAATATAACCCTATAGTATATAAGAATCAGATTCCTCTACCAGGGTTATTTAGCTAGTTGAAGGAGCAACTTCCGGATTGGTCAAAGGAAAAAATTACAAACTGGTGGATTATGAGGGCTCATCGAGGAAAAATCGGGTCACCATATGGCCTGGTAATGGATGAAATATTTTTGACCACTTATGATGAGTTCTACACCAGTTATCAACCGATTACTTTCACTTGTATTGTACCTCAAAGTTTGCAAAAGTCTAGTAGTGAGGAAAGTATGGCTGAAGAAGAGCATCCCATCGTGGTCCAAGAAGTGCCACTTGTGCCCGAGGAAGAGGAGCAAGTGCCAGAGGAGCCATTGCAACGTAAGGTAAAAAGCAGGTGAGAAAAGTTTATAGTTATAAAAATTTCAAAGAAGCGAAGAACCGAAGCAGTTTCGTCAAACCCTCCTCCTGTGGTTTTGGTTGAATGGATAGAATTATTAGAAGCCATTCCTTTGGTCTGGATAGATCCATTGGTTCAGAGTGTCTAATATTATCAATATTGAGGAGGACGTTGTAGCAGAACCAAAGGACTAGGTAGAGAAAGATCCAGTGTCACAACTACCTACATCCCCATTGGCTCAAAAGGCATCAAAGCTCAAAGGTACATTCTCTTCCCTTTCTCCTCTCCCTGAGTAGTTGGTGACTGTTGTTTCCCTTCCTCTGGTTTCCACTTCTATATCCCCTCCATTTGGCATACCCTCCACTTTAATTTCCCTTCCCATTTCCCAACCATCGATCACCACCACTCCTCACTTCTTCTATTCCCACTTCTTCTACTTCCCTTTCTTTCAATTCTTTCACCTCCACTCTGAATCCATTTTCACTTCCCATATCATCCACCCAAGTAACCTCCGTTACCATTGTAAGTACACAAGCTCCTCCTCGAGTGAGTGTGACTATGGTCGAACCCCTTACCTCCTTTTTGCCACCATTTCCATTCCTACCACCATTTCCACTATGCCAATTTCCACTTCCCTCGAGCCAAATCCATAGTCGACTCGTTTCCCTTTCACCCCATTTTTGGAGCTGTAGGTGTTACCTGAGTTAGATATAGCAATTGTACTAGTACAACCCATTGCAACAAAAATCATCCAAGCTCACTTGAGTTCATCATAGTGGCTGAAGAGTTAGAAGATAAGAGAAGCTATGGCACCAGCGAAGCCCTTGAAGTAGGTTTCCTTTGATCCCAATGCCATGGAGGCCCATACAATGAAGATGTTTCCCCATGTCCAGAAGCCTTAGGGTGAGATGACTCTGAATGATTATAATTATGAGATCATCACCAAGGACCTCACAAAGCTCGACACCATAGAGATAGTGGGGAACATTCAAGTAGAGATGAGCTCCTTGTTCCTACATGGTGAACACTATAAGAATCACTTCTTTGAGGCTGAAGCTAAGATCATCGATTTGGAGGAGTCTTTGGCGAAAAGTCAAGCATAGTTGCAATCCACATAGTCAAAGGTAACTCATTGGTAGAAAATGGTAGAAGAGTTGGAGAAGATGATCCAGAAGCATCAGCAGGCCAAAGGAGGAGTAGAACAATAGGTTGAGGTATTGAAAATCCAACTCCAAAATTTGCAGGATCAGCTAGCCACGAAAGCAACACAGGCCATAGTCCTAACGAAAGAAAAATTCAAGGAGGCACATAGCTAGTTGCTTGTTCATTGTAAGAGCATGGCAAAAAGGTGACATAGGTCCTCATGTACCTTCAAGAAATATAGACTATCATCTCATATGGTCAGTACATAGTAGAGTATGGTGAAGAGCACTTGGAACCTCTTATGGTAAAGGCAATGCAGATGCAAGTGCTGGCTAGATCAGATCTCCGATTTCACCCCATGAGTGATATGGCCCGAGCTTGGGCAAGCACCAAAGTTGTACTGTGCTAGTATTTCTTTAGGCTGGATCAGGTTAAGGAGGCCCGCAAGCTACTCGACATGTTTGAGCAGGAGAGAAAAATTTCAACAACCTATTTTAATGCAGTACTTGATAATGGTTTCCCTAGCTTCATTGATGATAGAGGGAACATTCTATCAAAGGAGGACCTAGAAGTAGCTTGGGTGATATTTGTTGATGATGCCTCCAAAATTGATGATTGGGATGAGCCTCTTACCGAAGACCATGTGCTGCCCCTGATGAGGAAGCTCACACGCATCGATTCTGGTTTACTGGAACTCAGTCAATGGGTGAATTACATTGATATGGGGTAGGTGGAGATTTTTAGGTATCTAGTGGATTCACTTAATGGCCTAAAGATAATCGCTAGAGAGGCTTGGTTCGATGTTGTTGCAGTGTATGAGGCTACAGTCGTGTTTCTCTCAGAAGAAGAAGCTGCAACAAAAGAGGTCGAGGAGCAAGATGCTAGAGCGAGCGGTAAGCAACTTGATGCACCTGGTGGAGCTGACTCTTAAGCCCAATGGATGAAGGCTTGGGGTCGATTGCATCCATGCGAGTTGGATACCCCGAGAGCCACCAAAAATATTGGTAGTTTTGATACTTTGCCACATTGAAGTATTTTTTGTTGAACTACAATTGTAAAATTTTCAAAATGATTGATGGGAGATGCCATGATTTTGCCATTTTAATATGTTGTAATTATTTTTTTGCTTTACACTTATTTTTTTGACTTTGAAAATAACATTGTGATGAAATTAATAAAAGTTGTAAGTTAAGTTTCATGGAGGAATGCAACAGCTTCATCGATAGAAAGAAGATTAACTTCGCCCAAGTTGAGGGGTGAAGTGCAATAAAAAGATGTTCACTTGAAGTATGGTAGACAAAGACAAAGTTCAAATTAAATGGTTTTACCCTAGAGGACAATGAATATTATGTGGCATTTTGAAGAAGAAATTACAAAGCAAAACCAAAGAGTTTCACCCCAATAGTGGGGTGAAAGTCACTATCGCCCTGCTTGGAGGTGAAACCTAGTGAAAGAGGTAGTGTCGCTCTTTTAAAGAGGCAAATGTCAGAAGCCATGCAAAGAAGTTTGAAAATGTTGAAAAAAGAGTTTCACCCCAATTGAGGGGTAAAAATCCCTTTCGCCCCTCTTGGAGGTGAAACGTATTAAAAGAATGCCACATCACCCGAGTAGAAATGAGAAGCGAAAGGTATAATGAAAAGGTGTAGAAGGATAAGCAAGATGCTTTCACCCCAAGTGAGGGGTGAAACTCCATGTCACCCCTCTTTGGGGTGAAAGTCATATTTTTGACTTTAAAAGCGTCACTTGATAAAAAATACAACTTCGCCCCAACAAGACAAAGAAGGAGCATCATGAAGAATTTTAAGTGACGTAAAGTGCTTTCACCCCCAACGAGGGGTGAAACTCTTTATCGCCCCTCCTTGGGGTGAAAGTCCATATTTTATGAAATTTCCCATAAGGCAAAGTTTAAATGGAGACGTGGGGCCCCCCTTTGTCACCCTGGTCATTTCGGCCGTAGTAAGGTGAAACAAAACAAAGAAGATAGGTGCAGTCAAAGTCAAGGGCACCCTTGTGGGGAGGCACTAGGTGATTTCGTATTTCCAGAGGGTGAAACAAGGTTTTTAAATCATATTCGGGCAAAAATAAATTACGACGTGCGCCACCTCAAAGCAAAATTATTTGAAGATGAAATCACCTCCAGAAAGGGGCGAAGGTCCTTGTCGCCTTCAAGAAGGGTGACATTAATAAAAATATTGAAGGTTTTTGATGAAGCGAAATCACCCAAGCAAAATGTGCCAACTTGTGTCGTCGCCTCTCAGTGCTCCAAAAAGGGTTTTTCCCTCCTTCTTGGGCGAAACTCATTTACTCTCGGAGGCACCACTTTCCAAGGTGCTGTTATTGTTGATTCTCTCAGGAAATATTAAGGGGTAATGAAATTTAATATTTGAAGCTATACAAGCTACATTTCCAGGATTTCTACCTCAAAGGTGCGAGATTAAATTTCATTTGGGTTCATTTCCAATGCACCACCACCCGATTGTGCTATTTTTCAAAATGGCATTAATAAAGGGTGGACTCTCTTGGAAAAAGTTGATTTCCAATGCACAATGGCGAAGCAAGTTCAAAGGTCAAGCTCCCAATTTTTAGATGATTTTGTTGCTTTCCAATGCACCGACGCTTGAAGGTGCCTTCCGACATTTAATCCTATGAATTTCCCATGAGATTCTCCCGCCAAAGCAGGATCGCTGCCTCCATGAAGAATGTTTCGACTAAAAACATCACTGATGCCGAGGAGGAAAATATGCACGTTGGTTTTTGATCTACCGATATTTTGTTGTATATGCATTAAATGATAGAGGCGCAATCCCTCTATAAATACTAATCAATTTTCATTGTAAAAGGAGGATGGACACTCTACAGAAAAACACTCTAAGTTTTCTGCATCAATAGAAACGCTTCGACTTCTGGTTCTTCGAGTGGTTTTTGCACTTGATAATTTTTTGTGTAATTTCTGAAGGCTTTCATTTCCATTATTTGCTATGAGTGAATTCTGCTTCTGAATTTAGTCTTTGCTTGTGAGGGGGTGAACACTGAAATGCACTCTGGGGTTATTTTCTTGCATAACTATTAGAAGTTTCTGCGCTTGTGTTTCTGTTGCATGTTGCTAATTGCTTGGTGAAATTTTAGTTGTTAGTCTATCCCCATCCTATACTACTGGCTTATAGCCATATTTCCCATCTCTTTCCACAATTTCCCATTTATTTCCTGTAACTCTAAGCTTAAAACCAGTGTAGGATTAGTAAGGGAGCCAACCCTCTCTGGAGATTGGCCCGGAGGACATTTCTTTCCTCTAGCCTTTCAATGTTGGTCGGGTCTAGGGTGCACAAGGCATAGATCTTGTAACTAGGTAGATTCGTGACCAATAGGTTGTTAGCTACGTATTTCTTGTGCTTGTAGATGGATTGCCCTGGTTCAACTCCTTGGATGGTTAAGTAGTTGCAAAAAACAAAAAGTATATTATAAAATCAATATCAAAATTATACTTCTTTGTTATCTTTGAGAGGTCAATTCAATCCCCACTTATTATGAAGGGACAAGACTCTTCATAAAAACCTGTGTAAACTCATTAAAAAAAGTTGTAAATTTATTAGAGTGGTAAGGAATTTGGACTTTCTTCAAGAGATCCAAAGTTCAAACCCTCCTTAATATGATCTGATAAAACCCTTTATAAAAACATGTGTAAGCTTATTGAAAAAATATACTTTTATTAAAAAAACCATTATTAAAATTATAAAAAAATAACATTTTAAATAGAGCAAAGGCGTGATATTGTGAAAAAGTGGAAAACAGATGCGATATATTCTTTTTTATTTGCAATACTTACCATTAGTATTTTTGGCACATTTTAAAGAAAGGTCATAAAGTTTTGTTTAAAATAATAAATAAGGGGTATAAGGTTTTGATTAAAATTTATTAGAGTAAGGTTTAAGATATAAATTTTAAAGAATAAATAAGTAAAATATGGTTGGATTAACATATAATATGTAAAAAAAATTATATAATATTTTACTTTTATTTAGCTTTACCAACCATCAAATAATTAAAATTATTTAAATATTATAAATAATAAATAATATAAATAAATAAAATATATAAAATTAATGTCAACAACACTTTAACACACCTTTCACAAGTAAAGCTGGTTTTTTACTCCATCATTAAATGTAAAAATATAAGACATAAATTGTTCGAATGAAAATATTTATAATATTTTTCATCTTTGTAACGTAAGTAGAGAATATGAGCCTAGCCCTATTGAACAGGAGGTCTATTGGCATCCCTGTCACATTGTTTTCTTTTGTGAGAAATTTTGTTGTGTAATAGTCTCTTCTTCCCTAAAAAGATCTTCTTTTTCAGAATGTATTCCTTCTTTTCCATATTTTGTTGTTAGCATTTGTTGGTTGTGCCCAAGGAAGCATGCAGTACTTTCCTTTCACTCATTATGTAAAGTCTTTGTTTTTCATGGGCATGAGTAGTTTTACGCCATGCTTTAGCATAGTTTTATTTTGGAGAAAGGGTTAAGCACAAGTCCATTTCGGGCTAGAGGTCGACTGAAACTAAGTGGGGTCCAAGTGTTTTTGTACCAAATCAAGAGCACAACTTAATTTCAGAGTTCGTTTGGGCGAAAGTGCCTTTATCTTTTCCTAAAGAGCATAACCCAATTTTGGACATAAATGAAAAGTGGGGCCCAATTCGTTTTCACCCCAACTTCCTAGTGCAATCCCATTTTAGGCCTTGTATGGGCAAAAACACCTTTAAATTTTCCTAAGGCTAGCACCACTCAGAAGACAGTCGAAATGTCAAGTGGGCCCCAAAAATTTTCACCCCCACTTAAGATTGCAACTAAGTTTTGGGTGTTGAATGGGTGAAAGCACCCTTATATTTTTTCTTAAATTTAGCACAATTATGTTTCAAGCTAAAAAATGCAGTGTGGGGTCCAAGCACTTTCGCCTCAATTTGGAGTGCAAGCCCATTTCGGGCTAGAAGATAGTGAAACATAAGTGGGGCTCAAGTGCTTTCACCCCCACTTGAGAGCGCAAGATATTTTTGGGGCTTGTATGGGTGAAACACAAGTGGAGTCCAAGTTCTTTCACCTGCACTTGAGAGCACAAGCTCTTTTCAGAGCTTGTATGGGTGAAACGCAAGTGAGGCCCACATCAGTGAAGCTCCTCTTTCTCAGCCAAACTCCTCTACTTTAGTAAAAATCCCTCGAAAGTGCTTCTCAACAATGAAATTAATTTTTGAAGGCACGTCTTCACTCATTTAAATGAAGTTAATCTGGGAAGAATCAAAATCTTATCTTAGAATCCTATCTTCACCATCAAGGTGGTTCCACCAAGTGAGGATATGGCGTTACATGCAAATCATGTTGGTGCATTGAAGATGTGCAACTACTTTCCAAGGAGTCATAGAATTTGAGCCATGCTTCATTACTTTCTAATGAGTGTAGGAATCAAATCTTTGCTGCCACCACGATGTTTTGTGGTTGGGCAGTTATGTTTTAGAGGTGGAAGCCTCTATAAAAACTAGCAATTCTAATGTAAAATCATGGATGTTTTTTTAGAATTTTTTTGTAGCTCTACTATGAATACAAAGGTTCCTTGGCTCTAAATCTAAAAATCTTACATGTGTATGCCTTCTATTCTTTTTTTCTATTAAATTTACTTCTTCGTCTCATAACTATAATTCTATGTCTGGATTCAACTTCTAATAAAGATTAAATGCTTTGTCCCTTTCCTGGTGCTTTCAACGACGTAAAATGTTTAAAATGATTGTGGCATGGTGGTTATAGGGATGGACTGTGCGAAGATATGTGTGGCGGCTTCTAGGGCAAATAGTGTAGAATACTGTGGCGGCCATAAAATATGGATAGCCTGCTCGGATTCGTGGCGGCTACCGATTCCACCATGTAAATTCAAAAAAATTAAAATAATAAAGAGTAAATGCTGGAATAATTCTAGAGGTTGCATATTGTGGGAGTACTCAGTTTTAATTGTTGTTACATCCTTTGTGCTAATAGCTATTGGTTTAAGTATAACTATATAATCGTGTTGTTTGTTCATCACCCCCCGTTAATCTGGATCACAACCATATTTCCCATCCCTTTAAGTCATTTATCATTCCTTTCCTCTTTCATTAATCTCAAATCCCCAAGTTTAAAGTAGCAAGAGAACCAAACCTCTCTAGATATTGGCACAGGAGGTATTCCTTCCTTTCGACCTTTAAATGTTGGTCGGGTCTAGGGCGCATGGATGAAACACTTCATGCCTGAGGTGAACTCTTGACCAACAGTTTCTAGCACGCCTAATGGGACACAAACATTCCATTTCAAATAGTATTAAAAATTGATGTTCATCTTTTTATTGTTAAATAAGAACATCTTGTGACTCAGCTGAACCCAGAAGCCTTCGAATCTTTAAGTCGATTAAAAGCCCTCCCCCTCATGATAACAAGATTGAAGGATAGAAATCCAAAATAAATAGTTGAGTTTTTTGAGCTCAACATCGATGCTTTGGGATAACATCCTAGATTAGTCCCCTCGACTCTCCCGTTAGTCTAAACACCTTGGCAAGTAGCTGGTATCATTTCACAAACTCAAATTCCTTCCAGCATCGCAACTAGCTTACCACCTTAACCAAGCATCCCGATCCAGATGGTACAAAATCTGCCTAGGTAGTTTCTATCCTGGAATCATTTGGGACCACTCAATATGTAGGCTCAAAACTAGATTCCAACCACAACGTTGAAGGCTTTGCCTACATATGATGGTATGATAAAGATAACCTACAAGCATGTCCAAGATATCACTTCACTAGCAATCATCCATGGCATCGTAGAAGAAGACATCATGGTAAGACTGCTAGTACTCTCTCTTAGAGGTAAGCTCCTCTACTGGTACCGATCGCTGCCAGCCAGTACCATTGCTACATGGGACCAATTAGCTGAACAATTGATAAGGGGTAACAATTATGCAAACCCTTTCTCCTTGTTGCACTAGTTCACCACCATATAGAGGCACCCCCAAGAAGAGGTAGCATATTTTAATGGTAGATTCACTTGAACCTGGTAGAGAGTTACTGATGGTCTTATTTCTACCCTTGAGCAAGCAATGTTTTATTATCTAAGAGCTTTCCATTCTGAAATTAGCTTGAGCATCCAACATGTTAATGTCAACACCTTTCTAGCTGTGTACGCTTAGGAACAGAAAGCTGAGGTCGACGTAGTTGTTATTGGTAAGTTACCTCCAAAGATGAATATACCAGTTTTTTTGGAATTACCTTAAAATTTATATCCTAGTGCATCCTCTCAGTCATTGCCTACATCCCCAATGTACCCTATTCCATCATGGAATCCTAATGCTTCTTAGAACTATATGGTACCTATCTCATAATTTCAAGCACCCACTATTCCCCAAATTCCAACTCCTATCCCATATCTAGAATTACTTGCACCATTGGCACCATTACCATTACCTACAAATTTGGCATCGTTATAATTACATACACATATGACACCTACAAATCTAGACCAAGCCAAGGAGATACATGATATGCGATCATCATTGATGCCAATGGTGAATGAGATCACTGTCTTGAAAAGAAGGCAATCTGATTAGAGTTTCCAGCCAAGAAGATTCACTCCTCCCCTGATTACTAGAGAATAAGATACTTCCACTAGCAGAGCTCCTGAGAGAAATGTGGTGGTGTTAGATAATGAAGAATTTGTTCTATCAGATAGAGCTTATTGGTGCTCCACCTGTAATGATCCACATGGCAAGGAGACTTGCATGTTCCATTTGAACTATGCACATATCCTTGCAGATAATGTTCCTAGTGGGCAAGTGAATATGATCAGATAAGTGGACCACAACTTCATGATCCCCCTATTGAGAAAGTTTTTGTTCTTATGAGGATAGGTAAAAAACCTATTGAGTTTGATTTGGTTCAAATGGAATCGTTAAAGGTACTTTCTAGTTCCAAGCTACCAAGCGAGAAGACGCTACCACCAGCAAAAGAGTCTTCTCAAGTGTCAAATCTAGAGGAACTTGTCCTATTGAAGGATCTCTTACCTCCAAGATCTAGGGGGAGAGTTCCTCAAACATAGGCTTCACCCTCCCAACCCCAAATCGAGACAAGGGAATAGATGAGAGAAAGGCTCAGGTATCCCTTATTGACCAAGTATTAGATGGTAGAAGCGATGCAACAGTATCAAACCAGATATGAAAAAATGAAGGAGGGAGGTGAAACTGGTATAGAAGCATACAATATAATTGAATAACTAAAGAAAAATCTAGCTAAGGTAATCCTCTTCGATGCACTTCAGCTACCCAACCAAGTCGATCTATTGCAAGAATCACTAAAGTCTACCAAAGATAAGCATAAACCTACTCAGATTGTTTTGAATCAGATATTGACTATCGATCACTGGGAAGAACAAACCACCATCATTCTATCTATCCCTTAGGTTGGAGGGGTGGGTTGTGCATAATTGCATGATCGACTATGGTATTATAACTACTGTGATGCCCAAGGTTGTTTGTGAGATTATGGGTATGGAGTATACGAGGAGTAGTCTTGGAGTGCTCCAACTGGATGGAACTCTAGTGTGATCAAGGATATTCCAATCGTGTTGCATAATATTTCGTAAATCACCATGATATAAGAATTTGTGTGGTGGATTTAGAGTCATACTTTAGTATGTGCCTATCAATGGAATTCACTACCAAACTAGGAGGCTATTTGTATATGAATTATACGCATCTAGAAATCCCCTTCATAGGAAGGAGAATCAAATTTTTTAATGAAAAAATCTCTACCTTTCATATCAAAAGGATCCAAGATGCAGAGAAGTAAGTGGATTTAGTCAATATGATTGAGGAAGTAGAGGAAGAAGGAGGAATAAAACTGATGGAAGAAGCCTTGGATAAGCTCCTCACAAAAGATAAATTTTCCATGTGCGATTTCAATGCCATGATCAAATCAAGAATAGGGTGCTACTCGATCACCAGGACCAAAAAGGCTAAGATACCAAGTGATGAAGATACTATTTTTGACCAATTGTGGAAGCTTTTCTTTGATGGTGCATGAATTAAGAATGGTGATGGGGCAAGAGTTATCCTTATATATTCTTAAGGAAAGTAGAGAACCTACTTCTACAAACTAGCATGAAGCTATAATAATAATGCGACTGTGTATAAAGCCTTGTGCTTGGGGTTAATAAAAGTAGATAAACTTAGAATCAAGAAGTTACAGATCTTCAGATATTTAGAGTTGATCTGTAATAAAGTTACCAGTAAGTTTATCGCAAAGCAAGATTACTTGAAGGTATACCACAACAAGGTATGAGACCTGCTCGAATATTTCACAACGTTGAATATCCAAGCTATTTCATGAGAATTAAATAAGCACGTTGACATATTGAAATCTATTGGAGCTATATTCTCCCCTACTAATAACATGATGTAGAAACCAAATACGGTAAGAGTGATTACAGGCCTTCGGTATCAGACAATAATTTTCATTGGTAGATGTTCGACAACAATGAGCAAATTATCAATTTTTTTATTAATGAAGCCAACACTATCAAAAATAGGACCCCTTATGAAGAAGAGTATGAAGAGTTAATACAATTGAAAAATAATCATGTCCCAAAGGGCTTGATCATGCTTGAAATTCTATTTGATCAAGATGATAGGTCACTTGCTCATAAGATCAAAGTAGACGTGAGATAAAATAAGGAATTGGAGTTGGAACCCAAAAATGTGATCAAGGTTGGAATTGATTGCACACTGGTAGATATCAATAAAATTAGGACCCTATGCAAGGAATACCCAGATATTATTACTTGGATTTATCGAAACTTGAAATGATATGATAAGAGCATCTTCCAACACACGATCGAGCTACAGGAAGGGGTCAAACCTTTCAGACAAAAACAAAGGCCGATCAACCCAAAGATTGAAGTGTTGATGAAGGTTGAGCTCCTGAAGATGCTAGAGGTAAATATTATCTATCCTATCAAGCACTCTTCTTGGGTGGTAAACTTGGTCTCGATGCAAAAAAGAATGGAGACATCCGCTTGTGCATTGAATTTTGAAATCTCAATCAAGCATCTCTAAAGGACCACTACCCGCTACCCCAAATTGATAAAATTTTGCATGTAGTGATGGGAGCACAGAGGTTCTCTCTACTAGATGGATTTTTTTAATACAATCAAATCTAGGTGAAGGATGAGGATTAGTACAAAACTTCTTTCACCACCAATTGGGGCACTTTCACCTACGAATTAATGTCATTCGGCCTCTCAAACGTCGAAGAAAATTTCCAAAGATTGATGGACTTAGCCTTCGATGAGTTGATAAATTGTATCATTGTAATTTATATAGATGACATGACTATTTTCTCCCACAAAGGGGAGAACACGGTTTACATTTGCATCAAGTATTTGAAAAGTACAAAGAGTTTAGAGTTTCCATAAATTCAAAAAAGTTCATTTTCATGGTATAAGAAGGTAAGCTCCTGGGCCATGTGATCTCAGAGAAGGGACTAGCTATCAATCTTGCTAGGGCTAAAGCCCTCCTCAACTTACCTCTGCAAACAAATAAGAAAGGCCTCCAATACTTTTTTAGGCAGATCAATATTTTTAGGAAGTTCATATCTAATTTCGCTTAGGTGGTAAAATCGATGACCGAACTCTTAAAGAAGGAAATTGAGTTTCAATGAACTGAGGAAAGGAAGCGGGCATTCAGAGAAATCAAAGAGAGAATTGCTCAAGATCCTATTTTGGTGAACCTTGATTACCCTAAAGACTTTATCCTTTACATCATCGGTGAACCAGAGAGCTATGTAGTTGTCCTTACTCAAAAGAATGAGGATGGGTATGAACGATCGATAGCATTCCTAAGCCAAGTAATCCATTTGCATAAATAAAAGTATAACTTCATTGAGAGGCAAGTACATGCAGCGATGCGATCATTGAAGAATTTTACCATTTCTTCTCCTAGATTAAGATAATAGTGTACGTAGTACACCTTGACATCTAAAAGTTCATCATCCAAGGTGAGCTTGGTAATAAAAGAGTAGGATGGGTCTCCAAGATCCAAGAATTTGACATAGAAGTCAAGCCCACTAAACTATTCCACGATTGAGCATTGTGTCAAGAACTTTCTAGGAGCGCCACATCTGAGGTAATAGCATACCAATGGGATGATCCAACACAATAAAGTGATCTTGTGAATCGATCTATGGATGGCAAGGATTGGTTAGAGGACCTTGTCAAATACTTCAATATCGAAAGGTGTCCTTGCATTAATGCTTTACAAAGGAGAAGGTTCAGGATTTAAGCTTGTAGGTATGTATTGTTCTCGAATGATTATTTTCACAGGAACATAGATGGAGTTCTCCTGAGGTGTGTTAGGGAAAAAGAGAAAGATAGGATCCTTGATGAGTTCCATTCTGGGATGTCAGGAGGATATTTCATAGGAAGGCCTATGGCCTTAAAAATTATTAAAGTAGGCTATTATTGACTCACTATTTTTTTATGCCTTTGAGTTCAGCCAGAAGTGTGATAAGTGCTAGAGATACTTTGGTTGGAGCATGAATGCTTCTTTGCATTTGTACCTAATTCAGGTCGAAGCTCCATTTTCGAAATGGGGCTTATATTTCATTGGGGCAATAGATCGTAATTCCTCTGTGGAGCATAAGTATATCCTAACCACTATAGACTATTTTACCCGATAGGAGGAAGTAGTGCCAGCAAATAAAGCTAACCAGGATGTAGTCATTGCCCTCTTGGAAGGACTTATAACCCGCTTCGGGATACCGGATGCAATCATAACCGATACTGGTAATCACTTCATCGGTACTAGAATATTAACATTCATAAGTAAGTATGAAATTTACTTAAAGACTTCATCTAAATATTACCCATAGGGTAATGGTTTAGCGAAGTTCATGAAAAAAAATTATTGAATATCTTGAAAAGAACATTGGAAGGGAACAAGCGAAGTTGGCACCTACTACTAGACCTAGCCCTATGTATTGACTGCATCTCAATTAATAAATCGATCAAGACGTCCCCATATTCCTTGGTGTATGGGAAGGAAGAAATTCTTCCCACATACATTGAGTTTCCCGTATTTTTGTCTCTTCGATTGTTAGATAGCTAAGATGAGGAGTTTGATCCCATCAGTGTTAGGTTGGTCCAATTTCTGCAATTGGAATAAGAAAGAGAAAGGGCCTAGGAATATTTTATGAAGCATGCAAAGACCACAAAAAATTGGTTCGGCAAGAGAACCTCAAACCGAACCTTCCAAGTTGGTGACTTGGTGTTAAAATGGAATGAAATAAAATCTAAACCAGGAAATCATGATAAGTTCAATGCATTCTAGTAGGGTCCATTTTGAATTTCCTAGGTTAATTAGATAAACTCTTTCATTATTCAAGATTTGGAGGGTTTCACTCTTCCAATATCAGTCAATGGCCTTCATCTGAAGGCATACTACCAATAAGAGGTAGTAGTAAAATTTCCTCAACTGTGTATATAATTATTCCCTTGTTTGTATGTATATATATTTTCTCTCATAGTTTAAGTCTCTTCACTTCCCTTTGCGCTCTTAGTAGTGCAGTTTTTACTAGACTCCTCGCTATGGTAAGAATCGAGTTGGCAGGGAAGCGTAGCAGAAGAGTTTAAATAAAAAGCTTTTTTAGTTTATTTTACGTGTTTTCTAGCACTAGGGAAAAGAAAAGAGTAGTTTTAGGTATAAAATCCAACTAAAGCATTTTCGCTCTTCTATTGAGAAAAAGAAGTTCATTTCATTGTTTTAAGCATCACCTGGAAAAGTAGTTCAACAGATCAAAAGCACCCTATCATTTGGCAAAAATAAATTTTTCTCTTGCATAGGGGCAAAACCATATTTCGATGCCTTAAGTATTGAAAGCTACAATTGGGGCAGGGCCAACCCAAAATCGTGATGTTAAAAGCGTGAAGTTTCGACAAGCTTGCACTTGAAGCACCATGTTTCAGATAGCAAAGGAAAGAGTGCTCTAACGTGAATCGTTTCATCGTTCTAGCATCAAAGACTAGTCAGAGATGCTTTCGGGCGCTTTGTTGAGCGAAAGGCACTTTCGCTCTCCTTTATGGGTAAAATTCAAATCGTAGTCCTTCAAACTATTTTTGTGCAAGTGCCATGTGGCAAAAAATTAAATGAGATGATTTTTGCTCCAAAAAAAGAATATATTATAAGCCTCTCCCAATTAACAAAGGCCTTACATAAATTAAGATGTTTTTTCTATTTCGGGCATTAAATGGGAGAAAGGGTTTCTTACTTGACTTTTTAAGTGAAAGCCACTTTGGCTCTTAAAAATGAAAAGATTTTTTGGTTTAGTTTACGTTTTTTCTAGCACCAGGGAAAAGAAAAGAATATTTTTAGGCATCAAATCTGGAAAAAGCATTTTCACTCTTCTATTGAGTAAAAGAAGTTCATTTTGTTGTTTTAAGCATCACCTGGAAAAGTAGTTCAACAGATCAAAAGTGCTCTATCATTTGGTAAAAAGAAGTTTTGCTCTTGCATAGGAGCGAAACCATGTTTTGACGCCTTAAGGAGCAAAAGCTACAACTGGGGCAGGGCCAACCCAAAAGCATGAAGTTTCAACAAGCTCACACTTGAAACACCACATGTTAGAGAGCAAAGGAAGGAGTGCTCTAGCATGAATTGTTTTGTTGTTCTAGCATCAAAGACTGGTCAAAGGCACTTTCGAGAGAAAGGCACTTTTGCTCTCCTTTATGGGTAAAATTCAAATCGTAGTCCTTTGAACTATTTTTGTGCAAGTGCCACGTGGCAAGAAATTAAAAAAGATGATTTTCACTCCAAAAAAAGAATATATTATAAGCCTCTTTCAATTAACAAAGGCCTTGCATAAATTATGGTGTTTTTTCTATTTTGGGCATTAAATGGGTGAAAGGGTTTCTTGCTTGACTTTTTAAGCGAAAGCCATTTCGGCTCTTAAAAATGACGAAAGTGGTTGCAAGAGTGAAAGAGAGTTTTGCTTTCTCCAATGCCTCAAGCACACATTCTGAAGCAAAGCTTAGCGAGCACACACCCCGAGGAAGGTCGTTGGAGCATGAAATAGTACTTTTATAATTAAAAGAGTGTTGCATCACATATTTCAAGTAAGATTGTGGTCCACATAGTTTGCCATCATTGGGAGGAGCGCTCAACCACTGGTTAATGTGAATAGGAGATCTTCCACCTCGCCCATGATATCTCTATGTATTTACTCTGCCCCAAAGCGTAATTAAGGTGGTGGGTTGATTGTAATGCTATAAGGAGGCCAGTGCTAAAACTCAAATGAAACTATAAGGAGATTGTTGAGGGTTTCACAGTAGCACTGTTTGCTTTTTAGAAGTCTAGAGTGAGAGGGTTATTGGTGAAACATAGTGCACTAAGCAACAACAAGATGTTATCTTTTTCAGAGTGAGCACCAGGGCTAACGCATAATAAGAATGGGTAAGAAAAGCATTGAGCCCAAGAAGGAGAAGACCTCCAAGAAGGGAGAAGGTGCGAAAAGGTAAAAAAAAAGAGAAAAATTAAGTGGAAGTGCCACCACCCATCGATAGGTTAGGAAGAGTCAGAGATCGTATGCTCATGAACAAAAGTGTTGAGAAACTATGTGTTGAGTGGTATTTTCACCCAGTTGTGAAAACACACTCTCCGATAGGATTCGAGTCCCAAATCCTCTGCTTGCAAAGAAATTAAACAAGTAACTTCTCCAAGGTCTCCGCTATGTTAGCATTTTGCACAAATAATGTTGTTCAATTTGAATGCTCGGAATACCTTAGTGGTTGCAAGTAACTGTTAACAAGGGGCACTATGGTTTATTTTACTCTGAAATTGCAATGGACTCAAAGTGAATTAATCTTAATGATGAATCTATTTTCGATTTCGAACTTTGGTAGATTTTCAATTGTTTATTTGAATGACTGTAATTAAAAATGCAAAAAAATAAAGAATTGAGAATAAAAATGCAAAGAGAATGAACTAAAATACATTCAGAGTGCTACGATCCTATTTTGACAAAATCGAAGATAATGAGGTTTTCTGCATACAACCTAACCTATTGAACCTACAAAACTCGCACAATCCAGATAAGCTAGGTGTTGGTTTCTGGGGTTTTAACTATGGTTTTCAGATTTAGACATTCGCATGAAGCAACCAAGAGAACTTGCATTAAACTTCACCTATAAGCCTAAAAATCTGAAAGGGGAAAGATAAACATTCAATCTTGCATGCAGAAAATAACTCCTTCTTTCTTGTCAATGAGATGCAACTCTCTGTAATTTTGTATTAAAAAGAATGTATCTGTTTACAATGACAGAATGTTTCCAGTTTTGACAAAACCAGAACAAGTGGAGGAAAACGCTCCAAAAGCAGGCCCAGAATGGCTTATCGCCTTTGGCTCTGCAACTCTGCCCGCAGCGGTTTTCGACCCCTGTACCAATCTGTGCTTCTGCTTTTAAACTTTCTGGCAATGCTCTCTGTTTCACCCTGTGATGCTTCACTTCATCTCCTAGGTCTCTTCGTTTCATCTTCCCCGCCTCTTTGCATTATTTTTGGCTTTTGTTCGAGCATCGAAACGTTTGATCTTCTTGCTAACTGTAACCATTCTGTAACCCTTACACCTTTATGCCACGTGTTCAGCGCTTCCCTGCATGTTCTGTAATGGCCCGCTTGTGAATCGTGACAAAAAATAGTATGTCGCTTTGCTCCTCTACCTGTATCGCGAAAATGAGACATGTCGCGATATCGTGACATTTTTCTATATGCAGCTTTGTTTGCCCTCATGCATCGCGAAAATGAGACATGTCACGAAATCATGACATTTTTATGTCAAAAGCCTTGTTCGTCTTCAAGCACATGAAAATGAGACATGTCACGATATCGTGACGTTTTTCTCCTTCGGGCCGTGGATGCAACTTGTCATGAAATCACGACGTTTTTCTCCTTCGTTGTGTTTTGTTGCACTTAGCGTGACATGTCGTGAAATCGTGACACTTTTCATTCCGTACCATCTCGTTTTTCGTGCAAATCATCGACGCTTTTCTCTTTTTCTGCTTTCTTTCTTGAAATCATGACACTTTTTCTTTTTTCTGTCTGACCTTTTCTCTCTTCATGACTTTTTTTTTTCTCTTGCTTTCTATCATGAAATCGTGACACTTTTTCATTTCATACCATCTTTTTTTGTCATACTTTTTCTTTATCTCTTCTTTTTCTTTTTTTGGGTAATGTTTCGCTTTCTCTTTATCTTTTTCGTTGGCTTTTCTTTCTTACTTTCAAGACATGTCACGATATCGTGACATTTTTTTTGCCTTCATCTCGTCTTTGGTCATGAAATGACAGACATGTCACGATATCGTGACAACTTTTCTCTTTTTTGACCGTGATTTCATGACATGTCATGATATCATGACATTTTTATCTTCACTGTTCTGCTCTTGCATCGCAAAGTGACATGTCACGATATCGTGACAATTTTCATTTTGTGCATTTTGTTACTCTTGGCCGTGAAAACATGACATGTCGCGATATCGCGACAACTTTCTCTTTCTAGCGCGAGAGCAACATGTCGTGATATCGTGACACTTTCTTTTCTTAGCAGCGATAGAGCAACATGTCGCGATATCGCGACACTTTTTTCTTATGTTGTATTTTGCTCTTCCTTTGATTTTTTTAGCATCTGGGCCACTATGGTCTTCTTTGAAAGCATGCAAAAAAGGTGGGTCCCCAATTTTGGGGTGTGTTGTGGATCAGCCACAACAAATGGTGACTCTGCTGTCAAATGCTCCTGAGCATTTTGGTGAGAACCCAACCTGGAAGTATACAAACTCAGAAACAGGCGTTAGCACATAAGAAATATAAACAAATGCCAATAGATCAGAAATACATGAATCATCAGAATCATTAAGTATCAGCTCGGTGTGTGCAATGTGTTTCATTCCCTATCGCTTGAAATTGATCAACATTCCATTGTCAGTTTCACTTATGATTTGCATGCAAGGCTATGAATGATTTGTGCAGGATTTGATGTATGATGAAGATGCTAGAGATATAACAACCTGCTTTGCAAAGGCTCAAACCTTCTAATATCATGAACAAACATATTAAAGCTATCAAACCCTCTTAGGACCAAATATATGTATACTAAATTAATTTATTAGATCCCAAAGTTGGTTATGTGTCACTACCATCTTGAACCCATGTGCAAGTGAAAGTGAAATCAGAACTTTGGGGAATAGGATTCCCAACCTAAGCGAGATGGGAATTTAACCCTATCCTTACTATTCTGATTTGGAGTTCATTACCTCATCTTGAACAAAATGATTTAACCTGTTATGGATGAAACTGTCAAGCTAGCCTGTCCATTTGAGCAGTCAGTGGTCTTGTTTTAGACAAGACATGTTGCCACGCATGAGCATACTTAACCCCATAATCCATGATTTGGCTTCATTCATTCTCTTCTCTCTTTTTTTTTCTTGGACCTTTGGGATGACTACCCATCCTTGCTAGGGACATGTAGTACGATCCCTCCAATCCAATATTAAGATGAAATGGAAAATATTAATTTTATTTTTATTTCTTGGACCTTTGGGATGACTACCCATCCTTTGTAGAGGACATGTAGTACGATCCTTCCCATCCAAGTTTTATGATAAAATGAAAGATGGAAGCTTTGGGGAATCGGATTCTCAACCTAGGTGAGATGAGAATTATGCCCTATCCTTACTACTCCATGAAGGTCAAATCAGAGCTTTGGGGAATTGGATCCTCAACCTAAGCGAGATGAGGATTTAACCCTATCCTTACTACTCTGATTTTAGGCTTTAAGCATTATGGGAGTGGTAAAAACCACTGTTTTAAGGATTATGTTGCATGATAGGACAGACATGAAATATTCCTTTTCGCCTCACCTTTTCTTCCAAGTATGGTTTTGACCATTTTGCTCAAGATTCTCTTTAATATGCGTAGAACGTGCTTGGTTCAAGATAGTTCGGGCATCGGTTCCCAACCTTAGGATCCTTTTAATATATGTTATGTAATAACCCTAAGAGGATTCGACACCTTCTCAATGATTGTACATGACATGAAGATGCAACTGAGATGAAATATATATGCAATGTGGAATGTAACATGAGATATGAATGCATTGCTTCTTTTGAAATGCGGATGGAGTATATATCACCTATTTTACCATAATGTGAAAAATCGACAACTTCATGCATCACAAGTTCCAAACGATATTCTTTAATGTGTTTGCAACATTCGTGGAGCTTTCTGCAATACAATTCCGATGTTTCATATACTCCAAGTCTAAGACATAAGTTAACATCTCAAAAAAATTTTTTTTCATCATTTTTTTTTTTTTTATAAACAAACCAAACATGTCAAATGAAATCAAACACACAACTTAAATCCTAACTAGACTAGCAATCCTAAAAAAAAACAAAACAAAATTTGAAAATCCATACCAAAACCGAAAAATATAATATCAATCTCCTACGACTTAAGGGCTAAAATAGTGCTTTAAAACATGCCCATTAACTGGTAACGTCAGATCCTTCCCTTCTAAAGTTCTTAACCTGAAGGTATTTTTCCCTAGAATTTTTGAAATCTGATAAGGGCCTAACCAAAGACAATCAAATTTTTGATGATTCCCCTTTTCTTCATGTCTTTTATCCCACAGTAAGACCAAATCTAAAATTCTGAAGGACTTAATTTTAGCTCTTCTGTCAAACCATATTTTAACAACCTCTTGGTGTTTACTCATGTGAATCATGGCTTCCTCCCTTTTTTCATCGAGGTGCAGTAAATGACTTAGTCTGGCTTCAGTGTGGTTATCTGTTCCCAAGTATTCTTGCATGAAATGTAGGGTTTGCAGCTTCAAGTTTGCAGGAAATATTGGGTCTTGTCCATAGACCAAATGATAGGGTGTGTTTCCTATTGAGTCTTTTATTCTGGTCCTATCTGCCCAAAGAGCAAACTTTAACTGGTTGTGCCAATCTCGAGGGTTCCTTTCCAGTAATTTCTTAATGATATTCAACAAATTTTTGTTTGAGGATTCGGCCAAACCATTTCCTTGAGGGTAATAATTAGATGCAAATTTTAAACTCACTTTATTGTCGTATGCCCAATCTGCAAATTGCGTGGAAACAAAAGCTTTACCATTATCACTAACGATAGAATCGGGCATTCCAAATCTTGTTATGATGTGATCCTCAAGGAATTTTATTACATCATCGTAGTGGCATGTTTTGTAGGAACTGCTTCTGTCCACCTTGTACAATAATCTGTAGTTGTTAGTATGAATTTATGGGAATCAAAAGAATTTGGGTTAATAACCCCAATGAAATCTAATCCCCATTGTGCAAATGGTCTCATCTCAACTACAGGTTGTAATGGCATGGCTGCATTTCTTTCTCTGTTGGCAGCTACTTGACAAATGTGGCAAGATCGTACATGAGCATGTGCATCTTTAAAAATGTGAGGCCAATAGTATCCTGCTCTCAGGATTTGATGCGCTGTAGCATTTGCCGCACCATGGCCAGTTCCATATTTCCCATGAAATTCTTGCAGAACCTTGGCAGCTTCTTCTTTATTCAGGCATCTCAAGTAGATCCCCTCATGATTTTTCTTGTACAGAACACCAGATCTAATCAGATAATTAACAGATTTAAGTCTTAAAGCCCTTCTTTGAGTGGAATTCAAATTGGATGGGCACTTACCGTTTAATAGAAAATGTACAATGTCAACATACCAGTCATCTTTAGAAATGTATTCTGCATTTGAATATTGGCATGTCGTTTGTGGATTATTCTCAGCAATCGTCTTCACAAGTCCCTGTCCTCGAACTAGTTTCATGGGTTGGATTTCAAGATCAAATTCTTGGATAGTAGAAATCCATTTACCTCTTTTCTCACCTAGCTCGTTCTGTAAAAACATAGTTTTGATAGCAAGGTCAGGCACAATGGCAAAAACTCTGCTATGCACAATGTAATGTCGGAATTTTTTTACCGTTTTAAAGAGTGCGTACATCTGCTTATCGAGGATAGAATACCTCAATTGAGCATCTTTTAAAGGAGCACTTAAAAATGCTATGGGATTTTCTGCGCTATCCTCACCTTTTTGGGTCAAGACACTCGCAAAAGAGTGTTCCGATGCGAATGCATAAATATAGAAAGGTTTAGCATAGTTTGGACTTATGAGGGCAGGGGCTCTGGAAATGGCATCCTTAATGTTTTGAAAGGCCACCCTACTTTCCTCGTTCCATCTGACATCTACATCCTTCTTGAGCATCTTGTTCAACGGTTTGGCTATCTCAGTGAAGCTTGAAATAAACTTCCTCACAAAATTAATTTGCCCGAAGAAAGATCTCAACTCCTTTTTACTACCCGGAAGAGGCAATCTTTGGATAGCTTCTATCCTTTCTGGGTCAATGGATATACCTTCTTTTGAAATGATGTGACCAAGTAGTTTTCCTTCTGTTACTCCAAAGATGCATTTTTTTGGATTTAAAGAAATTCCATGCTCTCTGCATCTTTGAAGAACCTTTTTCAAATCCTTGACATGGTCTTCTCTTTTCTTTGAAAATACTGGAATATCATCCACATACACAATGATACACTTGCCTATAAGCCCTTTGAATGCATAGTCCATGGCGCGTTGAAATGTTGCACCAGCATTTAACAATCCAAACGACATTCTTCTGTAGGCAAATGTCCCCCATTTGGTTGTGAAGGCTGTTTTCATCCTGTCATTGGGATGAATAAGAATTTGGTTATATCCAGAATATCCATCAAGAAAAGACATCATTTCAGATCCATTCACTGTTTGTAAAATTTCATCAATGGATGGCAATGGATAGTTATCCTTTTGAGAGGCCTTGTTAAGATTTCGAAAATCTATACATAGCCTAATCTCTCCGCTCTTCTTTCTTACTTGGAACGAGGTTAGCAACCCGGGTTGAGTGCCTAACAGGAAAAATAATCTTTGCTTCCAATAATCTCTTGACCTCCTTTTCTATTAAGGGCTCCAATAGTGGGTTAACAACTTGTTGTCTTTGTCCGAAAGGCTTGGAGTCCGGCTTTAGAGGGATGGTATGTGTAATGACGTTTTGGTTGTATGTTTTCAATTCGTTATAATTCCAAGCAATGCAATCCACGTAGTGTTTTAGTGCATGTATTATATTTTCTCTTTCTTCAGTTGTACATGCCTTTGCGATGTACACTTCCCATGGATTGTCTGCACTCCCTAGATTAATTAGATCACATGCATCTTTGGGGAGTGGAACCTTTTTTTCTTTTCTGGCCTTGTATCCCATATCGAACATTTTCTCCAATGAAACTATGTCTTTAGGTATTTTGTTGGATTGACATGTAGTTTCACTTTCGTTTTCTGCTTCTTCTTGCCATCTTTGCTCCTCATCAATCACCTGGTTTTCAAAAATACCCGAGTTCATGACAAATTTGAATATGTGTCTGTCATTTTCAAAAACTTGGAAATTCTTGACATTATCAGGTATCGATGGACAAGGAACTAATTCGATGGAGAAATTTTTACACCTTTTTATATCAACTGGATTTAACATGCCCACGACTACTGCAAGAGAATCTGCTATGCGATTTCCTTTTCTAGAAATAAGGGCTATATTGAAAGCGTCGAATTCCTCAATGAGGTCCATTACCCTAGTTCTATAAAGGCTCAGTCTCTTATCGCGGCATGTATATTGTCCTTTAATCTGTTTGACTACCAGTTCAGAATCTCCCAATACTTTCAAGCATTTAACCTTTTTGCTCAACGCTAGTTGTAAACCAAAGATCAATGCTTCATATTCTGCCATGTTGTTCGTGCAAGGAAATTGCAGTCTATAGGCAGCCAATAATGGTTTACTTCCTAGGCAAGTGAGCTCAACTCCGGCTCCTGCTCCCTGTTTGGATTTGGATCCATCAAACCTAAGCAACCATATGAAATTATTTCCCTCAAGAGAGCTACCATGAAATGTTTCCCTTTTAGGCTCTTCGGTAGCTTCTTCAACATCAAATGCATAAACCCCCAACTACGGTTCAGAAAACTGAACTTCATTTGGCTTATTAAATTTTGTTATGATTTCCTTAAGCCTCGGTTCATTTTCTACTCTGATTTGATTCGCGATTCCTTTCCAGGGTAGCCACATATGTGAGCAATCGGTTGAAAAATAGCCATTCAAAGTTTTCATCCAATCCCTTGCAAGTAGCATTCCATATCTACTTGGGATATTAACAACCAGAATGTCGACCACTTGTTGGACCCTGGGTTCAGAATTTAGTTGAATTTTGACATCATATAGGGTCCCTACCACATTTACCTCAGATCGGTCCAATTGCAAAACCTTGCATTTGGATGAAACAGGTTGTAGACCTAGCATTTGACATATCTCTGAAGGCATGAGATTGCTCGTGGCAC
The DNA here is from genome assembly GCA_028583015.1 of Wollemia nobilis. NCBI lineage: Eukaryota > Viridiplantae > Streptophyta > Pinopsida > Araucariales > Araucariaceae > Wollemia > Wollemia nobilis. The sequence continues at coordinate 13,534,121 of JAQPPZ010017121.1, read as the reverse complement.
CCGTGTCCACCAAAAAATTATGCAAATTCTTACCAGCAATTCTCAGAGTCAATAAGAATGGCGGGACATCCCGTCTCTCCTTTCGTAAAATCAAATGGGACTCAACTTCCTTTCCCTTCCACACTTGATTAGGTGAGTTCAGAGCCTTTATCAATGCTTCTTTTTGGCCAGGCAATCTGGCCGCTTCTAAGAACGAAAGGCTTGATTTGGACTTCTTTAGATCCTCCACTATGTCATAGTTTGATTTTTCAAATTTGATTGTCTTCTGCGTGTCATTAGACATTTCTCTTCTAAGTGGAGGAGGAGGATTATTATCTGCCTTAGTATCCGGAGGAAGGATAGAGTTATTTGGTGGTGTTGATGATGTTTTAGGGGCTTTAGATTTACTTCTCAAATGATATCCGTGATTCCCCTTTCTAAACTCTCGAAAATCTTGCACCTCCTATTCCAAAATTTCATCTTCTTCTTCCTCACTCTCACCTTCTTGACGGTATAAAGTTTCCACCACCATAATGTTATCATCTTGATGTTGGGGTGGATCCTCATTTGGCACAAGTTCCAGGTCATCTACTTGGGCTTGGAGACAATGAGTGTATCTAGCGATTTCAGGACAATTCCTCTCATTGTGCTCTTTTGTATTGTGCAATCTGCACCCCTTTTCCCATGCAAAATCAAAAAGATTCAAAAGGGAACTAGATTGACTAGGTCCTATAGAAGTATCTAGTTGATTGGCAATAGGGGCAGGTACTCCTCCATTGTTTGGCTTTGTGTTCCAATGTCTCCCTCTATTGTTAAAATTTTGATTTGAGTGAGGGGCATGGGACTCATACTTCTATTTTTGAACCATGTCATTACTCAGTTTATGAACTATCTTCTTGAGCTCTTCAACATCCGAATAAATCTCTTTCGGTGGAGCTACATTATTGTTAGTTCCCATTGGGTTTGCATAATTCGTGGGATCTTGATTTAACATTTGAGTCAGATTTTGAGGAATTTGATTCATATATGGATTTACACTTTGGATCGGAGTTGGATTTGGGAAAGGAACTATAGCTTGAGAATTAACCTGGCTGGTTCCTTGCATAGTCGATTGACTATTTTGCAAAAATGCGGGAACGGGTGGAATGGATGTGATCGGTTGGATCGAAATGGGTGCATAGGCAGGTGCTGGTGGATATGGTTGTTGATATGGGAAAGAATTCATGTTTGGCATTTGTGGTGCCATGACCTGATTTACCATGGGAGCTTGACCATATGGAGCATATTGTCCCATCATAGGCATCTAGGGAAACCCATAGCCCTGTGGTGTCATTTGTTGCTCGATGGTCATAGCTTCATTGTAAGCTAAGGCGAGCATGGTGACTTGAGGATTTCACTTGGCAAACATCGTTGTCATCGGATCCAATGCCCCAAAATAGATTTGTAAAGCTACTACGGGGTCTATGGCAAAATGTCGAACTGCTCTATTATAACATTTTTGGAATCTCTGATTAAAGGTTCTGATTGGTTCACCCTGGCCCCTTTTGCATGTAATAAATTGATTGTAGATGGTTGCGGGATCCAAAGGTGACCTAAACTGATTGACAAAGGCGTTCTCCATTTGTGTCCATGAAGTGATTGAACCAGTAGGCAAGCATATATACCATTCATAGGCTACTGGATCTAGGCTCATGGGAAAAAGTCTGCAAGCCACATCCTCATGTTGGACTTGCAACCTTATCAAAACATCCCTATAGGCTTGGATATGCTCCTCTGTAGTTCTTGGGCCATCTGGTTTATATTTGGGCAAGAATATTTCTATGTTCTTAGGGATTTCATGGATATCCCCTGCAATATTCAAAGGGATATTATTAGCTCCATACCAAGGAGCTGCTGGAGGTTGGGCCATTTGACTCAGAATTGATGAGGACAACCCTACAAGAGCGGTGGAAATGGTACTAACGATAGGTACGCTAGTGGTAATTGATACCACCGGTGTAGGTCCGCTCGATGTTCCTAAAGCAGAAAGATCTTTTGTGACAAGGCTATCTGGTAGGTTTACAACTTGCTTGGTTTTATTTTTTGGAGTACAAGTGAGTGTAAGGTCATGGAATATGGTTTCCCCAGTTGTTTGGGACCTAGTCGCGATACGGCGCGGTGGGTCCAGCCTGCCTGACGAAACTCTCGATATCTCCAAGAAAACCTGCAACACAAAAAAAATGTTGCGGTTTAGTCGTTAATGAGATTTAAGAGAATAATTTCAAAATCGAATCAAAAAACACATTACTTCTGTATGAAAATCAAAATAAAGTAAACCAATTCGGCCCTCCTTCTAGCGCCAATCTGTTGAGTGGTATTTTCACCCGATTGTGAAAACACACTCTCCGATAGGATTTGGGTCCCAAATCCCCTCTTGCAAAGAAATTAAACAAGTAACTTCTCCAAGGTCTCCGCTATGTTAGCATTTTGCACAAATAATATTGTTCAATTTGAATGCTTGGAATACCTTAGTGGTTGCAAGTAATTGTTAACAAGGGGCACTATGGTTTATTTTATTCTGAAATTACAATGGACTCAATGTGAATTAATCTTAATGATGAATCTATTTTCGATTTCAAATTTGGTAGATTTTCAATTGTTTATTTGAATGACTGTAATTAAAAAATGCAAAAAAATAAAGAAGTGAAAATAAAATGCAAAGAGAATGGAACTAAAATACATTCAGAGTGCTACGATCCTATTTTGACAAAACCGAAGATAATGAGGTTTTCTGCATACAACCTAACCTATTGAACCTGCAAAACTCGCACAATCCAGATAAGCTAGGTGCTGGTTTCTGGGGTTTTAACTATGGTTTTCAGATTTAGACATTCGCATGAAGCAACCAAGAGAACTTGCATTAAACTTCACCTATAAGCCTAAAAATCTGAAAGGGGAAAGATAAACATTCAATCTTGCATGCAAAAAATAACTCCTTCTTTCTTGTCAATGAGATGCAACTCTCTGTAATTCTGTATTAAAAAGAATGTATCTCTTTACAATGACAGAATGTTTCCAGTTTTGACAAAACCAGAACAAGTGGAGGAAAATGCTCCAAAAGCAGGCCCAGAATGGCTTATCACCCTTGGCTCTGCAACACTTCCCACAGCGGTTTCCGACCCTCGTACCAATCTGTGCTTCTGCTTTTAAACTTTCTGGCAATGCTCTCTGTTTTGCCCTGTGACGCTTCGCTTCATCTCCCAGGTCTCTTCGTTTCATCTTCCCGCCTCTTTGCATTATTTTTGGCTTTTGTTCGAGCGTCGAAACGTTTGATCTTCTTGCTAACTGTAACCGTTCTGTAACCATTACACCTTTATGCCACGTGTTCAGTGCTTCCCTGCATGTTCCGTAATGGCCCGCTTGTGAATCATGACAAAAAATAGTATGTCGCTTTGCTCCTCTACCTGTATCACGAAAATGAGACATGTCGCGATATCGTGACATTTTTTTGTATGCAGCCTTGTTCGTCCTCATGCATCGCAAAAATGAGACATGTCACGAAATCATGACATTTTTATGTCAATAGCCTTGTTCGTCTTCAAGCACCATGAAAATGAGACATGTCATGATATCGTGACGTGTTTCTCCTTAGGGCCGCGTGGATGCAACCTGTCATGAAATCATGACGTTTTTCTCCTTCGCTGTGTTTTGTTGCACTTAGCCATGAAAACGTGACATGTCGCAAAATCGTGACACTTTTTCATTCCGTACCATCTCGTTGCTTTCTGTCGTGAAATCGTGACGCTTTTCTCTTTTAGGAAATCAGACACTTTTTCATTTCGTACCATCTCGCTACTTTCTTTGTGAAATCATGACACTTTTCTCTTTCAGGTTGTCTCTTGCTTTCTGTCATGAAATCATGACACTTTTTCATTCCGTACCATCTCTTCTTTTCATGAAATCATGACTTTTCTCTTTTGTCTTTTTCGTGAAATCGTGACACTTTTTCATTTCGTACCACTTTTTTGATTTTATGTGACATGTCATGATTTCGTGACACATTTCCCTTGCTTAGCTCGGTCATCGTGAATCATGAAAATGAGACATGTCACGATTTCGTGACATCTTTCTATCTTTACCTCTTTTACCGTCGATAGATCATGAAAACGCAACCTGTCACGATTTCATGACACTTTCTTTCATTTGTTCCTTCCTCACTTTCCTGTCATGAAAACCTGACATGTCGCGATATCATGAAATTTTTTTATCTTTGCCCTTCATCTCGTCTTCAGGTCATGAAATGGCGACATGTCACGATATCGCGACAACTTCTGCATTGACTCTTCTCTTGCTGCCTTCGACCGTGATTTCATGACATGTCGTGATATCATGACATTTTCTCTTCATGATGCATTCTGCTGCTCTTAGCCGTGAAAACGTGACATGTCATGAAATCATGACAATTTTCCATTTTGCTACATTTTGTTACTCTTGGCCGTGAAAACGTGACACGTCGCGATATCGCGACAACTCTTCATTTCTAGCAGCGACGGAGCAACATGTCATGATATCGCGACACTTTCTTTTTCTTAGCCATGACAGAGCAACACGTCGCGATATCGTGACACTTTTTTCTTATGTTGTATTTTGCTCTTCCTTTGATTTTTTTAGCATCTGGGCCATTGCGGTCTTCTTTGAAAGCATGCAAAAAAGGTGGGTCCCCAATTTTGGGGTGTGTTGTGGATCAGCCACAACACTATGCTAGATTGTTGACGTCATGTTGACAAGGGTGTCTAATGAAAGCATGTGAATGACCACCTATTACTCTCACCTCTATTGGTACCTGTGCACACCCGTGCATAAATGCTTAGAGCTGGTATGTAGGATTGTTAAATTCTATGACCCTCGGACCAGGATGATCCAAAATTCCAAAGGAGACAAGTTGTTCACCATTTATGCCAAATATATCCATGAGGATTTCGCTTGTGGAGAAAAGCCCCATATCGACTATGTAATAAGGAATATCAACATAACTAAGTAGAATGAAAGGTACACATCAATAGTGCAGATGTGATAGTTCGTGGACATGTAGTTACTTGAGAAGTTGACACCTGGAGTATTTCCAGACCTGCCCAAACCCTTGAAGTTGTTCAAAAATATTGATATATACTCCATGTTAGCATGGTTTATGGGACTCTCCATAGATGAAACGGTATAAAAGTTGCAATTTTCCCTCATAAAGTGTATTTTGCATGGTGAATTCTACTTTCCCGCTACCATGAAGACAAAGATAAAATCCATGTTTTTCGACTGGACAAAATGGGTGGCATAGTAGATGCACATACTATTGAGTGATGTACAAAGTCATAAGGATATGTCATTCGGACTCTGCTCCTTCCTTGATTAGTACATTTTTTACCACATGCATAGTCGTTTTGTTTTAATCACCAAAAATTGCACCAGTAAAGAAGGTAAGGCGATCCTAGTTTATCAGTGGAATCAAAGTTTATCCAAATGTGAGTCCTACTAAAATTTCAATAGGATGTTTCTTATCCTAGCTCTGGAGCTCATCTATTACATTTGTGAATGAGTGTCGAGGTAAATGAGAGATGAGATAGTAGAAAAAAAGTTGGGTGATGTGTTCTAGCTTATGCAGGGCCTTGTTGTCAAAATTTATGGGTTTACTGAAAAACCCTTCCTATTGACATACTACACCATGGAGTACCTTTTCACCCTTGAAGTTACCTAGCAAAGCGACTTCGCTAATGATACATATGGGTATAGGAGAAGGAAGTCGCACACGTGCACTTCACCTTTCTAGTTTGGTGACATTAAGGTGGCAGTCACCAGGTAAAACTCCTTTCTCATGATGATATTGTATGATTTTGACCTAATCAAGCTTTGCTAGTGCTGGAGGTATGACCCGCTGGACATTTTTAGGTAGTTGATCAAAGAAAAAAGCTTCCACAACTACCCACACCCAAATATTAAAACCCAGTGCAACAACCCTTAAGGGTGCGATATGGAATGGCACGTGGAGAGGATGATATCATTTTCCCCATGGCAAAAATTCTACATGATGGAGATCAAATATGACCCTGCGCACAACCCAGCGCCTGATGAAGAGTTTCAGGCGATGAAGGACAAAATGCCCAATTGGTCAGACGAAAATATTGCAAATTGGTAGTTCATGAGGTTCCATAATAAAAAGGAGACATTCGAACAGTTTATCATGTTGGACAAGAACTTCTCCATGATATATAATGCAAATTTTGACACTTACCAACCTATCTCATTTGTTGATATCGTATCTCGAAACACTCAAAGCCCTGACAAAGTGGAGAATGCGATGAAAGAACAGTGGCATTCGATTGGACAAGATCCACTTATCATGAATAAATACAAGAAGCTACCCCCTAAAGAATAGGTTACTTCAATGAAGAGGAGCACTGGTATAGCACTTTCACTTCCTCATTTTTCAAAGAAGCCTCAAACTAGTGCATCTCGACTCCTCAATGCAAACCCTTCTACAACATCGACAACCATGGAAGCGAGCATTCTTGAAGTCCCTATTCCAACGTAGCAGGAGCGACAAGAGGTAGAACTGATTGACCTAGAAGTAGAAGTATCAGATAGAGAAGAAGGAAGAATAATCTTGATCATGCAACAGTTCATAGTTTCAACTCTGACAATGCCCCAACTCATAGGTACGCTATCTCTTTCTCCTCCCTTCGCTTTTGATCCTTTGGCAACTATGTATTCTAACACCAAAAGCCTCATTTCCATTCAACCTTCAATCAGCATCCCCATGTCTGCCATGCCTTTCCCTGCATCCCAGTCACTACTCCCCTTATAATTTCCTCTTGTATTTCATATTTTTAGTTCCTTTGTGTCTTTTTCCAACACATTTGCATTTCCTACATCATCCACCCCCGCCCTTTCTCATATTTCTATCAATCTAGTCGCTACATTCGTTGTCACTACCAATCCAAGACTATTTTAATTCTCTTACCTCCTCAGTTGCAACAATGTCTCATGATATTCCATTTCCAGATCCTAATACCTCGGTCATCACTATCAAAATCCCAATGTCTCCTAAAGTTACCATAGTCACTACGCCATCTGTTTCTGATCCGTTCACTGAAGCAAACCCCCAGTGTGCTCTTTTCCCCTTCATGCCACTCTTTGGAGTATAGGAGCCACTAGAAATGGAGATAAAAATTCTCCAGGAGAACCCAATTATGGAGAGCATACATGGAGCGCATCAGAGTTCCTCAAGCTAGCTCAAGAGCTAGAAAATAAAAACACATAAGCTCCATCCAAGGTGGAAAAAATGGCTATGTTCAAACCGAAGAAGATAGAACTCCACAATATGGAGAAGGTGCGCAAAGTTCAAAAGCCTATGGAGGATATGACACTAGTGGATTACTATTATCATTATACAATTTAAGACTTAAGAACAATCGATGTAGTAGAGAAGATGGAAAATATCTAGGTCGAAATGGGCTCCATCTATTTTCATGGGGAGCACTACAAAGCTCGCTTATTTGATGTTGAAGCCTAAAATATAGAGCTCGAGGAGACCTTAGCGTAGACAAGGACACAACTCGAGAAGGATCAGTCTAAATCTAAGCAGTTACAATAGTGTGTGGTCAGCTTGGAGTAAGAGGTGGGTAATTACAAAAAAGAAACTAAACATCACCTCAAGGTATATGTGGAGGTAGAAAGCTGGGTGCAAGCCTTGAATGCCCATATCTAGTATCTGCAAGATCAGTTGATAGAGAAGGTGGTGCAATCGAAGGTCTTCACAAAATATAATATTAAGGAGATTTGTTGTCACTTCTAAGCTAAATTTTGAGCTAGGGCATTGAAAGAAATAGTAATCCTCACATTCATTTGGAAGTCCAAGCACACGGTTACTCAAGGTGGATCTGTCGTGGAGGATGTTGAAAAGGATATAGATCGATGGTTGGAACTAGCTATGAAAGTGCAAACATTAGAAAAATGAACCTCTACCTTAATCCTATGAGTCCACTCGTTTGATCATGGGCAACCACAAAGGTAACATTACGGGCTTACTTTGCAAAAGTGGAAAGAGCTCAGGAGGTTAGAAGGTTGTTAGAAGTGTTCAAGAAGGAAAGATGAATCTATTCTGGCAAAGGAAGAACTAAACCTAGCCTAGGATGCCTTTGAAGGCGACACTTTAGAGATTGATAGTTGGGGTGAGCCTATTACAGAAGCCCAGGTAATGCAATTAATGACAAGGTTCATGTAAATAAAATCTTGTTTGGTGGATCTCATCCAAAGGGCTAACTTTGTTGATATAGACCAACTTGAGAATTTTGGATACCTAGTTAGGGATCTCCAAGATCGTGCTAAGTTCCAAGAAGACGCCTGGGCCCTGGTTCAAGCAACCTATGATTGCATCTATGAGCATCTCCCATAATTGGAGTCTTCCCAATAGCATGAAGATCAAGGAGAGAGAGAAGAAGACCAAGGAGAAGAAGGGGAATGTGAGCACAAAAGAGAAGAAGAAGAAGGAAAAAAGGAGAAGTTGGAGGAATATTCCACTACCAGTAGTGTGCATTCATAAAAGAAGAGTGATGATGACTCTGATCCCAATAGATAAGGCCTGGGATATTCACATTGAGGTGATCTCAATCCTCTCGTGAGCCATTAGAGATGTTGGTATTCCTACCACATTATTTTTTTTTGTGAGAAATTATGCTATGTAATAATCTCTTCTTCCATGAAAAACTCTTATTTTTTAGAATGTATTCCTTCTTTTCCATTTTTTGTTGTCAATATTTGTTGGTTGTGCTCAAGGAAGCATGCAATTCTTTCCTTTCACTCATCATGCAGGGTCTTTGTTTTTTCATGGGCACAAATAGTTTTGCGCCATGCTTCAGTGCAGTTTGATTTCAAAGAAAGGGTGGATCACAAGCCCATTTCGGGCTAGAGGTTGACAAAAACTGAGTGGGGCCCAAGTGTTTTTGTCCCAACTCAAGAGCATAACTCAGCTTCAAAGTTTGTTTGGGTAAAAGGACCTTTGTATTTTCCTAAAGAGTGCAACCCATTTTTAGATAGAAATACAAAGTGGGGCCCAATTCCTTTTCATCCCAACTTCCTAGCGCAATACCATTTCGGGCCTTCTATGGGTGAAAGCGTCTTTGACTTTTCCTAAGGCCAACACCACTTAAAAGACAGTCAAAATATCAAGTGGAGCCCAAACCTTTTCACCCCCACTTGAGAGCACAACTTAGTTTTGGGGGTTGAATGGGCGAAAGTGCCTTTGTATTTTTCCTAAAATTCAACGCAATTCTATTTCAAGCTAAAAAAGGCAGTGTGGGATCCAAGCGCTTTCACCTCAATTTGGAGTGCAAGCCCATTTCGATCTAGAAGACAACAAAACACAAGTGGGGCCCAAGTGCTTTTACCCGCATTTGAGAGCGCAAGCTCTTTTCGGGGCTTGTATGGATGAAATACAAGTGGGGCCCAAGTGCTTTCACCCTCACTTGAGAGCGCAAGCTCTTTTCGGAGCTTGTATGGGTGAAATGCAAGTGGGGCCCACATCAACAAAGCTCCTCTTTCTTAGCCAAACTCCCTTGCTTCAGCAAAAATTCCCTGAAAGTGCTTCTCAATGATGAAATTGAGTTTCGAAGGTGCGTCTTCACTCGTTTAATTGCAATCGGTCTGGGAAGAATCAAAATCTTATCTCATAATCTGATATTCACCATTGAGACGATTCTACCAAGTGAGGAGATGGCATTACAAGTGAATCACGTCGGTGCATTGAAGATGTGCAACTACTTTTCAAGGAGTCATCAAATTTGAGCCATGCTTCATTACTTTATAATGAGTGTAGGAATCAAATATTTGCTACCATCGCAACATTTTGTGGTTGGGTATTTATGTTTTAGATGTGGAATCCTATATAAAAATAATAATTCTAATGTAATATGATGGACATTTTGCTAGAAAATTGTTGTGCTTAAGCTCTGCTATGAATACAAAGGATCCTTGGCTCTAAATATGAATCTCTTTCATGTGTATGCCTTCTATTCTTTATTTCTATCAAATTTACTTCTCCGTCTCATAGCTATAATTCTATGTCTCGATTCAAATTTTGATAAAGACTAAATGCTAGAATATTTTTAGTTTTAATTTCTGTTACATCCTTTGATCTAATGGCTATTGGTTTAAGTATAACTATGTAATCATGTTGTTTGTTCATCACCCCTTGTTAATCGTGATCACAACCATATTTCACATCCCTTTCAATCATTTATCATTCCTTTCCTATTTCCTTAATCTCAAATACCCAAGTTTAAAGTAGCAAAGGAACCAGCCCTCTCTGGAGATTGGCACAGGAGGTATTCCTTCCTTTCGATCTTTCAATGTTGTCTAGGTCTAGGGTGCATGGATGAAATACTACATACCTGAGGCGGACTCTTGACCAACAAGGTCCATAATTCAAACGTCTGTGATACAAAGGAGGACATAAAGTTTGTGTGTTAAATTCCCTATTGATAAGCATAGCTCTCGGTAAAGGCTTTATGAGGGGTCATGGTTGGGAGGATACTGCTCAACCCTATGCGTTGGTTGTAGGGGTTTCTCACACTAACCTAAAATTTTAAAAGTCCTAGGGGGACATCGTAACGGTTTGGGATTTGGTTCTTCTTTGGGAAAGTCCAAGGTTCAAACCACGGTGTGGGCGAGTGTGTGAGGGGGTGGGTGTGTGGTGGTTGTGTGTTAAATTCCTTGTTGATAAGCATAGCTTTCGAATTTAGTATGGGTCATGGTTGGGGGATCCTACCCAACCCTATGAGTTGGTCGTAGAGATTTCTCACACTAACCAAATCAAATATATATATATATATATTTATAATATTAAAAAATGAAAAAATAAAATAAAATAATTTTAAACCTTTGAAAATACTTATGGAAATATTATTTATCCAAGCATGATATTTTGTTAGAACATTGTATTTAGAAATAAAAGACCATTTACTTTACTCTAACTTGTAATTTTTTTTTTAATATATTATTTTTAAATAAATATTAAATAATAATAACCAATTCAAAGATGTATGTATTATTCAACTTGAATTTTATTTTTAAAACGTTATGGATGTCAGACTACATTAACATATTCTTATCATTCAATAAATATAACATATCAAACTTTGATATGTTTTCTTTTTAACATTGCGAAAACTTTGTGCATTAGGTATTAAAGTGTATTAGCTTTAAAAATTAAAACTATTATTCAAGCGATTGTTTTCTCTAAACAATTTGTTTTTTTTTGTCGTTATATTTTAGATAATTTTATGATGGTTTAGAAAACTTTGCAATGGATTATCGACTCCAATCAAGATTTCCTCTTGGTTAAGTTAGATTTTGACAAAGCTTATGATAGAATTAGATGGAATTTTATTCTTAGTATGTTTTTTGGCTTGGTTTTAATCCAAAATTTTATAATCAAATTGGCATGCTTTTGGTGATGCTTCAACTTGTTTCCTCCTCCTTCCCCCTTCAACAGTATATCAGTCAAGGTTGTTCTCTTGCTCCTTTTTTGTATGTTTTGGCTACCAATGATCTTGGTTATCTTCTTCATAAGGCTCATTTTGATGGCCTCATTCAGGGTATTAAGTTTCTTGGGGATAAGCATGCTCTTCATTTATATTTTACTGTTGATTCTCTTTTTTTTCTTCAAAATACCCAATAAGAGGTGGACACAGCTAAAGAGATTGTTCAATTGTTTTGTGATGTCTTTGGCTCTTGTATCTCATATCAACTACTCTAAAACTAAATTCTTTTATACCTATTCCTCTCCTTTGTGGATGAAACTCCTCAAATGAGTGGAATATCATCCCTTATGGATGCAACTCCTCGAATGAGTGGAATATAATCCCTTATGGATGCAACTCCTTGAATGAGTGGACTATCATCCCTCATGGTATGATTATGCATCATTTGGGAATTACCATTGGGATTAATATCTCTCCTAAGGATATGTGGAATTGGGTTATGGAAAGACTTCAAACAAAATGTAATGCTTATTGAGCTTGATTTCTTTCCTTAGAAATAAGATTTCAAGTTACGAATAAAATTATTATTATTTTGGTTGCATAGGGGAGTTGGTTACAAGCCACAATTTTTAGTAACTTGCAAGCACGGGGTTCAAACCATAGAGACTGATCCCAACAGTCTATTCATCTCATTTTTGGTGACCTGATGTGATATGAAGACCATCAATCGCTCAATATTTGTGCCATCATCATCGGTATGACATGCACTCAGAATATTTAGCACAAACTACTACCTTTGCTAAAGCTGACAAAGTGCCCTCGAGGTTTGAACCTAAGAACCTTCTTGGAAAGTACTTGGCTAGTCACGCCTTTACCAATCCACCTAACCCTTGGGTGCTAGTTACAAATAAAATTATGGCAACCTCTCATGTTTAGTACTTATCTTGCTAGATGGCCCTTAAGGTAGCTTATAACAAATTAACTAAGGCCATTCATAATTTTTAATGGACCAAATGGGATGGGAAGGTGCGAATGACACCCATATTTTGAAAACCTTGTACTCAACTTGTAGACACTAAAAACTGGTCAATCCAATTGTACTACCATAAGTAGTGACTTCGCGACACACCATGGCCCCTAGGACAACCCTTAGGATGTATACAATGGTTCTAACCACTTAATTCAAGGGTTTGAAAGGTTATAGGCCACTTTTAGCACCTTTTGGACACCTTGCTTCTATTCGTGCCACCTCGAGATGAATATAGAACCTATTCGTCACACCCCAGAGTGAATACCAGCATTCGCTCTAGGGTGGAGCGAATAGTAGGTTTGATTGGCAAAAAGTCAAACCTGGACAAATGGCACCTATCAATTGTTATATTTCTAGTCCATAACGGCTAGGAGGGTAGGGCACACAACATCTTAATGCTCCAACCCATGAGGGAGGCCAAATTGGGATATTCTCTTCTCCCTCCAATGCATGCCACCCCGGTGGCCAAGTGGCACCTCATGCCTCACATGCCCTTGCATGCCTTTGACCCCTGAAGCCTTCTTAGGCTATAAAGTGGAGATATTTTCCACACTAAAGGAGAGGATATTCTGAAATCAAAAGCAATGGAGTGTTGTCGAGATTTCCTTCCACCCTTTTGTGTCCATTTTTCCCTCGAAATCTCTACCTAGCGAAGGAGGTTTGAGAGTGAATTAGGAGGTGAAATATGTTACAAAAACTGACCATATAAGTGAAATTGGTGGTACAATTTGGGCATATTCTATGGGCACCGCACCCTAAGGTGCCCCCTAATATGTGACAATCCTATTCTCTCCACACCAGGATGAATAGAAATATGTGTATTATTTTCTAACTATTTTTAATTATATATTTTATACATGCTTATATGATGCTGCAATTCAAATTTCATGTCATTCTGAGTTATATTGGCCGAGATATTGCATTTTTAGTGTTTTATAGGATCTCTTGCAGGTATCCGGCGGTCATTTGAGAGAACACCTAAAATGTAACTAATGTTGAAAATATGATCAAATGGGTTTTCTTATAATAGTATATTATTTATTATATCCCATTTTCATGCATTTTGAATATGCGTAGGATAGGAAATTGCTTGCTTTCAGTTTTGTAGGTTGCAAATGGTCGCCCTTAATTTTGAAACATGGTCGAATGTGATTTCGATGCAATTTTTGGTGATATATTCCCAAAACCTATTTCTCTACATACCCATTTCATATTTTATCATTTGGATTTGGTTTTATGTGTTTTCTCACTATTAGCCATTTTGCCCCTGTGGGGATTGCATGCTTTTTATCATACGCACTCGCTATTTGACGATTATTGTTTCCTTATGTGCTGGTGTAGGTATTTATAGTGCATTGGTAGGAAGCCTAAGACATAATATATCAAATATATAAGCGGTGGCAACTTTGGCCTGCCCACTTCGATTGTGGGTACGAGGAAAGACATTGGATGTGTACCCAAGTTGTAAACACTTGTATCACCCATTTTGAGACCTCAAGGGGATGCATTTTAACCTATAATTTTGGATAATTTCAATTAATAATAGATATACTTGTTTTGCTTTACTTCTTGTTAGTTATTATCTTTCCATTCACTTGCATGCTTCTGTTTGGCGCTCATTAACAATAGGGCATAGATACATACATTGTTTATATTAATTTGGTGCATTGTTTTTTCCTAATTTAGTGGTGATCATGGTGGGACCATGTCCCTTTTTATTTAGGTGAATTTTGGATCTCATTTTTTATCTTTTTATGTTGTAGGTGCTATTCGTTCTGGCCTGAAGCAAACATTGGTCTGTTATTCATGCCCCCGTGGGGTGAATGTGAATTCACCTCATCCTAGAGCAAATGCATACCTACTATTCATTGCATCCTAGAGTGAATAGAAAACAAAGACCTTTTGAAGCATAATTTCAGAAATAGCAAGTTTTGGCAGTGATGAGGTAGGTCCCTGAATCTGTCATCTCTGTTTTGAATTTACATAAACTATTTATTTTTAGTGTTATTTGGTTTTTCTCACATCTTGCTTGTTTAGAAAGGTTAGAAGTTCATTTCTCCTTTTATTAAAATGCAAAATAACAAAAACATATAAAGTCAAAAAAATCAAAACAAATTCAGAGTAGGAATGCATCTCTTTGGCTTGTTTGCTTGTAGCCTACCCAATGGGTAGGCTAACATTTAGGGTTTCACATTCCTAGCTACGTTCATGAGCTCTTTTTGGTACTAACCCTTTTCTAAAAGTAAAACGCACTTTTATGCATGCATTTAGTGAATGATCATTGGATGCTTCTTTGCTTACTTTCTTTAAAGTTAAAAAGAACCACACACACCACGACACATTTAAACACTAGTGAGGTGGATTTCATCACCATCCACTAGTAGAGTTTGACAAGGTGGCTTTCATCTCCATCCATCATCTCAAATCCCATGTACCTTGTTCTTTGCCAAGGCTGGTTCCAATATCCATCATAGCCCATGGGTTATAGCACACATCTCTCTTTGGAGAGGTGTATCGTAGAATGCGGGTGAACTAGGTGAGGAACTGGTAGGACCTGTGCTTCTTGGATGTGTATGGACTTCATTACCACACATTATAGGTGGGATTATGTGACCTGGATTTCATCACCAGGTTATCAAGCTGCAAGTATACAGGTGAAAGCCCATTAAACACAAGAATATCATCCAACAAGTTTTCAAACATGCGACACAAGGTCACTCTTTACAAACAACACATCTAAAACACACAAAATAGTTTAGGGATTCACATATAAAACTTAAAAAAGATAATCATCTATCTTATTGAGTGTTTCCTTTCTTGTTTGTTGTTTCATTAAAAATTTGTAAAGAAGATAATCACTTGGGGTGGAGCGCAATGGTGCGTACCTGCAGCCAAGCCCAAACACATGTAGAAGCTACAGAGAGTGGATTAGGAGATATGAATTGTCTCTGCTATATCTCTAGGGACTTGGTCATACCTCCTTAGAGAGCTTCCACTCCACCTAGCCCCAAGATAGCAGGGCACGAGCCTCATCTTCTATGGGAACCTCTGTAGGACACCTCAAGGGATGATGAGCATTAGTTGGGAGAGTGTTCCTGGTATGTAGATACATCACATGCCTTCTTTGATGAAGGGCAATAATGCACTGAGGTGCTAATAGACTGAGTGGTGCCATGCATCTGCATACCCGTTAGGGCTGACACACTTGATCATAGGCAGGAGCACGACTTCACATGTTGGCCGAAGCAAGTTGATACAACTTTACCTTCGCATCGACTTGATAGGATACAATAGCTCATGCAGCCCGATAGGAATGACACTCATCGGTCGAGGTGAGCCAATTCAGCCCTACCCTTTCTCGTCCAAGAAGGGAGTCATGAGGAAATCCTAGATTTTCCTCAAGAGCAGTATTCTGTGCATGCCCGATGTGCCTATGCACCTGCTGAGTATAATGAGCATATGTTCCAGCCCAAAACTCAGGTCAATGTGGTGAACCTTGAGAGAGGCAAGTGCCCCATAGAGATTATAGATTATCTCGAATGAGGTCATCCCCAAGGCAAGGCTCCTAGACCCCCTAGGCCTCACACAATGGAACAAGTTAGGAAAGTAGTTACAAGATATGTGAAACTACAAGCTCATTTCAATAAGCTTCGATGTGACAAAGAAAAACTAGACTGCTTGCATCAGCTTGAGAAAGAGAGGATTAAGCGTAGACCAATGAGTTGTTCCAACCAAATCTACGAGAGAGGGTCCCTACCCCTAAGACCCATAGGTAGGAATTCCCTCTGAGGCAACCCACACTCATTCGAGATACATCTCCTAGACCTTATCCGATGCTACCTCCATGGCCTTCTAGGCTGAGGTGAGACTTACCCCATAGGCCAGATGTGAGGTGCCCATAGCGGGCAGACACCCCTATTTATAGATCGGCTCGAGAGATGCCTTACATGGCCTACAATGAGCATGAGTCAGAAGTAGAGTATTTTTAGATGCCTTATCAAGGTAGGGGGTGATAGGCCAACACCTCGCCTTATGTTGGGGGATCCTAGACCTCCACCTTAGGATGTGAGCAAGAATGAGGAGATCAAGTCCTCGGATCCATATAAAGAGCTGCTAGAGCACCTAGAGTTGGTAGAGAACAAGACCTATGGGTTTGGATTTTAGAAGCCCACTATGCACCAGTTGCGTACTCAACCAATCCATCCTTTAGTACCTGTGCCTCCCTATCCAGAGCATTATAAGTTACCACAGTTGGCTATTTTTAAGGGAGAAGAGGATGCGCAGGAGCACGTTACCAAATTTCTAGGTCAATGTTTTGGCATTCATGATGATGATGCTTTGATTTTGTGGACATTTGTGACTACCCTTTCGGGCCCCGCCTTGGAGTGGTTTTACCAACTCCCTAAGAATAGCATCCACACCTTGGATCAACTTGTAGATGCATTCCTAGAACGCTTCACCTTCAATACCAAGAGGAAAGTGATATTTGCCGATGTAGCTGGGTTGAAGTAATATGACGATGAGTCAATAAAAACTATGGCAATAGGTGGTAGGCCTTGCTCTCCAAGCTAGCTTACTTGCTCCCCATGTTAGAGCTAACTTAGATGATTACCAAGAGTTGCCTGAGGCCCATCTCCTCGTTGTTGCAGCCGTAATAATACCCCCCTCTTGAGGATGCTCTCGTGCAAGCTAGGACCATTGAAGAAATCAAGATTCAAGAGGGGGAGATTGTAAAGCCTCACAAGGAGTGGAACAAGAATGCTAAGAGCACCTTGACACATTCAAAGTTGGCAGCAGTGAATCAGGTTGCCCTTAGTGTCCTAGGGCCAGCGCAAGCTGCGTTGCCTTAAAAGCCTAATTATCAGGCCACACACTAGGACTATACTAAGGACAATCAAAATAGTCAAGGGCAGAATCAACAACGTCACCCCAAGCAATAGTTTATGCCCCTTGCAGAGTCCATGGACTCGTTATTTTACTGCCTCTTAGTGGCTAATGTGATTCACCTACCTAAAAGTCATCCTATTGACCCGAATGCACCTAGGCCCAAAGGATACATAGAAGACCTATATTGCAAATTTCATAGGCAAAATGGGTATGATGTGAACATGTGCTACAAGTTTAAAAACTTGGTATAGGACATGATTGATAGGAAGGACCTTCAGGTAGATAACCCTATCACGCTAAACAACTAGCAGATGAAGGTCTTCAAAGACCCTCTACCTACCCATGTAGAACAGACCAATCATGTGCCCCAAGTGAATGAGGTTTATCATACCCCCATTAGTAGGGATACGTTGGTATGATTAGCATCATCATGAGGAATAGGTGGTACCCAAGTCTGACTGCACCACTTGCAGCTCAGAGTGATGTCCCTTCAATGTCATAGCAGCCACCACATCCTTTGTCGAGCCTTCCACCTAGGCCTGTGGCCACCATCAAGAGTAAGCTCGCTCAAATATTAAGAATAATGTCTGCCCAACTCTCCATCTATGATTTGATTCAGCAATTGCAATCCCATAGGGAGGCTTTAATGGATATCCTTAAGGCCATTGAGATTCAACCCCAGGAGTATAACTCCTATAATTTTGTGGGGCATTTCAGGTAGTGCACTGAATCGATGATAGCCTTTCGATAAGATGAGCTTAAATCGGTTCCCAATGATATGGTGGACCCTCCCTTGCACATCGTTGCATGCATAAATGGGACACCATACAAGAGAGTATTGATAGACATAGGGTCTTCTAGAAATATCATCACTACAATATCTCTCAAGAACTTGAAGCTCTCAACATCCCATATTTTCCCATCTACATACACCCTCCAAGCCTTTAATGATGCCATATGCTCAATAGTTGGTATGATTGTCCTACCTATTCAGGTAGGAGAGAAGACCATCTCGACGCTATGCCACATACTGGAGGGTGAGATGGCATACAATATCTTATTAGGCAGACCATGGATTAGGGACATGAAGTGTGTCCCTTCCATTGCTCACTAGTGCCTCAAGTACACCTATGAAGGGTAAGTTCATGTCATCCCTACAGACCTAGATCCCTACAAGTATTGTAACATGGTGCAGCAGATCCTTGAGTCAACCTTACCATCAAGAAATATGGATTTCCAACCGAATAAATCCAGTCAAGTTTTGACACCCTCATCATCGCATGACATAACTTCCTCATCATCAACACCCCCTCTGATGCCCACCAAGATGGTGGAACCTTTTTTGAGGAACCTAGAGAAGAAACCCATTGATGAGATGCAACAGACCATATCCACCGTCTCCACAGAAGAGATACCTAGCCTAGATGATGAAGAGCTACCATAGGTGGTAGAAGATGATTTAGACCAGATATCGCTCTCATCATTATTTTATTTGCACCCTCAGGTGACAGTTCACTTGGCCTCCATCAGATTAGGAGAATACATGGTTAGGGAGGTCACAACTACCCCTGCTATAGAGTTGGTGCAAGACATGGGTCAACCCTGTCTTCCCATAGGTACTATCATGCCCCTAGGTGTCCCCTCTAATCAAACAAACTTCATCTATGGGGGACTTGACTATGGCATCAAACCTTACCAACATCAAGATGAGGATGAAGAGCCATTTGGAGAAGACATCCACTACTTGTCTAACCTTAACTTCACCCTGAAGTATCTTGACCTATGCAATTGGCATGGTTATGGGTTAGACTTGTATGAGCAAGGTACACGGGTTCTATTTCAACCCCAGTACCAGATGCCATATGATAAGTCGGGGTTGGGACATAACAACCCCCTATCGTTGGATATTCTTGCTGATGGCATGGAATGCCTATGCCTCAATAACAGAGATGAGTTGGCCCAAGATCCCTTTGCCAAACCTAATCACATCTACTCATTGGGGGACTATTTCCCTATGCCCTTGGGAGATGATGAACCACCTCGAGATGCTATTCAATCCTACGTGACAGGTGAAGGTTCGTGTACTCTTCCCTAGGATGGTGAGGAAGAAGATCCAGGGTCCCCTTATGATTGGATGTCAGATGATGAGTTAGATTATGGGATCACATCGATTGACTCTGATGGTTTTGATGGAGAATGCATGCAGATTGTCCCTTGGGACGAGAACGATGATTACCTTTTGTGCCTATTCCCATTACAAGATCCCATTTGGTTATAGCTTCTGCCTCATGAAGGGTAAGTTCCCTCGTAGCCACATCGACCACCACCTATCATTCCACCACCTTTGCAACTGCCTCCTTAGGTCATGCTGCATCCAGAGGACCATGGTCACCATAATCCACCTAGAGGAAATTATTCGTCTGTCAATATGATTTCCATAGATCTGTTTGAGCTATTATGAGATCCAAATAACCCATAAATACTGTTGCACCTTGACTTGGGGGTAATTTACTTTGACCGAGGAGATTTTCCCTCATCACCTTCTAATTATTGGCCCTACGATGAGATGCTATAGCTATTTTGCTTCTCTCTAGGGCCAGCTCATGATGTATTCCATGCTAAGGAGGAACATGAGGTTCCCATTGATGATCTAAATCCAGTGGATGACATCCATTTGATCCCTACCCCTCACCAGCTAGAGGAGGGGTCGCATATGTCAATCGAGCCTATGATTGACATAGATATTGGCTCAGATCCAAAAAATCCATAGCATATCAAATTGGAGGAAATTCTATCCCCCGAAGAGCAGGCTGATTACATAGCCCTTCTCACTAGGAAGAAGGAAGCTTTTGCATGGTCCTATAAAGACATGCCAGGATTGGACCCAAATCTAGTCACCCATAATCTGATGCTTGATCCGAAGGCCAAGCCTATCAAACAAAAGCTTAGAAAGATGCATCTGACAGTGGCCTTGATGGTCAAATATAAGCTACAAAAGTTGTTGTATGCCCAATTTGTCATTTCTATAGATTGTCTGCCATGGTGTCCAACATGGTTCCTGTCAAGAATCCAAATGGAAGGATTTGCATTTGCACCAATTTTTGAGACCTAAACAAAGTGAGTCCTAAGGATGATTTCCCTTTGCCAAGCATTGATGCCCCAGTAAATATCACAATAGTCCATGAATTGTTATCCTTTATGGATGGTTTCTCTATGTACAATCAGTTCTGTATCAATCTAGAGGACCAGCTCAAAACGGTGTTCATAACGCCCTGAGGGACATTTTTCTACAAGGTCATGCCCTTTGGCCTTAAAAATATTGGTGCCACCTACCAACATGCAATGACATACATCTTCCATGACTATATGCATAAAATTTTGGAAGATTACATGGATGACTTACTGGCTAAATCATTGTTACGCCATGAGCATCTTGAGGTATTGAGAAAATTATTAGACCACCTCATTGAAAATAACATGAAACTAAACCCCAAGAAGTGCATCTTTGACGTCACATCTAGAAATCTCTTGGGATTTATCATCTCTAAGTGAGGCATTGAAGTGGACCCTAACAAGGTCAAGGCAATCCTCGAGATGCCTCCCCAACCACGATCAAGCAACTCCAAAGTTTATAGGGAAAAATCGTGTCCATCAAGTGCTTCATAGCTCAATTTTTAGACAAGTGTCACCGCATGAACAAGTTGTTGCACAAGGAGGTTGTGTTCCAGTGGGATGATGAGTGTTAGGAGGTCTTCAACGCAATAAAGAAATACTTGGCTTTGCTGCCAGTGTTGGCACCACCTAGGCTAGGAGTGCCATTCTGCTTATACATCTCAACCACTAAGATGGCTTTGGGTGCCATGTTAGCCCAGAATAATGAATTTCATAAGGAACGGGCTACTTTCTGTCTTAGCCGCACCCTGGTTAGTTATGAGATCAAGTACACATATATTAAGAAATTATACCTAGCAATGGTTTTTTCCACCAAGAATCTACAACATTACATGCTTAGTCATACCACATATGTTTTATCTAAAGATAATCCGTTGCACTACATGATGAGTCACACTTATCATAGTAGTCGCACAATGAAATGGATCATGTTGTTGATGGAGTTTGACCTCGAATTTGTTGGAAAAAAATCAATTAAGGTTCAAGTCATCATCGATCAACTCGTAGAGGCTCCTCTATAGGATGATCAACCTCTTAGCATGGACCTTCCCGATGATTGGGGTCTTCCAGATATCATAATCGCCAAACTTTGACGAGCCTGAGACGCAGGTAGACAAGACCCTATTTTTCAATGGCTCCAAATACGAGCAAGGGGGTGGCACAGGAATTGTGTTTTTCACACTACATGGGGCTCCCATATCCCTATCATTTAAACTTGATTTTTTGTGTACCAAAAACAATGCCAAGTATGAAGCCTTGCTCATAGGACTTTAGAAGACTGTCACCATGAAAATAATAAAGCTCAACATCTTTGGTGACTCCATGCTCATTGTTAACCAATTCAAAGGGATCTACCAGTGTAAATGCCCAATTATGCAAGCCTACAAAGCCCTTGTAGATAAATTCTTGGTAAAATTCAAATGATATAACATCGAGGCACTCCCTCAATCATCTAATCGTTTTGCGGATACAATGGCCTCTTTGGGGTCCTTGATCCTGTAAGACCCTATGGATCAGATGACTACCATACAGGTCAAAATACTCTTGCAATATATGGTTGAGCGTGAGAATAATCAATCCATGCCGAAAGTCCACTCGATTCAAATTTAACCTCATCAGGAGATATTCTCGCACATTCATGAATGCTTGAACTAGACCGATTGGGGGACTCTATTCCCTCAAGCCCCTTTCGATAGTAGCACAATGCTATTCTTACAATTTCTTTCCCAATCAAATTTTGCTATGGATGAACTTCGAGAGGGACAGGTCGTTCATGTGATCAAGGCTTCTTCACAATAGGACTAGTCAACACAAATCAAGGAATACCTAAAGCTTGGTAACCTCCCTCTTGGACTATCGCACGCTGCTAAAAGAACATTCTGATGGAAGGCAAAAAAATATATCTTGCTAGGAGAAATTCTGTATCATCGAAGCTACGAAGGGATCCTCCTTCGCTGCTTAGAACATCAAGAGTCGACTTGGGCAATCGCCCAAGCACATGATGGTACATGCGACATCCATTTTAGTGGCATGGTCATCGCCAAGCGCATTATTCGCATGGACTATTATTGGCCAACCTTAGAGCAATATTTTTGCGCATATGTGAAGTACCTAAAGTGTCAACATCATGCTAATTTGACACACATACCTTCTCAGGCCTTGCAACCAATTCAATCAATATGGCCATTTTCACATTGGGGGTTAGATTTAATCAGGAAAATCTCCCTCGCATCCTCGAGCCAACACACATTTATCATAAGGCTACTGAGTATTTCACTAAATGGGTGGAAGCAATTTCCCTTACCACTACGATGAGACCTCACATAGCGGAGTTCATTTTGCTTAATATCATTTCTCATTTTGGTATTCCATCCAATATTATTTCAGATAATGGGACATTGTTTAAAAATAAATGTGTGTGCTTTGATAGCAAAGTATAATATTCAACACAATTTTTTGACACGCTACTATCTGCAAGCAAATGGGCAAGCAGAGGCCTCTAACAAAACATTGATCGCTATTCTCAAGAATACTGTTATAGAAATCCACACAGATTGGCAAACACAAATACGTCTTTCTCTATGGGCCTATCGCACTAGTATTCGGACACCCATTGGGGCTACTCTATTTTCGCTAGTGTATGGCATCGAGGCGATCATGCCTCTAGAGCTCAAAATACCATCATCATGCATATCCATGCAAGAGTTCATCGATGATGACACTGCATGGCAGGCTCACCTAGATCAGCTTATGCTACTTGATGAATGTCACATTAATGCTCTCGAGCACCTGCGCATTTATCAAGAGTGACTTAAGAGAGCCTATAATATGACAGTCCACCCAAGAGAATTTCAAGTTGGTGACCTCATTTTGAAGGAGAACCAAAAAAATTCTAATTTTTCGCCCCATATGAGGGACAAGTTCATGGAAAACTGGTTAGGTCCCTATGTCATTACCAATTAGATAAGACCCGAAACGTATCGCCTAGCCTCCCTTAAAGGTGTCGAGGATCCTGAAACCTTGAAAATCCTTCATTTGTGACCATTCCATGCCTAATGCATGATGGTCAACCTAAAATGCTCCTAGGTGGTCTAGAACCGTCTAGGTCACCCCCAAATGCTCCAAGGATGCCTATATCCCGCTTGGTCAACCTAAAATACTCCTAGGCGGTCTAGAACCATCTAGGTCACCCCAAAATGCTCCAAGGGTGCCTACATCCCACTTGGTCAACCTAAAATGCTCCTAGGCAGTCTAGAACCGTCTAGGTCACCCTAAAATACTCCAAGGGTGCCTATATCCCGCTTGGTCAATCTAAAATACTCCTAGGCAGTCTAGAACTGTCTAGGTCACCCCAAAATGCTCCAAGGGTACCTATATCCCGCTTGGTCAACCTAAAATGCTCCTAGGTGATCTAGAACTGTCTAGGTCACCCAAAAATGCTCCAAGGGTGCTTATATCCTGTTTGGTCAACCTAAAATGCTTCTAGGCGATCTAGAACTATCTAAGTCACCCCAAAATACTCCAAGGGTGCCTATATCCTACTTGGTCAACCTAAAATGCTCCTAGGCGGTCTAGAATTGTCTAGGTCACCCCAAAATGCTCCAAGGGTGCCTACATCCTGCTTGGTCAACCTAAAATGCTCCTAGGCGGTCTAGAATCGTCTAGGTCACCCCAAAATGCTCCAAGGGTGCCTACATCTTGCTTAATCAACCTAAAATGCTCCTAGGTGGTCTAAAACTATCTAGGTCAACCAAAACATCCCAAAATGCTCCAAGGGTGCCTACATCCCGCTTGGTCAACCTAAAATGCTCCTAGACGGTCTAGAACTATCTAGGTCAACCAAAAACCCCCAAAGGCACCCATAAGCCCTATATATATATATACATACATATATATATATATATATATATATATATATATATATATATATATATATATATATATATACAATGAAAAATTAAAAAAAAATCATCAAAACATAAAAATACAAAAACATTGCATCACATTACATTTTCATACATATATCAATCAAAAATTCAAAGACATTATCAAAATATAAAAAATATAAAAAATACAAAAATATAACATCGCATCACATTGCATCCCATTACATTCTATCACCACTTGCATTTAGGCATACTCATCATCTGCACTTTATATTTTAGAGTCGCTCATGCATGTCTAGCACCACGACGATACAATACTTATCGCCCCAAATCAACGTCGTGAAAGTAAACATAGTTCAATATTGCAATTATCATATTGTTGGCATTTTTGCCACATTGTTTTTGTTGTCGAGGTTCAAGCAAAAGAATGCTAAAATTGAGAAGACACTTAACACATTTTGTGAAAAACGCAAGGTGTCACGTTTTCGCGACTTGTCGCGATTTCGCGACATGTCGCGAAATCGTGACCCGTCGCGTTTTCGCGGCGTCCGTAACACACAAACGCTAAGTTCAAAAGTTGTCGCGAAATCGCGACCGTCGCATTTTCGTGGGGTCTGAACCAAAAAGGTGAAAGCATGGAAATTTGTCGCGATATCGCGACACGTCGCGATATCACGACCTGTCACAGTTTCACGGCGCCAAATGCGGAAAAGGGCTAAGTCAAGGAAGTGTCGCGATATCGCGACACGTCGCATTTTCGTGACCTGTCACGTTATCGCGGTCAATGCAGTCAACGACAGCAAGGGGGTAAGGTTGTCGCGATATCGCGACGTGTTGGAGTTTCACGGTCAACATGGTCAACGAAAGCGCTAAAATGAAGTTGTCACGATATCGCGACATGTCGCAAAATCGCGACATAAAGCAGCAATGGAGCAGTGTGATGAAAAACATCGCGATATCGCGACAGTAAAGCAAGCAAGGAGAAAATGGTACGGAGCGTCGCGATATCGCGACATGTCGCGTTATCGCGGCAAAGTTGAAAGAAAGGCATAAGGCATGAAAGACGTCGTGATTTCATGACATTTTTGAGGATGAGGCCAAGCAAGAAGAAGACGTCGCGATATCGCGACAGGAAGCGGCAATGATGAAGAAGGCAAGAAAATGTCACGATTTCGTGACACATTGGGGCGGAAGGACCAAGTGCAGGGAATTGTCACGAAATCGCGCCTTGTCGCATTTTCACGGTTCGAAGCAGCCAAAGGACAACATGGGTAAAGAATGTCGCGATTTCACGACAGGTCATAGTTTCGTTGAAACAGAGCAAGGAAAGAGCAGAATAGTATGGAACGTCACGATTTCGCGACGCGTCGTGTTTTCACGAGCTAAGGTGGCGAAGGAGACCAAGGAGCCGAATATGTCACGATTTCGTGACATGGTTGATTTTCGTGATCCGAAAGTGGCAAAAGTGTATGGAGCAAAAAATGTCGCGATTTCGTGACATGTCGTGTTTTCGCGACCTATCACAGTTTCACGCCAGAAAGCAGTTCAACGGCCTGATGAAGCATTGCGAGTTCCAACGATTAAAAGCACTCCAAAATTTAATGTTTTGTTGCTTTCCAATGTGTGCAAGATAGAAGAACGTGCTCAGGCCTATAGTTTTTGATGCCACCAGAATTAAAGACGCCTCCAATATTCAAAGTGCCTGTTCGTGATCTCTTACAGCTTTCAACTTCCCTTGATAACGGCCATTTAACGAAGAGATATGGGCCCTCGTTTTTGTTTCATTCTCAGTTGTAATTCATTAAAAGCAAGGATTGTCATCTCTCCAAGGTGGATTAAGGGGATTGTTCTTCAAAATCTGTTTCCTGTATTGAATGTTGTAATATGAAAGGAAGAGGACGGACCTCTATAAATACCAATGTAAAACTCAAGCAAAGGGAGGAGGATCTTGTTGCAGAAATTGAAATCGAAATCCTAGATGCAATTGCTTCCATTCTTAGTGTCTTCTAGAATTGGTGATCTAAATGGTTGTGCATGTTTAGCTTTCTGTCTGAGTTTCTTCTGTTAGTCCAGTGTTAACATAAGTTAAATTCTTCTGTTTTGAATTTGGCTGTGTTTGCATTTGAATGTTTGAAGTGCAATTGGAAGTGGACTCATGGCTACTGCGTGATCTAATTTTTGTATACGTATTCTAAGAGTCAGTTGCTGCTTAGCTTTAGGATCTAGTTGAAGTTATTGTTGTTCGAGGTTGTTCTCCCCATTAACGATCGGCTTCGGCCATATTTACATCCCTTTCCGTTATTTCCCATTTCTTTCCGCATATTTCCCATTTCTTTCCTGCATCTCTAGTCTTGAAATCAGCTTAGATTTAGTAAGGGAACCAACCCTCTCTGGAGATTGGTCTGGGAGACATTTCTTTCTCCCAGCCTTTCAATGTTGGTCGGGTCTAGGGTGCATTTCGCATAAAATCCTTTCCTGTGGCAGATTCGTGACCAACAGTTTTTGGCACGCCCGGTGGGACAGACTGTTTCTGTCTCCAAAGATCCATAATCGGTGAGACTGATTGTTTCATTGTTTAACACCCGAAGGAATCAAGATTTTGATGAGCTGTCTTGACCTCATAGCAGAGATTTGTAAGTTCATCTGGCGACTCTGCTGAGTTGAAGATCCGAATTTCTTGATCGTAGACGCCTTTTAAAGCTAAAAGAAGATACCCCGGAGGAATCAAGGTTTGGTGAGCAGCCTTGACCTTACAAGCGGAGGAAAGAATGTTCACTTGGCGACTCTGACTTGGCGACAGCCGTGATCTCGCAGACCACTGCTATAATGGCAAGGGTATGTCCTAGATGGGATGATCCTGGCCCTCTGAATCTCCAAATTTGGCACGAGATTCCCAAAAGTGCCCTGAAAGCCCTAACAAAATACAATGGCACCCAGGGAATGGCCCGAGAGCATATTGACGATGTTGCTGCTTTAGCGACCCTCCATGATATAATTCATGAAGATGTTATGATCAGACTTCTGGTCTCATCTCTGGAAGGAAGGGCGTTGCAGTGGTACAGATTGCTCGGGTGTAAAAGTATCTGCTCATGGGATGATTTAGCGGGAGCACTCATTACAACATTTGATGGCTCTCAGGATCCCTACCAGCTTTTGATGCATCTCTCCACCATCACGAGAATACCTCAGGAGAGCATCACAGATTTCAACGTCCGATTCTATAGAACTTGGAAGAGAATTCTAGCGGAGATCCAACCATCACCCGCCCAAGCCCACCTCTTCTATGTTCGAGCTTTCCACCCGGACATAAGCCTCCTCTTGCTGCAATCAGGCGAACGTCGATTCCCTCAAATCTTTGAGGAAGCATTACAAGTAGAATGCCTTCTGCTCCTATCAGGAAAATTACCGTGGGGAGAAACTCCATTACTTTCTCCGGTAGTTCCTGCTCCTGTCTGTCCCCCGCAGTATTCATCATGGCCGATCCCACATACCGTGCAGAGACCTGAAATGCAGTTGTGTGGAACTCAAGAGGTAGGTTACGTCCAAGGCCAACGATGGGCATATGCAAGCACTGTCCCAGCAATAGATAATATGGTTGCTTGCACTTTCTATCAGGAGATGGGCCAAGGAGAGGAACAGATTCAAGTTCCAGAACCTGAGCACAAAGAGGGCACAATCGTGCACAGCATGCAAGTATTCAGCCAGAACCCATTGAGCATGCCTCATCAAAAGGTTGAACCTGAGGAGATCCTAGAAGCAGATTTATCATCAGAAAGGTTCTGTGATCACACCAAGGGATTGGAGGAGCCTGTACTCAGTCCGCAGCCAGTGAAGTCTTCAAAGTGGTGGTATTGGTTCCAGCCACTACAACCGGTACCTGAAGAAAGCCCCCATGTGGCAAACCTCTTTGCCACATTATTCATCAATAACATGGGTACTAGTAAGAATGATAACCTGCCGCATTGCACCCTATTTGCACCATGGAGAACTTCAGGAAGAGGCCAGCCGAACTTCAAAGATCGACTGAAGTATGATCAGATCTGGTCTGGACATTGCAGGTTCACCGGATAGACACCAGAAGCTGGGTTTGTGGTGGCGGCATGCCAATCATGTCGCAAACTTTTGTAAATATTGTACATAGCAAAAAAAAACAAAAAGACAAAAAAAGGAAGAAAAAATAGACAAAAAAGAAAAAAAAAATTGTTTTTACTTCGGCTCTTTTTGCATGCGAGCCCGTAGGTACGTTTATTTCTTTTCCTTTTTTTTTTCCTTCCAGTAGCTAGTGGCTTTTCCTCTACTTCTTCTTTCCACTTCCTTCCTTCATTCCCATCCTCTCCTATTCCTTCTTCTTCTGCAATTACTCAAGCCACTACTGTTGTTTCTACTCCCCTCTCTAATGTTCCCGTTTCTTCTTTCCCTTTCTTCTAACTCTCTGTCTTCTGAATACTTTTCTACACTTCCTACCACCACCTCCATTCCCTCCACTTCCATTTCATTTCACAGCAGTTGGTAGCACAGTGGCATTCTGTTGTTGTATCTACCATTTCCATTCCTCCATCTTCCGCCATTCCATCATTCCCCATCCCCGTTCCATGGCCTGTGCATCCGCAGGGCATCATTCCCTTCATTTCTATTTTGTAGTTCAGGTGCCTCTCACTACTGCCATGGAGATCATTTCACAGCACCTGGTGATTACCCAGCTCAACTGAGCTAGGCTAAGTGCAGTAGTTCTAAAGAAATAAAGGAAGTTCTGCTATTCACACATTTCTGTTGATGATCCTATTTTTTAGTGCTGAGTACCAGCAAGAGTTTGTTGCAGCAACCTACAGAGATGTCCAGCATCACTCAGCATTTACTTTCCTACTTCTCCAGCTTCTTGACTCTATTGCCCAATGGATAAAGGCCTGAGATTCGTGCATACAGCAGAACTGTATACCCCGCGAGCCGCCAAGAATGTTGGCATTTTTGCCACATTGTTTTTGTTGTCGAGGTTCAAGCAAAAGAATGCTAAAATTGAGAAGACACTTAACACATTTTGTGAAAAATGCAAGGTGTCGCGTTTTCGTGACTTGTCACGATTTTGCGACATGTCGCGAAATCGCGACCCGTCGCGTTTTCGCGGCGTCCGTAACACACAAACGCTAAGTTCAAAAGTTGTCGCGAAATCGTGACCGTCGCGTTTTCATGGGGTCTGAACCAAAAAGGTGAAAGCATGGAAATTTGTCGCGATATCGCGACACGTCGCGATATCGTGACCTGTCACAGTTTCACGACGTCGAATGCAAAAAAGGGGCTAAGTCAAGGAAGTGTCGCGATATCGCAACATGTCGCATTTTCGTGACCTTTCGCGTTATCGCGGTCAATGCAGTCAATGGTAGCAAGGGGGGTAAGGTTGTCGCGATATCACGACGTGTTGGAGTTTCACGGTCAACATGGTCAACGGAAGCGCTAAAATGAAGTTGTCGCGATATCGCGACATGTCACAAAATCGTGACATAAAGCAGCAATGGAGCAGTGTGATGAAAAATGTCGCGATATCGCGACAGTAAAGCAAGCAAGGAGAAAATGGTACGGAGCGTCGCGATATCGTGACATGTCGCATTATCACGGCAAAGTTGAAAGAAAGGCATAAGGCATGAAAGACGTCATGATTTCGTGACATTTTTGAGGATGAGGCCAAGCAAGAAGAAGACGTCGCGATATCGCGATAGGAAGCGGCAATGATGAAGAAGGCAAGAAAATGTCACGATTTCGTGACACATTGGGGCGGAAGGACCAAGTGCAGGGAATTGTCACGAAATCGCGCCTTGTCGCATTTTTGCGGTTCGAAGCAGCCAAAGGACAACATGGGTAAAGAATGTCGCGATTTCGCGACAGGTCATAGTTTCGCTGAAACAGAGCAAGGAAAGAGCAGAATAGTACGAAACATCACGATTTCGTGACGCGTCATGTTTTTGCAAGCTAAGGTGGCGAAGGAGACCAAGGAGCCGAATATGTCACGATTTCGTGACATGGTTGATTTTCACGATCCGAAAGTGGCAAAAGTGTACGGAGCAAAAATGTCATGATTTCGTGACATGTCACGTTTTCGCGACCTGTCACAGTTTCACGCCAGAAAGCGGTTCAACGGCCTGATGAAGCATTGCGAGTTCCAACGATTAAAAGCACTCCAGAATTTAATGTTTTGCTGCTTTCCAATGTGTGCAAGATAGAAGAACGTGCTCAGGCCTATAGTTTTCGATGCCACCAGAATTAAAGACGCCTCCAATATTCAAAGCGCCTGTTCGTGATCTCTTACAACTTTCAGCTTCCCTTGATAACGGCCATTTAACGAAGAGATATGGGCCCTCGTTTTTGTTTCATTCTTAGTTGTAATTCATTAAAAGCAGGGATTGTCATCTCTCCAAGGTGGATTAAGGGGATTGTTCTTCGAAATCTGTTTCCTGTATTGAATGCTGTAATATGAAAGGAAGAGGACGGACCTCTATAAATACCAATGTAAAACTCAAGCAAAGGGAGGAGGATCTTGTTGCAGAAATTGAAATCGAAATCCTAGATGCAATTGCTTCCATTCTTAGTGTCTTCTGGAGTTGGTGATCTAAATGGTTGTGCATGTTTAGCTTTCTGTCTAAGTTACTTCTGTTAGTCCAGTGTTAGCATAAGTTAAATTCTGCTATTCTGAATTTGGCTGTGTTTGCATTTGAATGTTTGAAGTACAATTGGAAGCGGACTCATGGCTAATGCGTGATCTAATTTTTGTATAAGTATTCTAAGAGTCGATTGTTGCTTAGCTTTAGGATCTAGTTGAAGTTATTGCTGTTCAAGGTTGTTCTCCCCATTAAATATCGGTTTCGGCCATATTTACATCCCTTTCCATTATTTACCATTTCTTTCCGCATATTTCCCATTTCTTTCCTGCATCTCTAGTCTTGAAACTAGCTTAGATTTAGTAAGGGAACCAGCCCTCTCTGGAGATTGGTCTGGGAGACATTTCTTTCTCCCAGCCTTTCAATGTTGGCCGGGTCTAGGGCGCATTTCGCATAAAATATTTTCCTGTGGCAGATTCGTGACCAACACATATTCACCCACATTTTCTATTTTTCACATTTGTGTCCACCCCTTCACCTAGTCATTTGTTTTAGAATGTCATTAGGGTTTTTGGTCACTCAACCATTTCTAGCTTCTCTTCAGGTTTGGTAGAAAGCTAGCTTAATTTTTAGGAGGTAGAGTCTTGCATTGATTATACCTTGTGTACATCAGATACCAAACATAGTTAAACATTAATAAATCTAAGTTTTGCACAAAGAAAGATGAAATCCATGAAG
Source organism: Wollemia nobilis (assembly GCA_028583015.1). Lineage (NCBI taxonomy): Eukaryota > Viridiplantae > Streptophyta > Pinopsida > Araucariales > Araucariaceae > Wollemia > Wollemia nobilis. The sequence goes on along the minus strand of JAQPPZ010017121.1, from coordinate 13,502,332 downwards.
TGGTCTAGGGTACTTTAAGCGAAAATTTCATCCTACTCATCCCCCTGTGCGAATGGTTCAAGAATGCTGAGAGTTGGCAAAAGGACAAGCATATTTCCTACCCAATTCCCCAAAATAAATAGTGGTTTTCACCACTATAAAAAATCCCAATTCCCATAAATCCCCATCCCAAATATATCAAAAATCAAAGAAAGCAAAAGTTCAAAAAGCAAAATTTCAAAAAGAAAAAATAAAAAGCAAAATAAACAGTTGTTTTCACCACTAATCCCAAATCCCAAAATCCTAAATCCCTTGCTCAACGAAAACAAAATACAAGATAAAAAATGATTATAATCACTACCCATGAACATGTATCCCAATAAAATTGAAGAAAATAAGGGAGTTGAACTTGAATCCTTGGAACTCTCAGCATTTGAAAAACCATTAGGTGATCCTCATTACAGTTTTTGTGGATAACCTACTTGTCAATGGCGGTAGCCTCCTACATGACGATATGTCTGTCACATTAGCTTTTGTGTGTGTGCAGACCAATGTTTTCATGTGTATGAGCTAGCTTTTGTAACCTAGATTGCCTAGTGGTCTAGTCCTATTAAGTACAGAATCTAGGATCGTGACATTCATAGGGTGATCCTCATTCCAGGTTTGGTGGATAGCCTATCTGGAAATGATGGTATCTTTATGTGTTTCATAGGAATAAACTCACTTGCACACACAGGGATATGCAGTACCTTGGTCGTCCTAGTAGATTCATACCTTGTCAAAAAGTCTTGCATAGTTAGTATACAACCTTTGATCACATCAGCTAGAGTGTTTGAGTCTCATAAAAACCTCACCTACATTATTTTAACATCTCATTTCATTTACTCCATTTCACCACATCGCAATAATGGTCTCACATTTTCATTCACAAAAACAAAGCAAAGAAAGAAGAAAAAACAAAGAGTGTTAATGTATTTTGTACAGTCTATAGTGTTCACATAGTATGTCAAATCATTAGCCACAATTCATGTTTATCAATCATTCAAATATTTCACCTCATTGTGCATCCATGCATATAGATAGTTGCAATTCCAATCAAACCACATTACATATACATACATGATATCTATCTATCACCATCTCATTGCATCCATATGCATACATACTAAGCAGCTAACCTATAAGCATAACTTAATACACACATTGCATCCATACAATAAAACAATAAACGAAACACATGATGATCATAATAAAAATATCATATATATATATGGGGAAAAATAAAAATATACATCATAGTTTCCAAAAATGCTCGTAGGCTACAATAAAGTGGGTCCTCAGACCTCACATGACAAAACAAAAACAAAACCCCAAAAATAGTCCCATGAGTCTATGCCACCATGATCATGCAGGATTGGTGCTACAACTCACACTACCCCCAGTGGTACGAGTCTATTGAGAACCCCATACCTTCTGCTACCAGTCCTGTCCTCCCTCTGTCGAGTATAAGACTGCACCATCTCACTCCATCAAGATCACTATGACCTGCTGCTCTCCCTATCATCCGATAGTCGTCCCCCAAGGTGTACCACCTCCATCTCTAGCCTATCCACATAGGCCTACCTCTGTTGCCCTTGTGCCTGATAGGTATCCACTATGGATTGCAATTGCAACACCTCCACTTGTAGCTTCTCCACCTCCTTAGTGCTAGATCCCTCTTACCTCAAATCCTGAGCTCTCAGCTAGTCCCACAAGAGATCCCTCTCCTACGTAGCCCTAGCTAACTCAGCCTCTAGCTCTACATTTCGGTCATCTTGTGCATCTTATGGTACCTCTACCATAGGATTATCTACATCCATATCATCACCCTAATCTCCCAAGTCCAAGAGATCTCCTTGCTCGTCACCCTCTACCTGGTCCTCTCCTGGAGCATCCGACATCACCTCATTCATTGCCCCAGCTACCTCACCTCCTAGGGTCCCTGTCCCTTGCCACTGGCACATCACCCACCATGAGTCATACTCTCCTATCATCCTGACATCATCTGTGTATGGAATGTCGACCACAGGATCCAACTCTTCACTCACCTCCTCCACAGTCAGCCATGCCAGAGTCCTCTTATCCTCATGATGTCGGTACATCATCGGCTCCCCGGGAAACCCTTATCGCAGCCCAAACTACCACATGACCTAAGAAAATGGGAATTACTCTCGCTCGATCCCATGTCAGGCAATAACCCATCTACCCCACCTCACCCACAGGAGTTGCTCTCCAGCATCTGCCCATATTGGACAATCCTTGTATGGTTGCCAATACGCCTGCCCTGGTGCCAAGCGAGAGAAGATATCAACGTAGTGATCTACATCACCCATGAACCATCGACTATATCCTCTCTCCTGCACCATCTGCCATAGAATGACATATCCTATATCTAGGTCCTCTAGCTACGCTCGGGTCAACCAGGGTAAGCCCTGTGGTCACCCCACAACTATGTGCTACCATACCCAACACTGCAATAGGAAACTGCACCCTAAGCCCTTTCACTTATGGCAGCAGATCTCATACAACTTATCATAGAGCTGTGCCAGAATGGTCTTCCCCCATGCCAACACTAATGGCTCCTCTGTAGTGCACCTCGCCAGGGAAAACACTAGCTCTAGTAGGTTCCATGAGAACTTGGCTCCTTATGAGTTTGGGAGGAGCATATTGGATATGAGGATCATCAATAGTATATGCCTCACCCCTAACACCTCCTCCTCATACCAGTATCCCACCAGTATACCTCCAGTACGATAGTCCAACTCTGTCGCATCTGCATCCTCTTTGAAGTACCTCCACAGCACCTCAACCCTCAGTTTGAGGTGTGATGATTTTATGGGTCACCCCTCTATTATAATCATTGAAATTAGGTAGACGTCCTCTAGTGTCATCGTCATCTCTCCCGTCGAAAGATGGAAGGTATTGGTGTGTGGTTCCCATAGGCTAATCAAAGTCCTCAAGTAAGCGTGGTCGCCTATCATGGGCTCCAACTGAGTTACGTGCTCTAGCCCTAGGGCATCAATCCACTCCCAGTCAACCTAAGGCATATTGCATGGTATCAAAGAGTTTTGATGTGCGATACCAGCTCATCACCTAACAAAACAACAGATAAAACAATTAAAAACATCATAAACACAAAAAAAAATAAGTATTACACTTGTAATAAGTGAGGTCACGTGAGTAAACATTTACCCTCTTAGGCCTATCCCCTTTACTGGATGCCTCCACATACTGACTCATGATTATGTAGGATGATTTTGGTAGTGCTTCGCTACAAAAAATCTCTCTCCTCCTCCTCACCTCTCAAACTTCAAAAGCCAACATGCAATAATGAGCCCAAAATTAGTTTTTCAAGTTTATATAGGCCTATAATAGTCCTATTCACCCCAAAGTGGGGTGAACATATTTTTTCCCATTTTTTCCACCCTAAAACAAATATAGAATGTGTATTCACTCCCCTCTGGAGTGAATACAGGGTTCATAGGGCAAAACAACTTCAAAAAACACCAAAAGGGTCCAAAAACCCACAAAAATAGCTCTATTTTGGTCAGATTTTTTAGTAATCAAGAGGTAACCAATAACACTCATGAGCGCATGGAAATAAATTAACTTCAATCCCTAATAATGCCACCATGGTCGAACCACCCCATGGGAGCGAGGTTTTTCATTCCTTCCTCTAGGAAGTAACAAAGAAAAGGGTTCCAAACCCACCAAAAACAAGTCGCATCTGCTAGAATTCATTTAGGCTCAATATGGAATACACATTTTTCATGGATGCATGGATAATTTATTACTTTACTCCCCAAGAAGGCCATTTTTCAACTTCTTGCTTCCACGAAACCCCCATAGCATTATTCAAATCCTTTCAAAACTGTGCCATTTTTAATGAGTACAACTGAAGCAAACCTTAACAACAGTCATCTGGGTCAAGCGACTCATCGCTTTTCTCACAAGTCATTCCCTCATTGACTCATCGCTTGAGGGGGTAGTCATACTCAAGTCAAATCAACAAGCACACACTCAATCATGCAAATTGCGTTTGTCCAACGAATCTTTGACAAAGACAATCATGCTCCTACTTAGGGCAGTAAACAAGCACAAAGTATCAAATTAAAATGCTCAACATTGATGGCATCATGGAAACATAGGCCTTGCCTTTTCATGGCAAACAATATCTAAGCTAAAGCAAGGTCCTTAGCTCGTCAAAAGCAAGGATTCAAGGACGAATGCTCTTTCTAGGATTAGGGCATCTAAATTTGATTAGGTTATTGAGAAACCCTAATAATTGAACATTTTTAGTCACCTATTTTTGCTCTACACTATGTTTCACACAATGTATCCCAAAAAGGGGTATCTATAGACACTAAAAATTGGTCAATCCAATTGTAATACCATAAGTAGTGACTTCACGACAAACCAAGGCCTCTCGGGCAGCCCTCAGGAGGTATACAATGGTTTTAACCACTTAATTCAAGGGTTTGAAAGGTTCTAGAATACTTTTATCATCTTTTGGACACCCTACTACTATTTGTGCCACCCTGGGATGAATACATTGTTGAGCAAGGTGTTGCAAGAAGGTTGTCATTGTTGTCAACACAGGCAGTTAGATCCAAGGATGCAGTGGGTAGACAGATCAGAAGTCATTCAGATGCAGAAGATAGAAAAAAATCGAAGAAAAAGATAAGTTAGAAAACTGTTGCGATATCGCGACATGTTTTCTGTCACGATTTCGTGACAAGTCGGAAGAGAGAGAAAGTGCAATAAGAAATGTCGCGATATCGCGACGAAAGTGCAATAAGAAATTTCGCGATATCGCGACGAAAGTGAGGAGAGAGAAAGTGTAGCCAGAAATGTCACGATATCGCAACGAAAATGATGAGAGAGAAAGTGTAGCCAGAGATGTCACAATTTCACGACGGAAGGAAGGAGAGTGAAGGCGCAAGACAAACTGTTGCGATTTCGTGACAAGTCGGAGGCCAAGAAGTCAAGTTGAGAAACTGTAGCGATTTCGCTACATGTTGACTTTTCGCTGGCAGAAACCGGGAGAAAGTGTTAAGTGAAAAAGTTGTAGCGATTTCGCTACGAGTTGCAAAGGCACAAAGTAAAGGTGTAGTGATTTCGCTACGAGCTGCAAAGGCACAAAGTAAAGGTGTAGTGATTTCGCTACGAGTAAAAGATGCGCAAAACAAAGGTGTAGCGATTTCGCTACAGGTCTAAAGTGCAGACATCAAAGTTGCAGCAATCATACTTCAATTCGAAGGTGTAAGGCACAAGTCAAAATTTCTCAAGAAGTAAGTTGGAAGCACAAGGCAAAGTTGTAGCGATTTCGCTACTGAATGAAGCATAAAATGTACGGAAGCCAAAAGCGTCGCGATTTCGCGACAAAGATGAAGATGACGTTAGCGAAAGCTGAAAGTGTCGCGATTTCACGACAAGGTGCGAGAAAAGCCGCCAGAAGCCGGAAGCATCACGATTTCGTGACAAGAATGTGGATGACGTCAACGAAAGATGAAAGTGTCACGATTTTGCGACAGGTTGTGAGAAAAGCTGCCAGAAGCCGGAAGTGTCGCGATCTCGCGACAAGAATGATGATGACATCAGCAACTGATCAAAGTGTCGCGATTTCATGACAAGAATGGAGGCAAAGCTGTCAACGGCCAAAAAGGTCACAATTTCACGACGACAAAGCCAAGGAGGTGTACGAACACAAAAAGTGTCGCGATATTGCGACATGTTGCTATTTCGCGAAAATAAGCTACGGGAAGGAGAAGAAGGTGGCAGAGGAGTTTGAGGCCGACAAGTTTGAATCGAGGCCGATGATTTTTAGGGTTCAAAGCCAAAAATTGCTAGGGTTTTATAGCGGACATCTTTGAGGTCTTGAAGCCGACATGTGTTAGGGTTTTACAACAAATGTCGTTAGGGTTTCAAAGTCGACAATTGCTAGGGTTTTACAGCGGACATCTTTGAGGTCTTGAAGTCGACATGTGTTAGGGTTTTACAACGAACGACTTTAGGGTTTTAAAGTCGACACTTATTAGGGTTATTACGACGGGAGTTTTTAGGTTTTGCAGCCGACAATCACAAATGTTAATCAGCAAAAAAAATTCTAGGGTTTCATGTTGACTTCATTAGGGTTTGCAGCCGACGTCTTTAAGTGACAGTCGAAGATGTTTGATATGGAATTATCTTCTATAAAAAGGGGTTCTGTTGTGAGTTTAAGTTGTGCAATAGACGTGAAAGGTGCGAAACAAGTTCGCGTGAAGTCGAGAGCAAGTCGTTTCGATCCAGAGAGTGAGAAAAGTATTAGTTCTTTGGAATGGCAGTATAGAGAATATAACGATGAGATAATGTGTAAGTGCGAGAAGGGTGATTGCATCAAGTTCGTTTGAGGAAAGTGTAGAGTCGTAATTCGGATCTATAGATCGTGAAGTGCATGGATGATAAGAGCACGATATGTAGAATTCGTGTTCTAAGTCCGAAGTGACAGTGCATAGTTTACAGAAGTAATCGATAAACTGAATACAACAGAGAGCGCAAAGAAATATAGAGAAGCTATCGGATAGTGCGAATCATTTTGCATAGAAGTAGCAGAATGCAGACATACAGCAAAATGCAGAAAAGCGACAGATCATGAAAATTAAGGTGAAAGTTTTATTCTGCAATTTTTATTATTATCTTCCAAGTTGTAGCTTGGCATAAGGGGTTGGTGCCTTTTTCCAGTTGGTGCTGGTAAAATAGGAGTTGGTGCTCCATTCATTGTAGCGAGATAAAGTTAAGGGGTTGGTGCTCCTTCCGGTTGGTGCTTGGTAAAGGATTATGTAAAGTTGTAGCTTTGCATTGGTTGGATTTGGATGGTAGTCCAAGCAGTATTTTTGAGGAGTAGCCACATTGGTGAACCTCGTTAAAATGTTGTGTTATGTGTGATGCTTTCTTGATGCATTTAGTGTCTCTTTTATCTGCTTTAAACTGCTACTGGTTTTAAAATCATATGTTTTAGAAATTTTAAAGAACACACTGATTCACCCCCCCCTCTCAGTGTCATTGTGATTACAACATACATAACATATTCATTGCACTTCGGAGTGAATAGCAGCATTCACTCTAGGGTGGAGCAAATAGCAGGTTTGACTGGCAAAAAGTCAAACCTGGATAAATGGTGCCTGTCAAATGTTATATTTCTGGTCCGTAATGGATAGGAGGGTAGGGAACGTAGTATCTTAATGCTCTAACCCATGAGGAATGCCAAATTGGGAGATTCTCTTCTCCCTCCAATGCATGCCACCCTGGTGGCCAAGTGGCACCTCATGCCTCGCATGCCCTCGCATGCCTTTGACCCCTGAAGCCTTGTTAGGATATAAAGTGGAGATATTTTCCACACCAAAGGAGAGGATATTTTGATAGTAAAATCAACATAGTGTTGCTGAGATTTCCTTCCACCCTTTTGTGCCCATTTTTCCCTCGGAATCTCTACCTAGCGAAGGAGGTTTGCGAGTGAATTAGGAGGTGCAATCTGTTACAAAAACTGACCATATGAGTTAATTCCCACACAAAAATTGATTAAAACACATCTCATAGTATTTTTCTTCATTCCCAAGTGGAATTGGTGGTAAAATTTGGGCAAATTTTGTGGGCACCGCACCACGGGCACCCCCTAATCTATGACAGTCCTATTTGCTCCACCCCGATATGAATAGAAATATATGCATTATTTTCTAACTATTTTTAATTATATATTTTATAAATTCTTATATGATGCTGCAATTCAAATTTCATGTCATTTTGAGTTATATTGGCCGAGATATTGCAATTTTAGTGTTTTATAGGGTCTCTTGCAGGTATCCGACGGTCATTTGAGAGAACACCCAGAATGTGACTTATTTTGGAAATATGATCAAATGGGTTTTCTTATAATAGTATATTATTTATTATGTACTAGTTTCATGTATTTTGGATATGCGTAGGATAGGAAATTGCTTGCTTTGGATTTTGTAGGTTGCGAACGGTCGCCCTAATTTTGAAACACGGTCGAATGCAATTTTGATACAATTTCTGGTGATATCTTCCCAAAACCTATTTATCTACATACCCATTTCATATTTTGTCATTTGGATTTGGTTTGATACTTTTTCTCACTACTAGCCATTTTGCCCCTGTGGGGATTACATGATTTTTACCATACGCACTCGCTATTTGATGATTCTTGTTTCCTTGTGTGCAAGTGTAGGTCATTAAAATGCATTGGGAGGCAGCCTAATACATAAGATATAAAAGACACAAGTGGTGGTAACTTTGGCCCGCCCACTTCGATTGTGGGTACGAGGAAAGACATTGGATGTGCACCCGAATTCCTTGAGATATTTGACCTTTGGGCACCTGATTTGTAAACATTTGTATCACCCATTTTTATCCCTCAAGGGGACACATTGTAACCTATAATTTTGGATCATTTCAATTAATAAGAGATATACTTGTTTTGCTTTACTTCTTGTTGGTTGTTATCTTTCCATTTGCTTGCATGCTTTCATTTGGCACTCATTAACGATAGGGCATAGATACATACATTGTTTATATTCATTTGGTGCACCATTTTTTCCTACTTCACAACCTAATACTAAGGCTTTAGGATGTCTATGCATCATTGATCCTCTTACCTAGATAAAGAGTTTAGCTACAAAATGGGTTGCTAGAGCCATAATTGGTGATAAAAACTGGAAACACCTATTTTGTTATAGAATATCTCTAGCTACTCACAAAGGTAAATATAAGGAAACCCCTTTGGAGTATAAGGTCCTTAATGCACTTTAATTTATGGTTAAATAATCTATTCCAGTTACCCAAAACTAGAAAACTTGACAATCAGTTTTTCATTTATTGGCTTGGAAGTTTAACTCCTTGAGACATGGTTTGAGCATCAGTTTAAAAAATACTTGGTGGAAGAAACTTATCCCTCATAATGATAAACCTTTAGCTTTATGCAGTGCTATTCATGGTCTAGATTTTTTGAAGAAAGGAATTAATAGAATTAGAGATATCTATGATTCGGGTAGTTGTTCAGTTCTTACCTTGAACCAGATTTGCAATTATTGATCCCTTCCTTCTAGGTTCAAAGATTCGTATGGCTTAGTTGTGGATTCCATCCCGTGTGAGTTCCTTATAAAGTTGGGTATAACTACCCATGATATATGGAATGATTGGAGATGGCTTAATGGTCATAGAATCTCTTCCATTACTTCTAGTTGGATATACAAAAATCTTTTGTGTCCTTATTTAGACTCTAAGCTCAATGTCAAGTGGTAAGTAAATTTTACCAATGCCCAATGGTAGTCTCTTGCTACTCAAATTTGAAAATTTTTTGTTGAATCCAAAACTCAACTTCTTAGATGGCATGTTTTGCATCACAAACTTTTAACTTTTGAAAGTTTGGTCTTGATTTTACACATTTTCCCTCAATGCAATTTTTGTAATGATTTAGAAACTCTTATTCACTTGTTTTGGTTTTGTGATATGGCTAAACAGTTTTGGGATATCTTCTACACTTTTATTTTTCCCTCTTTCACTAGATCTTGGAAGCTTTTTTTGCTTGGTTTTTCTTAGCTAGATCAATGCCCCAAACTCTGGGATGTTTGTCGACTCATCCTTCTCAAGCACATTTGGAAGTGCAGATGCTTTGATCTTTTGTTACATGTTGGACGCATTCAATTCCAAGCATATGGGACTTTCAACACACCTCGAGATGTTTTTGATAGACTTCATCAACTTTCTCATATGGTTCAAGATCTTTAGAAGGTCCAATAGGAAATTAAAAAGAAGGCAATTAACCATGATGATCAAGTTCAAGTTTTGATTACTTCTATTTCTTCTTTGAAGACTTTAAAAGATATCACATAAGACATATCCATAATTTCCCCATATAAGAGGCTCTCCCAAAGATGAGTGTTGATATCTGGTGCATTGCAACAAAATATAGCTATAGTCTTTTTGTTGCTATTATCTTCTATTATTATATATATTCAGTTATGGATGCTTTACTCCTTATCCATCTCATTTTATATTTTAGTTGGTGGATAGTGTTAGCTCCATAATATTGTAATGTTCCTATTAATAAGTTAATATAATCTAAGTTTTTTTTTTTTAAATAAATTATAAGAATATGCCAATGAAAATAATGTGGGTTTTTTAACATTACAAGAACTTTGTGCATTAGATATTAAAGTGACAAAGAATTTTATTATAAGAATATGCCAATGAAAATTATGTGTGTAAAAGGAAGAGTATTATAATGATAAGTTAAAAATCAAGAGAGTTAGCATCTAAGGGTTTGGTGGATTGGTAGTTGTCTGTTTGGTCAAGCACTTATCAAGAAGAGACTTAGGTTCAAACCTTGGGGTACGCTTATTTGCAAAGGTAGCAATCCAATCTGAATCCTCTGAATTCATGTTAGAATGACGACAATGATACAAATCCCAAACGACTAGTAGTCCCCCTCACATTAACCAACAACAGCAAGGTGGTATAAGCTTGTTGGAAGCATCCCTTGTGGTCTAAACCCTGCAATTGATAGTTACTAAAAATAGTGTGGATGTAACCAACTCTCCCATGTATTTAAATAAAATCAAGAGAGTCAATTACCCCACACATATGTCACAACACCATATTAATAAAGTGAGGAATTCTAAGTAAACGAGATCAAGTGTTTATACTTTATACCTTAATAGACCTTAGGGCTTATATCGATGATGGTACAAATCTCAAACAACCAATGGTCCTCCTTATGTCGACCAACAACAACAAGGTGGTACTTGTTAGGAGCATCTCCTATGGTATAAACCCATATTAATATACCTAGGGCTTATATCGACGATGATGATACAAATCCCAAACGACCAGTGATCCCCCTCACGCCGACCAACAACAACAAGGTGGTATAAGCTTATTGGGAACATCCCTATGGTATAAACCCTACACTCACTTGACAATTACTAAAATAGTGTGGATGTATTCAAATCTCCCATATATTTAAAAAAAAAAAAATCAAAAGAGTCAACTACCCCACATATATCACAACATATATCACAACACCATGTTAATAAAGTGAGGAATTCTAAGTAAATGAGATAAGTGTTTACACCTTTACACCTTAATAGACCTAAGGCTTATACCTCCACACATTAACAAAGAGTTTGACAAGTGGTGTGGTTATGTGTACAAGAACTATATTTTAGATATTAGAAGATAAAGTAATGTTAACATAATTTTTAACCTTCCTGCAGGCTATAGATCATATGAGATGATTTTAAAGAGAATGTAGTTTATTTAATATATTATTATCTCGTTATACTTTGATTAATGAAGTATGGTGTATAATTGATTTAAAACACGATTATTCATTAATCAACCGTACCTAATTGCTAAATTATTGTACGATTATTCATTATTTAACCGTATCTTAATTGCTAAATTATTGTACTCAATCTTACTTTTTATGTTCTTCTAACTTTAAACATTTTATTTAAAATTTCAATTTTTTTTTTAAGGTTGAAAAATATGGGCATATCAGGAGCCATCCTTTTCGTAAATTGAACTTGGGTCTTCTTTAAGAGAGTCCAATGGCTTTTGTTGTTGTGATGTCCTCGAATTTACCTTTAAATTTAATTAATTTTATAATTGTAAGGAGAATATACCCATTGCAATTCAATTTTTTCCTTTTAAAGTAACGTGAAGTACAACGGGTGACATAATTATAATTGGGAGTCATAATTCACTACAAAAGAAGCAATTCATTTTTTTTTTTTGCTTTTGAAGTAATGCGAAGTACCAGCAACAAGGGGTCTCCCTCTCCATTATTCATACTACAAAAGAAGCGATTATTTTTTTCTTTTGAAGTAATGCAAAGTACTAGCAAGAAGGGGTCTCCCTCTCCATTATTCAAACTCTCCATTATTCAAATTGAGGTCATTGAAATGAAACACTAACAACGATATGATTCAAACATTCAAACTGATATAATCGAAATAACTTTAATACCATACCATTAAAGTGCCCCCACGTAAATAAAAACAATTCAATTTTAATTTAAAGCTAACACCAAACCCATACATAAATAAAAACAATTCAATTTTGATTTAAAGCTAACACCAAACCCATGTCATATGGGAAATAGGGTTCTTTTGTTGAACAAGTTGGATCTAAAGTTCAATAAGATTATGACATTTGACATGGGAAATAGGGTTCTTTTGTGGAACAAATTGGATCTAAAATTCAATCAGATTATGACATTGACACATTTCCACTTGCAAATGTGGTCCATATTTGTTTTTTTTTTTTTAAAGAATCGAAAACCTTACCATTGAAAAAACATATTCGAAAGGCAACTATAGATCATTATGACCGCACTTAAGGAAGGTGGGGACGTGAGCAGCGCTAAACTTGTACTGCCCGTGATTTATGACATATGTTAAGGAAAGTTTAATATTTAATATATATTATTATTTTAGTTAATAAAATTAATAATATCTTTCATAAAAAAAATTATCTATAACTTTAAAGATATTATTTTTCATAAATCATTTCATATAATTAAAATATTATTTTTAATAAATCATCTTCTATAATTAAAAACTATATATTTTTTACTCTACAAGCTTTTGTTAAACGTAATTCTCTTCGTTTTTCTTGGCTTTCTTTTAAACTTAATTCTCTTCATTTTTTCTTAGGGTAATTTTGATTTTGTTGCCCACTTGCTTGCATGGCGGGTCTTTCATTTGAAACCTTCTAGGCTATACCTTGTACATTTGGGACTGGTCCCATCTTTGTGTTTATGAAACTCCAAGGCATTTGTTTTAGAAATGTAAAAAGTCGAGGTTTATTTGAAAACATGCTCATAATCCTTTCCCTATGTTCTTCGTCGATAAATTGAATGAAGATTTATTCTTTTAGATTAAGACTTTAAATATTATTTCTAAGCCTTTCAGGTTTATTTGCAATAGAAGGTGGTCAGATTGTTTAAGTGAGATCTAATTTCAATGTGGAGTGGGATATTATCAATTTTATGTAACATCCACCTACAAATCTCCACATTATCTAGATTTTTTTTTACAAAGGTAGTAGGAAATGAAACAATCAAAAGTAATTTGATGAATTTTAAATTTAAGTTTATTAGATCATATCAAGCCAGTGTTTGGTTTAAGAAAGAAGAGTTTGGATGCTTTGAAGAATGTATTAATTTAATTGAAAACTAGTGAGATTTTGTTTAAAGAAGTATTTTCTTGTAAGAACATTATTCACATCAATATTATTGATTTTAGTGTTTGGTTTAAGAAAGAATAGTTTGGATGCTTTGAAGAATGTATTAATTTAATTGAAAACTAGTGAGATTTTGTTTAAAGAAGTATTTTCTTGTAAGAACATTATTCACATCAATATTATTGATTTTAGAGAGTATTTGCAAGTTAACTAAGATGACCTTGTGATATTACTTATGAAATTTTGACCAAAAATTTTGATTTCCATGCATTCTTTTTAATAAGTTATGTGTTGCTTCTATTGAGACCATTCCCATCAAAATAACAATATAAAACATTGATATCAAATCAATTAAACCATATTTAAGTTGTTTTTTTATCAAAGATTTTCGTCATTTGTGTTCAACAGTTAAAAGGATAAAGGTAAAAGGGTAAATTAGATTTAACGTCCTCAACGCCATAGGTTGTATGAGAAAACCCTCATGGAGGATGTTGTTTGTTCAATATATGGTTATCCACCCATATTCCAGATATTGAAGCATGGTGTACAACCCTAACTCCTTGTAGGATTCAAACTTTGGACCTCTGCTCAGAGTTCCAAAGTCTCCACCGTTACATTTTCGCAATCAAATTCTTAACATCATTTTCATAATGAGATAAAATCTCACTAGACTAGTTGTCATCTAAATTTTAAAATTTGCTAATAGAAAGATCAACATTGCAATTGGCTAAATTATCTACTACCTTGTTTCCTTCTCTATAGATATGCCAACATTCCAAGATAAGTTTACCTCCAACAATAGTCAATAGACATAAAAAATATTGTTATTTTTATTTACTCTTTGCATCTATTTTTCTTGATAACATTAATAATAATTTGTGAATTCTCCTCAAATGAAATATATTTCTATCCATTTTCAATGGTAATTTTAATATTTGTAGAAGTGCCCTAGCATGTATATAGTTGTTAGTTAAAGTTCCATATGATTCTAAGTAAGTGAAGAATTTTGCCTTTGTTATTTCTAAACTTTACCTCCATAAGATTTTTCTAATTTTCATTTGAAAGTACCCTCAAAATTAATGTTGATAAACCCAACTTCTAGGTATTTTTATTTTACCATAGATCAAAGCAAATCCCTTATGTTAAATTTGTGTTGATATGACCCATCCATGTATATTCAAATATTGTAACCAAGAGGCTAATGTCTCTTGTTCACACTTGAGATTTTCCATGATAAGCATGATATATGTAAATATTTTATAAGCAAGGCAATAATATGATTCTAAACTTGGTCATGATTTTGAGATTTGTTTTTATAAATTATATTATTCTTGTCAAGCTATAAATTTCGATAAATAATGTTAGAATATCAAATCCTAACCTTATGTAGACATTAAAAATTGACCCACTTTTCATCAATTTTCATCAATTCACCCTCATGCATTGACCCTCTAACCAACCAAGCCAAATTCACCTTTCAAAGACCTAAAATTGAGCATTTATTGCTTCAAAAAGTAAGATCATATTTGAGCCAACTTTTCCCCTATCAAATCTTCTCCATTCTTTCCAAAACCACTACCATTGGATTAGGCTCAAAAAGAGCTTTTCGATAAGTATAGGTTTATCTATATTCTAACATCATTTGGTCCCCCAAAATACAAAAAAAACTACACATGGATCTAGTTGTCATGATTATGTGATTCTCGAAAGTTCTAGGTTGTTTAGGGTTCCAAAACCCTAGTGGCCGACCTTGCTTTTTCCAAATTTACCCTAGCTCTAAACCTAAATTTTGAATTTTTATTTTTCCTACCTAGCCCTCAAACCCTCTATAAATAGAGGTGTTGAGTTCTCTTTTTGCCCCATCGATGATTTATCATTTGCTAACTCCCATCTATGATTTATAATTTATTTTCTTCCATATTCCATCTATGCTAACTACATTTTATGAGCAACTTGAAGAGTTGTGATTGGTGAGCAAATCACAATGATGGCTTGCATTCAAGTAGATATTTAGCTTCATTGAAAGAAGGAGATAGACTCACTCTAGAGGAATATTCCTCTCGGTTGTCGCCTTCACTTCCTTCTTGCTCTTTTATTTCTCTTGTTTTAGTTTCTCCTTTATAGTTATAGATCTTTATCCATTTTGTTGCATTTTTTATGTTCTCTTATTTTAGTTGTTTGTTTCTATTTAATGTCATTTGCTTAAGCATACAATTATTAGGTTCATTTTACTGTTTGCATTGGATTGCACTTGAGTCATTTAGATTTTTACTATATTTAGATTATTTATATTTGTATGTTCATTTAGATCATTTTTTTTTTGTACATTTAGATCATTTTTATTTCTATGTTCATTTAGATCATTTTTATTTTTGTATACATATAGATCATTTTTATTTCTATGCTCATTTAGAACATTTATATTTCTGTGTTCATTTATAAATTATATTATTTTTGTCAAGCTATAAATTCCAACAAATAATGTTAAAACCTCATGTTGTAACCATTATTATTAATTTATTGTAATAGTTTAGTTAATAATTAGTGGGGACCTCGTTTTAATGTAAATGTGACCCTTGAACATTAGAGTTGGGGTTAGATAACTTGAATAATTGTTTTTGACCAATCCTAAAGCATTAAGGTTATGTATAAATTATCATTGTATATTGCATTGTAAGAAAGACACAATCATTCTCAATAATATTGTGTTGAGCTTTGCTCTTAAGGGGGCTAACCCCTTGGAGTGGTTTGTGATACATTGTAATATTTCAAAGTTATTAATGAATTTTTTCATTTATTGTGTTCATTCAACATATTGTATTCTCTATGTTTCATGGATATTTATGTTCTTATGTTTCTTTTTTAAAACTCTTACAAATAATGGAAGGACCAATCCTTCACAAAATGCATAATGCTTAACCTTTGAAATAATTAATCCAACATTTCATCAACTTTTTTAATGTTGATGAAGCTAGCCAATATATTTTCATATTTTTAAAGAAGTGTCCCTAAATGATGTAAACAAATGGATAGTGAAGAAACAAATGATCCTATGTTTATAGATCCTTATCATACAAGACACACCTAAAAGGTCCATGATATCACCTACTTTACAAACTGTCACTTGTAAGAATCTTATTTTAGACTACTAACCAAAGGAATGTTGAGGCCTTAGGGAGGGCCTCAAGTAACCAAACTTTATCCCAAGAAAAATTTTGGGAGTAAAAAATTATGGTTACTTTAAATATTTATATCCCAACCTAACCAAGTATCCAACATCTTTTGATAGGCTTCAAACTAGCTCATCCATTGATGTAAAAATAGGAACATAGAACTCTTTAAGCATCCTTTGAAGCACATCTATTATATGTTTGAGGTTCACTTCTCTTAACTAGATTGCTAATATAAATTCACAATTTAGAGTTGTTGCTCACATTAATACAATTTTTAAATTTTAATCTCTATAAGATATATATCCCTAAGCCAACAATTGCCATTTTAAATAAAAACTAAGAAGACAAGGCTTCAACCCAGCACCATACAAAGAATTTGTAGAATCCTCCCTATTGAATAACCATATACTATATTTCTTGATCAATTGCAAACTATCTAATATAAAGTTCTATATCATCGAGCCTTTAGGTAGGGTTCATTTCCTAAACCATTTTATTGCACCAATAAAGTCTATATATTTTTGAAGTAACATTTGTCCTAACTATTTCCTTGATCTTTGAATAATCTCTAGCTATGTTTTATCCATGTTAAAGTGGGGAATGAAATTTATAATGCGCTCCAATTCCATCCTTTCAATAATTCATTAAAAGGAAGGGCTAGTAGCTCCCTCTAGCCTCTAGATTTAGGCCAATTCCCTACTCTAACCTACTCGAATTTCATGAAAATTAAGGGTGCAAGGAATTGAAAATAAAATATGATCTTAATCATAACAAGGAAGTGTGAAATCAATCAAAACATGATAGTTTGAATAACAACAATGTTTTCCATTCAGCAAGTATAGAATTTTTAAGCAAATGACAAGATGGGTAAAAGGTTCATGTCTCAATCACTATACATTCTATACTTTAGGAGGAAAACATCACTGATGAAATACAAAAACTTGCCAAATTTTCAACAATTTCATTTGATACAAAGCATAATGTAGGTTCCATAAGTATAGATCTCAATTCTTATGGTCAAAATATGTTTACAATGAATCCCATCGCTCCTTTTTATAGTAGGAATTTACCCTTGAGTTACGTGGGGTGAGAAACTATTACTCCTAGTAAAAGTAAATATTTGGGGTATCTCTAGCAAAATGATGCACCTCCAAATGTTACATACCTCTAAATGGCTTAGAAGTCTTCTAAAATGAGTTATGGTGCCACTACATGCCAAAATATCACTTTTAAAATAATCTCTTAGGATCCATACCTTTACTTTTACCCCTCAAGTAGGGATATGAGCGATGAATTGTAGGACATGAGTGAATCGATCCATTTTTTCTAGAGATTTGCTAGCATTTCCTAGGGAACCACTCCTATAATCCAATTGATCCACTTTACTACCAGATCGCTTTTGAACCAATTGACACTTGAGGAATGAATCAACACTCAAGAAAATAAATGCTTAAGAAAAATCAGTGCATATTGAAGATAGTCAAATTGTGTCAATTGTGCGAACATTTGTTGTTTTGAAATGTTGTTCTCGAGTTTATAAAAAAAAAATTTCTTCGTCTTTCATGAGTAATTCATTAGGAATTAGAAGATAGTAGCCTAGATACTACATTTTTGATGACTTGTAGGCATTCTTAACCTGATTGGAAAGAGATCCCAAATAATTCCTTTATCCTTGGGCATGGGGATAAAATTGAGGTTATTTCAAAACTATAAAATTATGGGTCACCTTTTTTTAGATCTTGGAAAACAGGTTCAAACCTTTTCTATCAATTAATGTGTTGGACATCATCATTTTTGTATTTGACACCAACTCCTCATATTAATCCTTTCAAAGGCTCTTCCCTTTATCCTCTTTAATCCTTCAATTCCTTAATAGGCTTTCTGGTTGAATGATCTTCTTTGAAGTATCTCCACTTTAGCTTTCTCTTCATCAATGTCGTTGATAATATCCTTGGATATATGGAGTTATCATTGATCGGAGAATACCCTTGCAATCCCCTATTCAGAATTCTTGCATCTCATTTCAAAATATTGTGTTTTATCCTAACATTTTGTTTCTGTTGGGAAACTATAGTGGTATGTATTTGGGTTTTCATATAGGAGATGTAAGTTAAAACCATGTAAGGGACTGAGACCTTTTCAAAACCTGTGCTTTACCTTAAAATTTTTGGTCTTGTGAGGATACCATAATGGTATGTATTTGGGTTTCCATCCATGAGACCCAAGTTCAAACCCTAGTAGAAGGAGATGAACCAAGAGGAACCCTTTCAAAAACTTGAGTTGTACCCTTACATTTTGTTCTTGTTGCAACACTGTTGTGGTATATATTTGAGTTTTCATCTTGAAAGTCCAAGTTAAAACCACATAAGGGGTTGGGATCCTTTCACAACCCATATTTTACCCTAAAATTTTTGGTCTTGTGAGGTATACCGTAGTGGTATATCAATGGGTTTTGATTTAGGAGACCTAAGTTCAAACTCAATACAAGTGGACAAAGACCCTTTAAAAAATCCATGTAAATTTTAACTAAAAAGGGATAGGTCGATTGGTAACAGTCAAGTGCTTGTCAATAGGTTGTTTCCTTAGTTCGATTCCCTATATGGTTGGGTCTCATCAACTTTATCTTTACCCAACTAGCTAGCATCCAAGTTCAAACTAAAAATAATGTTCCACATCGGATAAAAGGTGTTACAAATTTCCCTATGCAAAAAAAAAAATTATAAAATCAAATATCAAAATTATACTTCTTTGTTCAAAAGGTAGTATTAAAATTATAAAATAAGAAACATTAAAAAACCAAAGATGTAGGTCCGAGGTGTAGATCAATTGGTTCGACCAAACCCCATAAGAGGAGTGGAGGACCAAACCCCATAGGGGAGCGGAGGTCCAAGGTTCAAATATCAGGCCTCATCGGATTGAACACTTGTCCCTTTCTTGGTGCTTTCAACAACGTAAAAGGTTTTAAATGATTGTGGCATGGTAGTTATAGGGGTGGACTACGCAAAAATCTGTGTGACGGCTTCTGTGACGGACAACACAAAATATTGTGACGGCCATAAAAGTAGAACATGTGATATTGTGCAAAAGGTGTTACCAATTCCCCTATACAAAAAATATCAAATTAAACTTCTTTGTTCAAAAGGTCATATTGAAATTATAAAATAAAAACATTAAAAAATACTTAGACAACAACCATTAATAAAATAGTCCCAAGTGGACAACGTAACAGTTTGATATTTGGTTCTTCTTCGGGAGGTCCAAGGTTCAAACCATGACATGGGTGAGTGAGTGAGTGTGTGAGGGGGTGGGTGTGTGTTCATAAAAATAAAAAAAGTATAAAATAAAAAACAAAATACTAAAATCATTTCCACTTCCGAAAAAAGGTATTATAGATTCCCTTATGAAAAAAAAATATATATATATAACAAATCAATATCAAAATTATATTTATTTGATCAAAAAGGTCATATTAAGAAACGTTAAAAAGCAAAGGTGTGATATTGTGTGGAAGGTGTTACACATTTTCCTAGGAAAGAAAGATATAAACTCAAATATCAAAATTATACTTCTTTGTTCAAAAGATTGTATTGAAATTATAAAATAAAAAACATTAAAAAATATATTTTAAATAAAATAATAATATTATTTTTCCACGGGTTCATTGATACACATACACACCCCACCACTGACACATCCTCCACACCTTATAGTGGTTTAAACCTGTCTCCTACAAGAGAGCCAAAAGTCCTAACCATTGCACTGTCTCGCAAGGACAAGACATAATATTGTGAAAAAGTGGGTAGTAGATGTGGTTTATTTTTTTAATAGTAATTTTTTTTTTTTTTTGATAGATAGGGAAGTTGGTTACATATTTTTAGTAACCATTCAGTGCAGGTTTAAACTATAAGGGTTACTCCCAACACTATACTACCTTGTTGTTATTGACCCGGTATGAGGGGGATCATTAGTCGCTCGAGATTTCTACCGTCATCATCGGTCTGACGCGTACTCAAAGGATTCAAATCAGACTACTACCTTTGTAACATGCATGTATCCAAGGTTTGAATCTAGGTTTCTTCTTGGTAAGTGCTTGGCTTTGCAACATGTATGCTCCCAAAGTTTGAACCTAGGTCTCTTCTTGGTAAGTGCTTGACTAGACAGACAATTATCGATCCACCTATCCCTTCTATCCCTTTGGGGTAATACATACACGTAAGGATTTTAGAATTTTAAAGAAAGGTTTTAGGGTTTTAATCAAAATAATAAATAAGAGGTTTAAGGTTTTAATAAAAAACAACGTATAATTACCAAGCCACTTGGAGGCAATACTTATATGGGAGGATTTTGGAATTTTAAAGGTTTTAAGATATTAATATTTTGGAGAAGGCGAGCCTGACCCTCTTGAAAAAGAGGTCCACAGTTCGAACCTTTGCGACGCAAAGGGAAACATCAATATTGTGTGTTAAATTTCCTATTGATAAACATAGCTCTCAGTTTTACAAGGGGTCATGGTTGGGAGAAGATTGCTCAGCCCTGTGCGTTCATCATAGGGTTTTTCACACTAATCTAAACTTTTAAGTCTTAGGGGGATAGTGCAACGAGGCTTTGGTGGAGGTCCAAGGTTCAAACTGCGATGTGGGCGAGTGTGTGAGGGGATGGTGGTTGTGTGTTAAATTCCCTATGGATAAGCATAACTATTGGCTTTAGGAAGAGTCATGGTTGGCGGAGCCTGAGGAGCCTGTTGAGCCCTATGCCTTGGTCACACATTTACCAAATCAAAAAAAAAAAAAAAAAAATATATATATATATATATATATATATATATATATATATATATATATAAATAAATAAATAAAAGTAAGAGGTTTAAGGTTTTAACTAGAAGTAATAGAGCAAGGTTTAAGGTTTAAATTTTAATAAAAAATCTAAGGTTTAAATTGTAAAAGAATACAATAATATTTAAGTGGAATATAGTTGGATTAACACATCTTTATAAAAATATTTTTATATAATATTTTGCTATATGAAAGTTAAAAATTATTTTCTAACTTTTAAAAGTTATTGTTAACAAAATCACTTCATTGTATTATCAACCAACAAAAATTGGCTAGGTGGATCGATAAGTTTTTGTTTGTCCAAGCACTTACTAAGAAGACACCTAGATTCAAACATCGGGGACAACTTGTTTTCAAAGGTAGTAGTTTGATCTGAATCCTTTGAGCGTGCACCAGATCGACCATGATGGTATGAATCCCAAGAGATCGATGGTCCCTTTCACTTTCATACCGGGTTAACAATAACAAGGCAGAATAAGTTTGATGGGAGCAGAGTGCACGTCAAACCGACAATAATGGTATGAATCCCAAGCAACCGGTGGTCCCTTTCACATCGGGTCAACAATAAAAAGACATAATAGGTTTAATGGGAATAACCCTTGTGGTTTAAACCCTGCACTTGTTAATTACTAAAAATAATGTAGTTGTGGGTCAACAATAACAAGACATAATAGGTGTGATGGAAATAACCCTTGTGGTTTGAACCCTGCACTTGTTAATTACTAAAAATAATGTAGTTGTGACCAACTCTCTTATGTAATAAAAAATAAATAATAAAAATAAAATATATAAACATAAAAAATTAATGTGAAAACACCTTAATTCATCTTTGACAAGTTCTTAGCCAATCAATCAAAACTAGCTAAATATGAAATCATTGTAGACATAAACTTAAATAGACATGGTGGGTAAGTGGCGGGTTTCTCTTTATCCATCATCAAATGTAAGAATATGATATATAAATGTGATTGATGATAAAGGTTTGAATCGATATACTTATAATACTTAAAAATAAAAAGCGAAAGTAAAGTGGTAGTAAAATAATTTTAAATTTTAATTGCAACTTTATTGTTGGGTAAGTGGCCGGTTTTTCTTTATCCATCATCAAATGTAAGAATATAATATATAAATGTGATTGATGATAAAGGTTTGAATCAATATACTTATAATACTTAAAAATAAAAAGCGAAAGTAAAGTGGTAGTAAAATAATTTTAAATTTTAATTGCAACTTTAATGTTGTGGTAAGGGTTTTGGTTTTTTTTAAGGAGGTCCAAGGTTCAAACCCCACTTCATATAAAGGGACAAGGATTCCTTATAAAAACCTATGTATATTTATTGAAAAAAATAATTTTAAATCCTTATAAAGGAAGTGAGTGCAAGTCAAGATTCAGTTTAGCAGATTTATCTAAAATGTATCCATACTTCGAACCTTTACCATAAATACATAAAACATTGTTTTAAAAAAATCATTAAAATTAAAAACTTAAAAAAAATAAAAAAATTTACAAACAAATAACAAGTACCTTAACATGAATTAAAAAACATTGTTTTCAAAAAAAATCAGTGAAACTAAAAACATTAAAAAAAAAAGACAAAAGTAATTAAAAACGAATAGCAAGTACATGCGAGGAACGGTGCAAGCAAAGCTTATGTTAAAAAAAAAACTGCACAATGCATCTTTATCCTCAACGTTATCCACAACAAAAGAAGCCATTCAATTTTTATTTAAAACGAACGTCAAACCCCCATGTCATATGGAAAAATAGGGTTCTTTTGTTGAACAAATTGGATCTAAAGTTCAATCAGATTATGACATTCACTTGCAAATGTGGTCCATACTTATTGGGAGAGAATTGAAAACCCTTACGATTGAAAAAATAAATTCAAAAGGCAATCATGACCGCACTTAAGGAAGGTGGGGAATAACTTCGTGCACTGCGTTTGATTATTATTTTTATTTATTAAATAAAGGAATTGGTAATACTTTTGTTTTAATTTGGATGCGGTCGCGATCGTTATATTTTGTGGGTACACCTTTCTAACCATTATACTGTCTAACAAGGATCACATGATTAAAGTAACTCAACTGCTACCAACTAACCTTCTCTTAATATATTGTTTCAATATGATTTATAGTGCATATTATGTATGATATATGGCAAGCAACTTATGGAAAGTCTACTATTTGACATATGATACCATTTTAGTTAAAATGTAAATTGTATATGAGTTAAAGTTATATATTATGTTTTTTCTATTTGTAGTTGGATAATTATATATTAGATAAAGGACATCTTTCATAAAATCTTGTTACATGACTTATAATTTTAAGGAACATTTTCCATACACTCTAATCTTTAATATATTAAATTTTTTTTTTTTGATTGATAGTGGGGTTTTAAGATGATCCCCAAATCATTAATTAGAAAAGAGAAAGAATCCTTAAGGGAGGAGCTTTCACCTTTCATAAAACCAAAAGTCAAAGCTTAGAAGGGTAATCTCCATAGTTGCCAAATAAACTAAAAGAGGGTTAAACTGGAAATAAACAACAAAAATCGGTATAAGTGTGCATTAAGCATTGGGGAAAAGGTCCCTTATATATCATGAGGGTCTCCTTTATAAGCCCGTGATTGGCCATGAGGTCGACCACTTTGTTTTCCTTTCGATAGACATGTTGGACCACAATATTATTGAAGCTTTGGAGAATAGCCTTTGACTCCTCAATAAGTGTTGCAACGTTCCACGGTAGGTGAGTAGACCCTTTTAAGAAATTAATAGTATTGAGAGAATCTCCATCCACAATAATTTTTTGAGTATGTATCTCTTTTGCCGCCACCAATTCTTAAAACACTCCTTTAGCTTCGACGAAGTTGTTAGATTGACACCCTATATTTGTTGCAAAGGCTAGGATAACTTTGGCTTCATTATCTTTGATCACTCCTCCACAACTGGCCCTACCGGGGTTGCCTTTTGTTGTCCCATCAAAATTAAGTTTAAGCCAACCCGGTGGGGGTGGGGTCCAAGATACCAAGGACCTGTCCACAGTGGGTCGAATTTGGATATTGAGGTAGAGAGATAGGTTGAAGGTGCACACCAGTCTGGATTCAGATTGGACCATGGGTTTGTCAACTGAAGACACCAAGTTAGCATTTTTTGTAGCTAGAGCTAATTTTTTTGAGAAAATGGATTCAAGGTTCCTAGCTTCATCTTTGAAATATCTTCTGTTTCGCTCCAACCAAATATGCCATAAATAATGAGGGAGCGAAAAGGACCACCAAGATTTGAGATGAGAAAATTTGAACAATGGGGGCCATTAGATGCATAGGTCAGCTAAGGAATTAGGGATAGTCCATGCTAAGTTGACCAGAGCAAGAAGGGAAGACAAGATGCGAATGGAGAAGGGGAAAGTGAGGAAGATGTGTTGGTGGACAAATTCCCAAGCTGACAGAAAAAGAAAACAACGATTTGGGATAAGCATTTCATAGAAAATAAGATTATTAGAGGTAAGGACCTTATTTTGAACAACTAGCCAAAAGAAGTGGGTTATTTTGGGAATAAGATTTTTTAATCAAATAATTTTGATAGGGAACCAATTGTAAATAGATTCATCATGTATGTGATATGCCATTTTGACAGAGAAGAGGCCGGATTTACAAAGCTGCCAAATAGGGATGTCATGTGAAGGAATGCTTGGGATGACACTACCCTTGAGCATATCAGAAATGGCTTTGCATTCCAGATGCTGGTTGGGGTTGCCTTCATTATGGGATAGATCTTTCCACATGGGGCAACCAGATTTATTTGATGTGAAATTGCTGAATTTGTTGCCAAAGAAGTGGTCAAAGATTAGTTTAAAATTTTTTAGTGCAAGATCATTAATCAACGACTGGTTGGTCACCCATGGGTCTTCCCAAAATTTGACTGTAGAACCATCTCCAATGCATCACCTGATTCCATTTTTAAGGATAGGGATAATCTAAGTGATGGCATTCCAAAAGGTAAATCCTTCAGGTTGGCGGTTGCTGACAAGTAAGGATCCTCTCCTTAAATATTTTCTTTTGATAATATCGACCCAAATAGTTCTGGAATTTTTAATAATTCTTCATCCTTGCTCGCTGATCATTGCTAAATTCATTTAGTGTATTCGCTTAAGGCCGAGGCCTCCGTGATATTTTTGGAGACACACCTTATCCCACACCATTAAGTGGAATCTAAATTTATTTTTAGCCCCAGACCAAAGAAATCATTTTTTAATTTGTTCAATTTTGTGGTAGATTGACCAGGGAGCCTTGAAGAGAGATAGGAAATAGATTGGAATACTTTGGAGGCCTGAACAAGAGTGGCTTTGCTTGCTTGGGACAAAAGAGCACCTTTTCACCCTACAAGTTATTTAATTATTCTCTGATGACTCTGTTCCACATAATAACAATTGGTTTGCCCTAAAAGAAGGGTAGCCCGAGGTAGTGGAAGGGAAGGAAGAAATATTACACTCAAGAATTATGGCTATTTTATTCTACCTTTGAATAGGAGTATTTAGAAAATAAAGGTTGCTTTTGTTGAAGTTAAGTTTTTAGCCGACTGCTTGCTCATAGGAATCTATAATAGATTTTATGACTTTAGCTTCAGGAAGAATGGATTGGTTTGCGAAAATGGTATCATCCACAAATTATTGGTGGGAAACCAAAGGAAGATAAGAGGATGGTTTGATGCCTGAAATATCTCCAGAGGAACAGGAAAATTTCAAAGTCCTTCCCAAAGAATCGGCCAGAATGATAAAAAGAAGTTCACCTCTTTAATTCTACCAACTTTTTGTTAAACATTACAATTATTTCCCTTCATTTTTTCCTTGGGAAAATTTTAATTTTATTGAAACCTTATAGGGTATACCTTGTACATTTGGGACTATCTAGCCTCATCTTTGTGTTTTAAAGTAAATATGAAACTCTAGGAAATTTGTTTTATAAATGTAAAAAGTCAAGGGTTGTGTGAAAACCTGCTTATAATCTTTTCCATATGTCCTTCATTGATAAAATTGGATGAATATTGTTGTGAGACTTTAAATATTATTTTTAAGCTTTTGTTTTTATGTTTTTTTAATATATAAGGGAGTTGGTTACATCCATACTATTTTTAGTAACTCCTAAGTGTAGGATTCAAACCACAAGGACTATTTCCAACAAGCTTATACCACCTCATTATTGATAACCCAACGTGAGGAGGATCGGTTGCTCGATATTTGTACCATCATCGTCGCTTTAGCATGCACTCTGAGGATTTAGATTAGACTACTACCTTTACAACATGCATGCCCCCAAGGTTTGAACCTAGGTCTCTTCTTGGTAAGTGTCTATCCAGACAGACAATTACCAATCCACATAGCCCTTGGGGGAATCCTTTGTGGTATGTTACTTTAAAGTGTATTTGAAATAAAATGTGGTCAGATTGTTTAAGTAGATCTAATTTCAATGTAGATTAGGATATTATCACTAGCATCCACCTTTTAGACAACTTTTTTCAATGGGTTATATGGAATTGAAATGGGCCCAACCCGTATTTCATCATCACCACATAGTGGTATTACAAAAAAGCTTAGATATTATCGATGTATCATTTGGCAAGATTCGAACATGGATCTCCTCCTTGAAATGTTGAGGATTCTACCAGTTGAGATAATGCCACTCACACCTTCTAGATAAATTTTTATAAAAGTAGTAAGAAATGAAATAATCAAGAAGTAATTTGATGAGTTATTAGTTCAAGTTTCTTAGGTCATATCAAGCTAAACCAAGCTAATAAAAAAAAAAATATTTTGATGCTTTGAAGGGTGTATTAATTTAATTGAAAATTAGCAAGCTTGTGTCTAAAGAAGTGTTCATTTTTAAGATCATTCACATCAGTATTATTGATTTTATAGAGTATTTGGAAGTTAATATGGATGGTTTTGTGATGTTACTTATAAAACCTAGACCAAGAAATTTGATTTCCATTTATTTTTTAATAAGCTATGTGTCATTTCTATTGACACCATTTCCATCAAAATAACAAAACTAAACACTGATATCAAATCAATTAAACTATATCTAATTTATTTTTTAATCAAATATTTTCTAAATTTTTGTCGAACGGTTACAAAGGTAAAGGTAAAAGGGTAAAGTCATTTTTAATGTCCTCAACGCCATAGGTTGTATGATACGACCCTCATGGAGGATGTTGCTTGTCCAATATATGGTTACCTAACCAAACTCTAGTTACAAAAGCATGGTGTAAAACCCTACCCCCTATAGGATTCAAACTTTGGACCTCTACTTAGAGTTACAAATTCTCCCCCATTACATTTCTGCAATCAACTCCTTAACATCATTTTCATTAAGAGATAAAATCTCATTTGACTAGTCTAAAATTTAAATTTTGCTTCTAGGACAATCAACATTGCAATTGAATAAATTATCTACTACCTAGTTTCCTTTTCTATAGATATGCTAGCATTCCAAGACAAGTCTACCTCCAACAATAGTTAACAAACATAAAAAATAATGTTATTTTTATCCACTCTCCACATCCATTTTTCTTGATAACATTAATAATAATTAATGAATTTTTCTCAACTCAATTATATTTCTATTCATTTTCAATGATAATTTTAATCTCTGTAGAAGTGCCTGATCCTATACATAGTTAAAGTTCCATATGATTCTAAGTAAGTGAGAAGAATTTTGCCTTCACTATTTTGAAACACTACCTCCATAGAAAACTTTCCAAATTTCCTTTGGAAACACCATCAAAATGAATGTTGATAAACCCAACTTTTAGACATTTCCATTTTACTATAGATCGAAGCACATCCCTTATGTCAACTCTATGTTGTAGATGACCCATCCATGTATATTTAAATCTTGTAACCAAGAGACAAACACATTTTTTTCACACTTGAGATTTCCCATGATAAGCATCATATATGTAAATATTCTATAAGCAAAGCAATAATACGATTCCAAACTTGGTCATGATTTTGAGATTTGTTTTTATAAATTATATTATTCTTGTCAAGCTATAAATTCCAACAAATGATGTTAGGACCTCATTTCCTAACCCTTATTATTAATTGATTGTAATAGTTTAGTTAATAATTAGTGGGAACTTACTTTTAGTGTAAAGGTGACCCATGATCATTAGAGTTGGGGTTAGATATCTTGAAAAACTATATTTGGCCACTAAATCATTAGGGTTAGGTATGAATTATCATTGTATATTACATTGTAAGAAAGACACAATCATCCTCAATAATATTATCTTGAGTTTTTATCTTAAGGAGGTTGACCATTTGAAGTGGCTTGGATACATCGTAATATTTCAAAGTTATCAATGAAGTTTTTCATTTATTTTGTTCATTCAACATATTGTATTCTCTATGTTTCATTGGTATTTATGTTCTTATGTCTCTATTACACAAATCTTATAAATAATGGAAGGACCAATCCTCCACAATATGCATAATGCTTTACCTTTGAAGTAAATAATCCAACATTTTATTAACTCTTTCAATGTTGATGGAGCTAGCCAATATATTTTTATATTTTTAAAGAAGCATCACCAAATGATATAAACAAAGGGATATTGAAAAGGTAAATGATCTGATGTTTATAGATCCTTCTCATACAATGCATACCTAAAAGGTCCATGATATCCTCTACTTCACAAACTCTAACCTGTAAGAATATTGCTTTAGACTACTAACCAAAGGAATGTTGAGGCCTTATAGAGGGTCTTAGGGTTATGCATAGAGGTAAAAACCATTTTAGAAAATTCAAATTTGCAAAAGTTTTGAAACCCAAACGTCGGCCATGTAGTCAAAATTTTCGAGAAAAAATAAATTTTCGGTGTCGGTTAGCCGTCCTTTGATGAGAGTACCACGAATATTTTAAAAAAATTGCAAGTAATCCCGCCTAAATAAAGTACCCTTTTTCACCTAAAATTTTAAAATTTCTAATTTATCCCGCAAAACTCGCCAAGTATACCTTTATATATAATTAACATCCCAAGGAAAATACCGACACAATTCTTCACAACATCGAAACCTTTTCTGCTATCAGCCATAAAAAATTCAGTAACCGAACAAAACCGTGTCCTTTTCTGTGATCGGACGAAACTAATTCTACAACCAGATAGAGTTGTACGACCAAACCTGTCATGCAATCGACCAGACGAAACCAATCTTGAAACTAGAACTTGTCGTGCAATCGGTCAGAATCATCCCCGCATCTGGAACCTGCTATGCATCCGGGAGAAAATAGTCCTGCATCCGAAACCCACTGCGTAACCGAACGAATCCTTTCCTTCTTTCGGATCTTGTCGTGCAACCGGACAAAACCTTTCCTACTTTCGAAACCTACCATGCAACTGGACGAAATATTCCTATACTCGAAACCTATCGTGTAACAAAACGAAACATTCCTGTACCCGAAACATGTGCAACTGGGCAGATCAATTTCTGAATCCGGAAATAGTCCTACATCTGGAACCCACCATGCAACCGGATGGATCCTTTCCTACTTCTGGATCTTGCCGTGCAGCTGGACAAAACCTTTCCTTCTTCTGGAACCTACCGTGCAGTTGAATGAAACATTCCTGTACTCGAAACCTATCATGCAACCGGATGAAACATTCCTGCACTCAGAACCTATCGTTCAACCGCATGGAAAATTCTTGTACTGGGTAGATCCATTTCTGAATCTGGAGACTGTCGTGCAACCGAATGAAGCTATGTGTACCAGGATCTTTCCTGTATATGGTCAAAACCAGTTTTCCTGCATACGATTGGAACGTATTTTAACACCAGGTTCTCTATCACTTCTTTTCTTGCCATGTTTTTCTTTATTTTGCCATGTTCTGCTTGTTATTTTTCCTGGTTCTGCATTTTCTTATTTATTTAATGATTTTTCGCACCACACTAATATCGGAACCCTCTTTGACATCTGAAATTTCATTGCTCTGTTCCCTTCTTTTTCTCTATTTTGCCATGTTCTAAATATTTTAAAACTCTTTGATTCTTAGTTTTAATTCAAATCTTTTTTTCCTTGCTAAGATTATACATGAGTAAATGCTTTGGTTCTCTATTGACATATTGATGCTCTTTTTCTCTGTTAGAGTGCTTTCACTAGAAAACAACTAGTGGCATAAACTGATAAAATCACAATAAAGAATGGCTGGAAAAAAGTATGTATAATTTACCACCCAAACATTGTTTATTCTATTTACAATATTATCTCAAGGCCTCCAGAAAATACACCCTCTTTAATTTTTTTTTTGTCACTAGTAAAATGTCACCCAGTGATGGAAAGAAGGGCACCAAATCTTCTGTTGAAAAGAGTATCCTCAAATATTTTAGCCGAACTTCTAAATACGACGAGCCAACGATATTTGTGCAAATTCAAGGTACAAATGATTTTTGACTTCCTAGTATGTGCATGATTGACAATTTGAATATTTTTTTGTAAATTTTTTCATCCAATGGTGATAAAAAATATTATGGTATGCTACTATGCATAATACCTTGTTGATCCTGATATGCCTTCACTTGAAGATATTCCCCGAGAAGAGATGTTTTTCATTGAAAATCCCCTTAGAAATGACATCCAACAAACACCTGAAGACAACACACAAAATGACATCACAATTGAAAATGAAAGTGATAAATCAAAATCATTACAAGCTTCAATTAAATATTTAACAAAAAATTCCAAAAAAAGAAAAGCATCTCTTTGGATACTTGGAAGGGGATTTAGGAAAGAATGAGTGGAAAGATTTCCCTGGATTGAGCCTGTCATGACTGAGGATAACCAAATTGATAAAAAAGAATGTAGATGCAAAATTTGCAGTTGGAGACTTGGTAAGGATCATAGGCTTCAAAACAAGATTGATACAATTGAAAAACATGCTGGTAAATCTTATGTAAAAGTTATAAAAAGTAATGGTGAAGTTAGTAAAGAAGTTAAGTAGAAGGATGCATCAGAATGTATGCATTTAAGATATGCTATAGAATATGACAATCACTTAAAGCAACAACAATCTCTTGTTGAGAAAGGTGGAACAATTGGATCCCAATTTCACAAATTACAGAAGACTATTTTTGCTTCAAAAAGTAAGTAGTTTGCCATTGTTTACAATATTCTCAAGAAAGGTAGACCAATGTCCGATTTTATTGATTATAAGCAGCTATTATGCCTTTTTAATGTGCAAAACCTTCCTAGTTCTCATTGGTCAGACCGAAGTGGTTGGGAAATGGTAAAATATTTATCTTTGGTTGAGAAAGAAGACCTAAGGAAACACGTAAAACTTGCCAAATTCATTTCACTTTCTATTGATGAGGTAACAGCTATGGATAACACTTCTTGGATTTTCATGCATGTGTACACATTTCAAAATCATGTTAGAAGGCCTATTTTGTTGGGAATACATAAGATGTTGGAAAGTTCAAATGCAAAAAATATTTATAATGTTGTTAAAAGTTTAAAAAATATTATAGGAATGAATAATATAGACATAGCAACAAAGTTAATTTGTGTTGGAGCTGATGGAGTTGTTATTATGCAAGGTCATAGGTCTGTTTTGTGTGTTCGACTCCAAACCACAGTTGCCCCATATATGATCCCCATTCACTGTATGGCTCATAGAGTAAATCTTGCATATAAAATTGTGAGCACATTTTCAAATGTTGCTAAAGCAGAAAATTTTGTTCATGATATTCATTCTTATTTTTGATTAATTCTAAAAATATTTGCAGAGTTTCAACAATTTGCACTAGGAGTTACAAAAGGGAAAAATTTGTTAAAATATGTGGATACAAGATGGATCAACCTGCTCAAAATTTTTTGGCATATTATCAAATCACTGATAGGGTTTATGCATGCAAATCACAGAATAGTTGATAAGGCAAAAGATATGTTGTTCCGTTTGACTAACTTGGAAACACTTTTGACATTATGTGGTATTCTTCCAATGTTAAAAGAAATGAACAGATTAATTAATTTTGCACAAGAGAGATCCATCTATATCGTTGATTTTATGAGGATGAGAAAACAAATATGTGTGCTTCTTGATACATTATATGTGTCTAATGCATATTTTACAAAACCTGTATTTGATAGTTGGAATACATTGATAAACATGAACAATCCAAAAATCTTCTTAAATTTTGACATCAATGATTATCTTTGTATTAATGTTCATGAAAAGATGATACCTGTTTATTGTTTTGAAAGGCAATCAAGTATTGTTGTGGAATATTTTGAAGAAGTCGTTGTAACACATAATATATTTCATGTTGTAATACATAAAACAAAGAGTAATTTATCAAATATAGCAAAAAATTTGAGAGGTGAGATAAGAGAACGGTTTTAGAGAGATGAGTTGCTTGAGTCCATGGGTGTTGTTAACCCCATGTTTTGGGGACCTTGTACTGAATACAGTTCTGCAAATGAGTTGTTTATTAAATATATGGGTAATCTCATTGACCATTTTAGTAAGAGTGTGGAAGTCAATGGTGTTGAAATTAATGGTATGCTCAACAATGATCTTTTGAATGAACAGTCATCGCATTTTGGAAGAACAATGGGTTTGCAAACATCACATATGACAAGTGTCCATGAGATTGGTTCCACTACACGTTTGTGGAAAAAATTATATCCAAGCACAGTCTTAAAAGATACACTAAGTGAATATTTTCATTTATATGAATTATGTGAAACAATGATTTTGGGTTCAATCGAAGATGAAAGAGTTTTCAGTGCACTTGATTTTGTTAAATCTAAAATCTGCAATAGACTCGACAATAATTTAGAAAATTGTTTAAGAATTTATGCGTCTTCATATCAGTTGGATACATTTTCGTATGACAGAGCGTTGGAATACTGGAGTTCCTTGGTAGACAGAAGAGGAACGTTGAATACGATCGATAACGACGATGATGATGCTTTTAGTGATCATATGGTGGAGACATAGATTTTTGCTATGTTTCATAATGATTCTGGACAAGATGATATGTTTCAACTTCTATAGTGATAATTTTCCATGATTTCAATGAAAATAATAAACACGAACTAATTTGATAGCAGATTTCTCAATATTGTTTCATATTTATATGATTTCAATGAATTCTTGTTTTAAATCACATTCTTGTTTTAAAATTACACATGTATCAATTTTTGTAGATTGTAAAATTGTATGTTTGTGTCTTAGTGTCTCAACTCTCATCTCATTGATAATGATAAAAATGAATTGATTTGATAGCATATTTCTCAATATGATTCCATATTTATATGATTTCAATGAATTTTTTAAAATCAATTATTGTTTTAAAATTACATGGCATATATAATTTTTGTAGATTGTAAAATTGCATGTTTGTGTCTTAGTGTCTCAACTCTCATTTCATTGACAATGATAAACACAAATTGATTTGATAGAAGATTCCTCAATATGGTTCCATATTCATATGATTTCAATGAATTGTTGTTTTAAATGACATTATTGTTTTAAAATTACATGGTTTATATCATTTTTGTAGATTGTAAAATTGTATGTTTGTGTCTTAGTGTCTCAACCCTCATTTCATTGACAATGATAAACCCAAATATTACATAACATTTTCAAACTCAAATTTTACATAACATTTTCAAACCCAAATTATGTGCATCATAACTAAAAATTAGCTAGTTCAAAAATAAATATATTACATCATTCAAACATTTTTGAATCCAAATACTCAACCTCTTTCTCAAATCAATTTAGAATATGGAACAATTTGTTTCACAAAACTTGAACTATCACTTCAACACATCCACTCAACTAAGCTCAATCACTTCAACAAAAATGCTTATCAAGTAATCCTCACATAACAATGATACTCATGATCTTTTCAAACCCTAGTTCAAGTTCTTCACTCAACCAATCACTTCAACAACAATGCCAATCAAACAATCCTCACATAACAATGATACTCTTGATCTTTGCAAACCCTAGTTTAAAATAGCTCAACACTTTACATAACAATGGTACTCATGTTCTTTTAGAACTTCACATAACAATGACACTCATGTTCTTTGCACAAACTCTAGTTCAAGCATATGAAAGTTTTGCTCAATATTTCCAACAATGCTTATAAAAGAAGATTTTTATTACATTACATTTTCAAACTCAAATATTACATAACATTTTCAAACCGAAATTACATATTGTAGTCTGTTTAAAGCATTTTCAAACAGAAAATTACATAACATTTTCAAACTCAAATATTACATAACATTTTCAAACCGAAATTATTACAGTCTGTTTAAAGCATTTTCAAACAAAAAATTTCATATTAAGTAGTTCAAAAATAAATATATTACATCATTCAAAAATTTGTAAACCCAAATATTACATAACATTTTCAAACTCAAATATTACATAACATTTTCAAACCCAAATTATGTGCATCATAACTACAAATTAACTATTTTAAAAAGAAATATATTAACTAGTTCAAAAACCCCCACCCTCATATTGAGGGTGGGGGTGGGCAACAACAACAACTGCTGTAGCAACAATTGTTGTTGCTGCCCACCCCCACCCTCATATCGTTCAAACATTTTTGAACCCAAATACTCAACCTCTTTCTCAAATCAATTTAGAATATGGAACAATTTGTTTCACATAATTTGAACTATCACTTCAACACATCCACTCAACTAAGCTCAATCACTTCCACTCAATAAATCACTTCAACAACAATGCTTATCAAGTAATCCTCACATAAAAATCATACTCATGATCTTTTCAAACCCTAGTTCAAGTTCTTCACTCAACCAATCACTTCAACAACAATGTCAATGAAACAACCCTCACATAACAATGATACTCTTGATCTTTGCAAACCCTAGTTTAAGATAGCTCACCACTTCACATAACAATGGTACTCATGTTCTTTCACAACTTCACATAACAATGACACTCATGTTCTTTGCACAAACCCTAGTTCAAGCATATGAAAGCTTTACTCAATATTTCAAACAAAAATTACATGACATTTTCAAACAGAAAATTTCATATTAACTAGTTCAAAAAGAAACATAATATATCGT
This sequence comes from Wollemia nobilis, assembly GCA_028583015.1. Classification (NCBI taxonomy): domain Eukaryota; kingdom Viridiplantae; phylum Streptophyta; class Pinopsida; order Araucariales; family Araucariaceae; genus Wollemia; species Wollemia nobilis. The sequence continues at coordinate 13,466,945 of JAQPPZ010017121.1, read as the reverse complement.
TCAAACATTTGTAAACCCAAATATAACATAAGATTTTCAAACTGAAATAAATATATTGCAGTTTTTTAAAACATTTTCCAACTCAAGTCTCAAATATTACATACCAATTTCAAAGAGAAATTACATATTGCAGTATTTTAAAAATATTTTCAACATTTTCAATCATTTGATTGGTGCATGGATGCTTCACTAGTGGTTGGATTTGCCATTTCTTTTCCTTTACTAGCTTCTATGACACTCTCTTCTTGCAGTGCTCCAAATCTAACAAGTTTGTCACGTACTTTAACAATAATTGCCACACATGCTGCTTCTTCTTTGTTTGGATCTTCAAGTATTGTTGGAAGTCATTCTTTAATTTTGTCAAGCACCTTATTCGGATCTTCTTGCAGCTTCTCTCTTATGTATTTTTTCAAACGATTATTTTCTGAAACCTTTGCTTGCATTTCTTTTTTCATTTCCATTGATTTCATCAAATATGACTTTACTGTAAGAATATTGACATCCATGTTCTTAACCTATGTTTTCAGATTTCAAAGTTTGACTGCAAAACCAAATTGAAAACTTAATTTAAAAGGGATATATTAAAATTATTACAATTTTTCAAGAAAAATAAAAATTTAACTGCAATAGAAAATTGAAATACATATAACTTTTTTACCTCAGCCAATTCTCTTGCAGTCTCAACAACTGCAACCTTATCCTTATCAGAAGCCCATTGGTTGTAAAATGCTTGGGCTTCAACATTAACATTCTCCAATCTACTAACAACAACATTTAACACATCATCATCATATATAAAATCAGATTTAACAATTCCTGATGTAGCATGTTCTAGCATGCCATCAAGCTTTTCAGGTTTAAATTTGACCAAAGAATAAATAGATTTCCTTTTTCAAAAAATTTATATCAGGCATTAATTTCCCTAATAAGGACCTTTGACCGATATTCCCATTCTTTTAACTCGTGCAAATATTTCAACACAAACTCCTTAATTTTTGACTCAATACTTTCATCCAATGAAATATTTTTATTAAAATTAACAACATCATCTTCATTTTGAGGACCCCGAGTAGGTGGTATTGATGTCTGCTTAGCTGTAGGGGCTTCTTCTTGTGCTATATATTTAAGAACTTTTATTGTCCTGAAGCCTACAATGTTGCCCTGAAGCATGAAATCATCATCAAGTGGAATATTATCCAATCCCTGCCCAGAGCATTCTAGTGCCTGTGAAGTTGTAGAAAATGTAAATTGAGACCATCCATGCCCAAAACTTGTTGCTGGCATTTGTGATCTCTGTAGGTGTGAAAACCCATGCCCAGAACCTTGTGTAGTGCCCTATGATCTCTATAAAAATAATCGTTTTCCAACACGAACTTTCCCTCGCATAGGCATTGTCGAAGGATGTGCCAGTGCCTATTGCTGATTTGGTGGAACTTATTGCTATCGTGAAATCGGTGACTATGATGCATGTGGAGGCGGTGGTGGCATATGCCCTCTAACTTGTGATGTTACTTGTTAAACTTGTGAATCAACTAAAAATAGTCAAAAACATTTTGTTGGAATTCTTCATAAAATAAAAAATATTTTTATTTAAATTAACTACACATAGATTTACCTGAAGATGAATAAATATGTTGACATTGTCCTACAATGGGGTCGGGGGAGGGGTTGGCCACACTAGATTCGACTTGCACATTTTGTGCATACCTAGGTGTACAAAAAACCCCAAGAGTAGCTGCTTGCATGGAATGTTTGTGTAACCTCTACATAGCAACAGGTGTTGCTTCAGAGCCCATGTCTTCAGAATCACCTATTTGTTCTGGCCTTTGACCCCTATTGGCAACCATATGTTTACTCCTTGAAATTTATACCTTCGCCTACATATAGATGAATTGAAAAATTAAAAAAGGGAATGTGGTAAGCTATAAAATAGTATGTCAAGGCCAATGATGTAGTTATTACCTGCAATTCCTCTGGTGGCATGGCAATAGACTGTAGTGTTGCATGCACTATAGTTCGTACAAGAGTAGCTAACAAATTATGAAAACACTCAAATTATAAAGCTAAAAGATAATTTATAGTGCCCACAATGGGCTGAGTCTTGGTGGTTTTCACTTGGACCGTGTGCAACTCGGTCCTAATTCGATCTGAAATATAAGTACACAAATTGAACTTGTGACTTTTCTTAGATTGAACAATATAAGCAAGTGCCCAAAATGGAATTTTTGTTCTTCCCGTCAGAATAAGTCTGGCCTGAAAAAATTCAATGATGGTATTCAGAGTTTTATGGTTAACATCGTTTATCGATAAACCTCTTTTTGATTTGGCGAAAGAAGCTGCATAAAAAAACTAGATGTCAATTTACAAATTTGAAACATTGAAAATTAATAAAATATAACTCAAGATTTATACCTGCCAAATCTTCTGATGAAAGGCCGTAGTTATTTTTTAGGTGTGCTTGGTCATCTAGAGAAAGTTGCATCTTCTTCAACACTTGATTAAAACCAATGAATGGGAGAGCTATCAATCTGTGAATATATCTAGGGGTGATGTTGAAAACCAAATTTCTAATTCATAGTTTAATGTTCACTATAACCCTGGCATGGTCATAACCAGAGATAATATGTTGTAGGAGAACATTATCTATTCTAAAATATGGCATGGAAACAAGGGTTGATAAACTTGTGTTATTGAGCCACTGAAAATCCATCCCTGGAGTTGTTATCAAATTTGATATCAAAGTGCATGAAATATTCTTAAATTTTGGTGTGGTTGCGGAAGGGGTATCCATTGCAAGTAGTTGCAAGTGGAAGAAAAAGGATTGAAATCAAAAGGTCAATCAGAAAGTTTAGGTTTGGTTGTAGTAGTCGTAGAAAAAAATGAGAAAATGATAGTTGATACCCTTATATAGATGGAGAAAGATAATGGACATGAACATCGTACTGACATGCAATATTGGACATGCATTATTGGACATGTGGCAACATCGTAATGGGCACACTGGTTTGCAGTATGCTTTCGGGTGACGCCCGAAACAAACTATGGTCAGGCCGTTATTGAATCATATCATGCATCCAAGTCACTTCTAGAGCGTATTATGTATCCAGTCGTCGTTCAGATCATTTTATGCATCCAGTCATCCTCCTGATCATAATATGCGTCTAGGACGCCACCAGATCATATTATGCATCCAGGTAACAACCGAAACATATTATGCTTTCGATCGTCGTCCGAGTCATATTATGCATCCAGTCTTCGCTTAGACCATAATATACATTCGATCATCGTTTGAATAATTTTATGCATCCGGTCATCCTTCAGATCATAATATGCATTCGGGCTGCCATCAGATCATATTATGCATCCGGGTGATAGCCGAAACATATTATGCATCCAGTCATCTTTCGGATCATATTATGCATCCGGTTGTTGCTTGGACCATAATATGCATCTGGGCTGCCTTCGGATCATTTTATGCATTCGGGTTACTGTCGGATTATATTATGCATCCGAGCCATCCCCCAGATCATGTTATGCACCCGGTTCGTGATAGATCAAATTTTTTTTACAACCGAAGCACTTTTAACCGGGTTCTTGTTTGCACCGGACCTCATTTAATTGAAAAATCTGGCAAGAAAGGAGGAGGAGATATCATTGTAGTTATCCTAGGGTTTATTTCCAAATATTTCATAACATTTTAGTTAGATTGTTAGGTAAAAAGGAGAAGATCCAGGATAAGACGAGTAGGTATTTTCCCTAATGAGTATAGTTGAATTCTTGCCTACTACAACATTCAGAAAGAGGCCATATCAGATCTCTTACTCGAATACCCAAATTTCAAATGTTGTCGATCATAATTATTCATCTGGTTTGAGACCAGTACTTATTATGCACCTGGTCCGAGATCGTTACATATTGTGCACCCGGTCTGAGACTAGATCATATTATGCATCCGATTCGAGGTCGGACCATATTATGCATCCGGTTCGAGGCCGGACCATATTATGCACCTGGTCTGAGGTCAGGATAAATTTTGCATCCAAGCCTTTGCCACAATTTTAAACGTCGTCGACCTCTTTTTGACCTGGTCCAACAAAACTTTGAAATTCGCCATTTTTTGCCAATTTTTTGGGAAAAATTAAGGTCATTCGCCATGCCATCATACATGCAGTTTGACAGGTTTCGTCATCGTTTCGAAATAGTTTCACCATTTTTTTATAATTACCTTTCGGGTCCTACCTCTTATGCATAACCCTGGAGGGCCTCAAGTAACCAAACTTTATTCCAAGAAAAAAATTGGGAGTAAAAAATTATGGTTACTTTAAATCCTTATATCCCAACCTGAACAAGTATCGAACATCTTTTGATAGATTTCAAACTAGATCATTATTTTATGTAAAAATACGAAAATAGAACTCTTAGAGCATCCTTTGAAGCTCACCTATTATCTATTTGAGGTTCTCTTCTTTAACTAGGTTGCTAATATAAATTCATAATTTAGAGTTGTTTCTCACATTAATATAACTTTTACTTTTAATATTTACAAGATAAATATGCCTAAAATAATAATTGTTATTTTGGATAAAAACTAAGAAGATAAGGCTTCAACCATGCATCATGTAGAGGAGGAAAACTATGCACCGCGTACGATTCTCGATTGGATTTGTTGGGAGGTAAGGTGACCATGGTGGCTATTATATTCTCTACACTCGAGGACACAAAGAAATGGGTTCACCAGGAATCGTTTTAGGAATTTCTCCAAGTTTGAGGTGGAAATGTTTAATGTGTCAATTAAGCAATCACCTATGTTTGGCCTTTCTACGCTAAGCTATGGAAATGAAAGAACAATGTAAAACATACGAGATGCAATAAGACAAGGTCTAACCCTAGTATGATTCTTTGATTTAATGATCTCTAACCCTGAGTTGCAAGAAATAAAATATTTTTCTTTGAGCAAGGGACCAAGGGAATGCACAGACAAGACTAAACTCTAGATGCACACTATATGCTCTTATTCTTTTGAATTCCTAGAAAGTAATCAAATATGCTTCCTTTTTTATTTATAGCCTAGGTTGTGAACAAAAATGATAACATTAAGCAACACACAATCTAGCAATTCTATTTAAAGCACTTATTTGATTTGGTGTTTGATCCAAGATTTATTGTGCATCCAAAATATCCCATAGCTTCAAAAATATAAAATAGCTTTACAAAAACTCTAGAAAATATGGTCAACATTTGGGGGCTTAATTAGGTCACTAGAAGACTGAACTTGAAGGTGCAATAGTCAAGCCTCCTTGGTCCTTTTAGCTTATCGTTCGAAATAAAAATAAGCTTTGACCTTTGGAATAAACACAACAAAATATAATAGCATGAAACAATAAATGAAATGCAATTAGAATGGATACAATGCTTGAATAAAAATACAATTTTGAAAACTCGATTTTAGGGACAAATAATTGCCCCCAAGCTAATCTGATATGAAATACAAGCGAAATAGAATGTAAACAATTAGAAAGGAACACAAACAGATATGAAACATTATACAAGGGGCACACAAAATGAAGCCCTAGAGTTTTAGGATAAATAGTCATCCCAAATTCTAACTAGACTGAATCTGTGCCCTGTAAATTACAAAGGATGAATTTGGTAACAAAGACAAAAATGGGCGTAGAGCACTTGACAGATGAAAATAGAATTTTTGGTGAATCCATACCCTATAGTGGATGGAGCACAGATTTGCACATGAGGGCTTAAAATCCAAAATAGAGATAAAAAAGCAACAAAACATGAACTAAGATGAACAAGCAAACTAATGAATGCGAAGAAACAACCTAGTGATCTCATGGAAGAAGCAAGAACAAAGGTGGAAGACCTCTCCTCCCTCAAGAATACAAGTGGTCATCAGGGATTTCTCCACTTGTAAAATCACAAGAAACACACCAACAATAAAACACCAAAGTATTAGAAGATTGCACAAGAGACCAAAACGAAATCTAATTTCACATGAACTTTGATAGCATGATCACAGGCAAAACTTAGAGTGACTTCCCTGAAAAAAGGAAACCCAATCCCTTTATTTATAGAGGGTTTTGTTGGAATTATGGTGAATATTTTCCATGTTATTTAGGAGGGGTTAGCTCTAAAAATATTTTTGACACCAAAACCTAGGCATCCACAAAACACCATTTGCATCCCACCACACAAATTTACATAATAAAATATATATGCCTAAGTCCAAACTTAGGCATATGAAATCCTGCACATAATTATATTTTCTATATTTTTATTAAATCTAGAAAATCCACCTAGGATATCATGTCTCTCCATGGGACATGTGTCCTAGTCACCACTACCCATCACCATGCCACATCTCACACACTCATGTCACCCTTGTCCCTTCACATAGGACATCTTCCACATTTCACTCCACTTGCACTCACTCATCAAACCACATCACCCTAGTTGCACTCACTCATTGGGCACATCACCCTAGTTGCACTCACTCATTGGGTACATCATCCCAGTTGCACTCACTCATTGGGTACATCACCCCAGTTGCACTCACTCATTGGGCACATCACCCCAGTTGCACTCACTCATTGACCACTTCACCATAGTTACACTCACTCATCCTCCACATTGCATTCCACTTGCACTCACTCATTGGACACATCACCCCAATTGCACTCACTCATTGGGCACATCACCCCAATTGCACTCACTCATCAAGCCACATCACCCTAGTTGCACTCACTCATCAAGCCATATTACCCCAATTGCACTCACTCATCAAGCCACATCACCCCAGTTAAGTGAGGCACTCTAAGTGACTCACTCTAACTCCCTCCAAAGCCTTGAACTTGTCTATAAAATAAGTGTCACCCCATAAAACAAAATAGGCCGAGAAAACACATTGCTATGCTACTGAAACCACACCAGGAGCTCATACGCATCTGGAGGAGATCCGATATTCGATGTCTTTAAGTGAATTTTTGGAGAATTCTTCCACTCAGCCTCAATCGTTTGGTCCATGGTTACACAATAACAACCACTTAATCCATAGTTTCCTAAATTCCCCATCTGTGGTTGCACATTCATAACCGCACGCCGCGCAGTTACACAAAAACTACCAAAATTGTTTTGGCCATATTTCGCTCATCTGGACTCGGATTGAGCTAAAATTTTGAGGGTAGGTTCTTGAGATTTTTTAGGGTGGGAAAATAAAACTACCTCTTGTAGCTCCTCCATATATATCTTCCTTGTCAAAAATTTCTATTTGTCCTTGTGTGATAGTTGAATCAGTGTAGCTCTTAAAAAATTAAATCTTCAATTCTTAATGCCAAAACAAACAAAGCTAAAAACCCAATAAAGAAAATATACCAAAGAGCATCACACAACACAAGATGTAACGAGGTTCACCAGTTTTGGCTACTCCTCAAAACTGACTGTTTGGACTCCCATCCAAATCCAACCTTTGCAAAATATCAATTTTACAAACAATTTACCAGCACCCACTAGAAGGAGCACCAACCCCTGATTTATCTGCACCAATAGAAAGGAGCACCAACCCCTGATTTATCTGCACCAACAAAAAGGAGCACCAACCCTTGATTTATCTGCACCAACAACCCCTTTATCCCCCAAGAGACCCTCCCTGGAAGGAGCACCAACCCCTGATTTATCTGCACCAATAGAAAGGAGCACCAACCCCTGATTTACCAGCACCAACTGGAAGGAGCACCAACCCCTGATGCCAAGCACCAACTTGGACTTCTGTTCTAAAACTAGAATATTGACATAAAGATGCCTTCACTTTTACAAGACCCTGATTGGTCTATTGCTTTCTCAACATTGCCCACTCTTCACACAAGCACATACCTTGGCTCTTCTACTCGCCTCTGCCTCTGCCTTTCTCCTTCTTGCCCTCTTACCTTCATCTCGCTTAATGCCTCTTACGCTTTTCCAACCCACTCTCTTGCAAGCACTTTCACACTCTTTTGACAGCACTTTCACCCTCTTTGAACCACTCATAATTCTCCACGTAGACCTCCTTTTATAACCAAATTTTCTCTTTGTAACTCCAGTTGTAACTCCTTTTATTTCTCATACGCCACTTGTCAATTGTAACTATTTCTTTCATATTCTCATCTGCCACTTGTCAATAACTCCTTTTGTATATATAGAGTGGGCATTACATTACATGCAACGAATTGACACATATACCTTTACCATGACTGTTCATCTTCTCCTTAGTGACTGTTCGCTTTCTTTTCTGTGCATGCATGCGTTTTCACTGTCATTCTATTTATCGACGTCTCGACTTTGTTAACTCTTCTTATTTTATTGCATGAATTTCTTCTATGATGTTTGTATAACTCTAACTTCTTATTTTAGTTGCATGATTTTCTTTTGTACAATCGCACTAGTAATCGTTGTGTAACTCTAGTTAACGGTCACATATCTTATTTTGGTCGGGTTCTCTTCTTTGCTCGCACCAAAGTGACCTATCGTGAAATCGTGACACTTCTGCCTCTTTGTCCTCTTCTCGGCTTTGTACCCGTGAAAACACAACATGTCGCGATATCGTGATACTTTCGCCTCCGTACTCTTCTTCCTTACTTTTGTCGTGATATCGCGACACTTCTGCCTCTTTGTCCTCTTCTCGGCTTTGTACCCGTGAAAACACATGTCATGATATCGCGACACTTTCACCTCCGTACTCTTCTTCTTTACTTTTGTCGCGATATCGCGACACTTCTGCCTTCTTACTTTCTCTCTCCTCCTTAAGTCGCGAAAATGCGACATGTCGCGATATCGTGACACTTTCTCTCCTTTGCTCTTTCTCTTGCCTTCGGTTCGCGAAAACCTGACATGTCGCGATATCGCGACACTTTTTCTCCTGGACTCTCTCTCTTGCCTTCGGGTCGTGAAAACCCGACATGTCACGATATCGCGACACTTTTTCTCCTTAGCTCTTTCTCTTGCCTTCGGGTCACGAAAACCCGACATGTCGCGATATCGCGACACTTTTTCTCTCGGACTCTCTCTCCTACAACATGTCGCGAAATCGCGACACTTTTTCTCTCGGACTCTTTCTCCTGCAACATGTCACGAAATCGTGACACTTTTTCTCTCGGACTCTCTCTCCTACAACATGTCGCAAAATCGTGACACTTTTTCTTTCGGACTCTCTCTCCTGCAACATGTCGCGAAATCGCGACACTTTTTCGTCCGTACAATCTTCCTTGCAATATGTCGCGAAATCGTGACACTTTTTCGTCCGTACAACCTTCCTTGCAATATGTCATGAAATCGCGACACTTTTTCGTCCGTACAACCTTTCTTCGCTTTGGACCGCGAAAATGAAACATGTCGCGAAATCGCGACACCTTTTTCTCTCTCCTCTTTCTCTTCGCTTTGGACCGCGAAAATGAAACATGTCGCGAAATCGCGACACCTTTTTCTCTCTCCTCTTTCTCTTCGCTTTGGACCGTGAAAATGAAACATGTCGCGAAATCGTGACACCTTTTTCTCTCTCCTCTTTCTCTTCGCTTTGGACCGCGAAAATGAAACATGTCGCGAAATCGTGACACCTTTTTCTCTCTCCTCTTTCTCTTCGCTTTGGACCGAAATGAAACATGTCGCGAAATCGTGACACTTTTTCTACTTGTCTTTTTCTCTTCCAACATGTCACGAAATCGTGACATCTTTTCTTTCGTACTATCTCTCTTCCAACATGTCGCGAAATCGTGACAATTTATCTTTCTTGCGCTTTCTCTCCGAACATGTCACGAAATCATGATAGTTTTTCTTTCTTGCGCTTTCTCTCCGAACATGTCACGAAATCATGATAGTTTTGCTTTCTTGCTCTTTTTCTCCAAACATGTCGCGATATCGCGACAGTTTTGCTTTCTGGCTCTTTCTCTCCAAACATGTCGCGATATCGTGACAGTTTTTCTTTCTTGCTCTTTCTCTCCAAACATGTCGCGATATCGCGATAGTTTTGCTTTCTTGCTCTTTCTTCCAACATGTCGCGATATCGCGATAGTTTTCCTTTCTTGCTCAACATGTCGCGATATCGCGACGGTTTTCTTCCTTGTGATTTTCTTTTGATTTTTCTCAAATGGGCCACTTCTATCTTTTGGAAAATCACTGTACATACTCCGAAGATCCTCTTAACTCCTGTCCACTGCATCAACCGATCTGTCTGATCGTGTTGACAACAATGACAATACTGTTGCTGCACCTTGCTCAACAATCTCCCCCTTTGGAATTGTTGGCAACACACATGCACATTCCTGTAATTCTTCTCCCCCTTTGACAATAATACCAAAGGGCTACTGCAGACTCCCCTTGAGTCCATGCACAACATTCTCAGGCACACGTTATGACAGTTAGCAAAAATTATAAACATGAGCAAAAAGATAATTAAATATATAAATGCTCCCTCTGCGTACAACACACTGTCGCTGCAATATATTCTGCTTCTACTGTGGATAAGAAAACTGACTCTTGTTTCTTACTGTTCCACGCGACCAATCTATCTCCAAGATAGAATGCACCTCCACTGGTACTCTTTCTGTCATCTACACATCCTGCCCAAATCTGCATCTGGAAATCTATCCCAACACTGTCCTCAAATCTGTCCCAGCATTGTCCTCAAATATTTCCCAAAGGCCTTCTTCAAAGGCTCAATCAATCAACTCAACCAATCATCACCAGGCTGGAAACCATCTGGCTGCTCATTATAAACCTCTCCTTCAATCTTCCCATTCAAAATGTTGATTTCACATCTGTCAACAAAATTGACAAGTGACTCACACTTGTACCAACTTTTGTCCAACACTGTACCAACACTGCAATTTTACTGCCAACTCTGTGCAAGCATCAAACACAGTACCACAAAACCAACCAAATCATCTGAACTGTTATAATCCTTAACTTTTGACAGTGGCAGTAAGAACCATCACCAGTACAACAATGACATACAACAATACTACCAATAATGACAACTCTCAATTTAATCACCACACTTCACGACACTTCCACAAACTATATGTACTGAAAACATACTTCGACAACTATACGACAACTTCCCCGACTACTTGCCTTTCATCCTCAGGTAATCAAACAAATACATAGGAGCATTAAAATGAAACTTCAAGATTGCTCCCCCTGAGGATGTGCTACCTGGAGTTGCTTAGTGCAATAGCGGAGTAATCTCCTTCAGTCCAAGGAGACACGATTTCCTCTCTTCTTTCTTTCTCCAATCTTTCTTGAACTTAGGCTGAAGGTTTTCAACTGCATCCCTATTTTGAACCTTTTCGTGAATTTGAGCATTTCTCTTGGGTGGTTGTCTCTTGTACATCCTTGATGGATGATTATTTTCCTTTCTTTGATGCACATGATTTCTTCCCTATCTGTGTTGCATTCTTTGCGTCTGATGAAATCTACTGTCTTGCCATAGATTAGATACAAAAGTTCTTGGACAAGACCTTGCTATGTGCCCATGACCATTACATTTAAAACATTGCACATGGTGTTCAACAGATGTATTTCTACCAGCCATAACTCTTTGATCTATTATTCAAACCACAATACATTGCCTTGTGACCATAAAGGTTGCATCTAAAACAATAGCCATTACAAGCATTATTATGAATAAAGTGAGAGTGATAGAACCTCTTTTGTTGTGGTTGCTTTGTTGTAGATCTCCTTTGAGATTTTCTTCCTTTTGAAGTTTCAGCTTCAAACGTTTCTTGCTTTGATCCTTCAACGGTGGACTTCTTCTTCTCTGTAGATTTAGAAGATGAAGGTTGTTCGACTTCATATCCAAGACCAAGCTTAGACATGGGGCTTCTTTGTTGCCTTATCATTTTATCTAGCAACTCTGTGCTCTTCTCAAATTTGAGATTTGTATTGGCCTCTTCTAGTTGTTTCCTCAATAAAATAATCTCCTCTTCTTGTTTGCCGCAAACATCGCTTTTATCATCCAGGTGTGACTTCAAAGCTTCTTCTATTTTCTTGGCTTTATGAATTTGCAAGAAGAGATCTTCAATATTATCCTCATATTCTTCCAACTTCTTGGACAGTCTTTTGTTCTTTTTCCTTTCTATACCCAACTCTTCAAGTGCAGCGATCAACTCACCTTCTAGATATACTTCAGCCTCAGCCTCAAGTTTTTCATTACATTCCTATTTTTCCTCTGTTTTTTCTTCTTCGAATGCCATGAAAAGAGCTTCATCTGTTTCTTCTTCAGAATCCTCACTGGAGCTGTCTTCTGATGAACTGACATTCTTGGAGATGAAACTTTTCTTCCTGAAGTGGTTGTTTCTAAAATTTGGTTTTTTCTTCCAGTCACTTCTTTCTTGGTGCGATCCTTCATCACTTTCGTCCTTCTCATTAAGTGGACATTTAGCTACAACATGCCCAACGCCTCCACATCTGAAACACTTAAATGGTAGCTTTCCTCTGTATTTTCCTTTTCCCCTTATTAGTTTCCGAACAAAGTTTGCTTCCGTTTCATCTGATGTCTCTTCTTCCTCAGATTCTTGTTTTGCTTTTATCTTTTTATGTGCTTTAAAAGCAGCTTCTCTTTCTGTTGGTTTGGTTTTTCCTATTCTCATCTCATATGCAGTCAAAGAACCATGCATCTCATCCATACTAAATGTATTTAGATCTTTAGCTTCTTCTATTGCTGAAACTTTAGAATCAAATCTTTTGGGAAGAGATCTTAGTACCTTTTTCACGATGACAACATCTTCCATTTTCTCGTCGAGTCCTCTAATCGCATTAATGATTCCATTAACCCTCAGCATGTATGCCTCTATGTTCTCATCGTCATTCATATTTAATGCTTCGAACTGAGCTCGATGCGTTTGTAACTTGGCCTCCTTGATCTTATCATCTCCTTCATGAATGCTCCTCAGTTTGTCCCATATTTCTTTTGCCGTTTTACAACCCATAATTTTTACTAGTTCACTGTCCATTAATCCGCACATGATGGCATTCTTTGCTTTTGAGTTATTCTCAAACAATTTCTTACCGGCAGCATCGGTTGGAGAAGTGGTGGGTATTGTGTATCCACTATCTACCGAATCCCAAATGTCATATCCCAAAGCACAAAGATATGTCTGCATCCTGAGTTTCCAAAATGTGTAATTAGTTCCATCCAACAATGGTGCTTTGTTTGATGAGAATCCTTCACCACCTGCCATTGTCTCACTTCCAAGATCAACCCTAGCTGATTTAGCCTGTCAAGGGAAACTGGCTCTGATACCAATTGTTAGTCTCACTATGACACTGAGAGGGGGGGTGAATCAGTGTAGCTCTTAAAAACTTAAATCTTCAATTCTTAATGCCAAAACAAAGAAAGCTAAAAACCCAATAAAGCAAATATACCAAAGAGCATCACACAACACAAGATGTAACGAGGTTCACCAGTTTTGGCTACTCCTCAAAACTGACTGTTTGGACTCCCATCCAAATCCAGCCTTTGCAAAATATCAATTTTACAAACAATTTACCAGCACCCACTGGAAGGAGCACCAACCCCTGATTTATCTGCACCAACAGAAAGGAGCACCAACCCCTGATTTATCTACACCAACAGAAAGGAGCACCAACCCCCGATTTATCGCACCAATAGAAAGGAGCACCAACCCCCGATTTATTGCCCCAGGCCCAAGACCCGGAAGGAGCACCAACCCCTGATTCCAAGCACCAACTTGGACTTCTATTCTGAATCTAGAATATTGACATAAAGATGCCTTCACTTTTACAAGACCCCGACTGGTCTATTGCTTTCTCAACATTGCCCACTTTACCCAACACACACCTCCTCCTCTTCCTCTTCCCCCCCTCTTACAACCTCACCTCCCCCTCTTCCTTCTTCCACCCACTTCTTGTAGCACTTTCACACTCTTTCGACAGCACTTTCACCCTCTTTGAGCCGCACTTTAATTCTCCACGCAGACCTCCTTTTATAACCAAATTTTCTCTTTGTAACTCTAGTTGTAACTCCTTTTATTTCTCATACGCCACTTGTCAGTTGTAACGCTTTCTATTCTCATCTCACTTGTCAATAACTCCTTTTGTATATATAGAGTAGGCTTTACGTTACATGCAACGAATTGACACATATACCTTTACCATGACTATTCGTATTCTCCTTAGTGACTGTTCGCTTTCTTTTCTGTGCATGCATGCATTTTCATTCTATGTATGAGATTCGGTTACTCTTCTTATTTTATCTGCTGAATTTCTTCTACAATGACATATTTCTTATTTTAGTCGCATGATTTTCTTTTATAACGTCCCTGTAACTATCGTATAACTCGGTTAACGATTACATATCTTATTTCGACTGGGTTCTCTTCTTTGCTTGCGCCAAAGTGACCTGTCGCGAAATCGTGACACTTCTGCCTCTTTGTCCTCTTCTCGGCTTTGCACCCACGAAAACACATGTCGCGATATCGCGACACTTTCACCTCCGTACTCTTCTTCTTTACTTTTGTCACGATATCGCGACACTTCTGCCTTCTTACTTTCTCTCTCCTCCTTAAGTCGCGAAAATGCGACATGTCGCGATATCGTGACACTTTCTCTCCTTTGCTCTTTCTCTTGCCTTCGGTTCGCGAAAACCCGACATGTCGCGATATCGCGACACTTTTTCTCCTGGACTCTCTCTCCTGCCTTCGGGTCATGAAAACCCGACATGTCGCGATATCGTGACACTTTTTCTCCTTAGCTCTTTCTCTTGCCTTCGGGTCACGAAAACCCGACATGTCGCGATATCGCGACACTTTTTCTCTCGGACTCTCTCTCCTGCAACATGTCACGAAATCGCGACACTTTTTCTCTCGGACTCTTTCTCCTGCAACATGTCGCGAAATCGTGACACTTTTTCTCTCGGACTCTCTCTCCTGCAACATGTCGCGAAATCGTGACACTTTTTCTTTCGGACTCTCTCTCCTGCAACATGTCGCGAAATCGTGACACTTTTTCGTCCGTACAATCTTCCTTGCAATATGTCACGAAATCGTGACACTTTTTTGTCCGTACAACCTTCCTTGCAATATGTCGCGAAATCGCGACACTTTTTCTCCGTACTCCTTCTCTTCGCTTTGGACCGCGAAAATGAAACATGTCGCGAAATCGCGACACCTTTTTCTCTCTCCTCTTTCTCTTCGCTTTGGACCGCGAAAATGAAACATGTCACGAAATCGCGACACCTTTTTCTCTCTCCTCTTTCTCTTCGCTTTGGACCGCGAAAATGAAACATGTCGCGAAATCGTGACACCTTTTTCTCTCTCCTCTTTCTCTTCGCTTTGGACCGCGAAAATGAAACATGTCGCGAAATCGCGACACTTTTTCTACTTGTCTTTTTCTCTTCCAACATGTCACGAAATCGTGACATCTTTTCTTTCGTACTATCTCTCTTCCAACATGTCGCGAAATCGCGACACTTTTTCTTGCTTGCTCTTTCTCTCCCAACATGTCGCGAAATCGTGACAGTTTTTCTTGCTTGCGCTCTCTCTCCTGCAACATGTCGCGAAATCGTGACAGTTTTTCTTTCGGACTCTCTCTCCTGCAACATGTCGTGAAATCGTGACACTTTTTTGTTCGTACAATCTTCCTTGCAATATGTCACGAAATCGTGACACTTTTTCGTCCGTACAACCTTCCTTGCAATATGTCGTGAAATCGCGACACTTTTTTGTCCGTACAACCTTTCTTCGCTTTGGACTGCGAAAATGAAACATGTCGCGAAATCGCGACACCTTTTTCTCTCTCCTCTTTCTCTTTGCTTTGGACTGCGAAAATGAAACATGTCGCGAAATCATGACACCTTTTTATCTCTCCTCTTTCTCTTTGCTTTGGACCGCGAAAATGAAACATGTCGTGAAATCACGACACCTTTTTCTCTCTCCTCTTTCTCTTCGCTTTGGACCGCGAAAATGAAACATGTCGCGAAATCGTGACACCTTTTTCTCTCTCCTCTTTCTCTTCGCTTTGGACCGCGAAAATGAAACATGTCACGAAATCGCGACACCTTTTTCTCTCTCCTCTTCCTCTTGCAATATGTCGCGAAATCGCGACACTTTTTCTACTTGTCTTTTTCTCTTCCAACATGTCACGAAATCGCGACATCTTTTCTTCCGTACTATCTCTCTTGCAATATGTCACGAAATAGTGACAGTTTATCTTGCTTGCTCTTTCTATCCGAACATGTCGTGAAATCATGATAGTTTTGCTTGCTTGCGCTTTCTCTCCGAACATGTCGCGATATCGCGACAATTTTGCTTTCTTGCGCTTTTTCTTCGAACATGTCGCGATATCGCGACAGTTTTGCTTTCTGGCTCTTTCTCTCCAAACATGTCGCGATATCGCGACAGTTTTGCTTTCTGGCTCTTTCTCTCCAAACATGTCGCGATATCGCGACAGTTTTGCTTTCTTGCTCAACATATCGCGATATCGTGACAGTTTTCTTCCTTGTGATTTTCTTTTGATTTTTCTCAAATGGGCCACTTTTATCTTTTGAAAAATCACTGTACATACTCTGAAGATCCTCTTCACTCCTGTCCACAACATCAACCGATCTGTCTGACTGTGTTGACAACAATGACAATATTGTTGCTGCACCTTGCTCAACAGCTCCTCCATATATCTTCCTTGTCAAAACTTTCTATTTTTCCTTGTGTGATAGTTGATAAAATATTTTAAAGATTACCTTGAGCCTCCTTACATCTTATTAAACACATTTAAAATAATTTATTACTTCCTTGTTTATTTATTATTTATTCTAAATATTTATTCCATTTAGAGTTAAAATAGATTTTATTTTATGAAAATTCAAATCAATTTTAGATGTAGCATTAAAAATATTAGTATTTCTATCCCCTTTCTTAATCCATCTCTCCCTAGATTTTTGGGACCAATATGAATATTTCTTTTTAAATATATTATTATAATTAGAAAGTAAATATTTTCTTGTACATAAATATCTTGGTCCTTTATGTTGATTTCTACTATCTCTTGTAACTTGTTGAGCTTTAATTTAATATTCTCTTTTGCTTTAAATATGTTACCAAAATATCCGAGTTTTCAAATATTCATTTACCCCTTTAGATATTTTATTTTTTGAACAAACATGTGCATACATAATTTTTCAAATCTACTTTGTCCCCACCATAACATAACCATCTTGGATAAATCAAGGTCTTGGAGACATGTAGGCTAGAATTTAAATAACTTTGGATTATCATTATTGAGTAAATCATGTCTTAATAGAATGGGTTTTTAATCCTACTCAGAATAAAATGTTTGAAGAGGTTGTATACTATGTTTACAATGATGTATTAGATAACACAAATCTATTCAATATTTCTACTATATGAGCTTTCCCAATGTGTCTATCATCTCATGTATACTAAAAGCTTGAAGAAATTCCATTTCAAAGGCTATTTGAATTGATAATAAAATAAATTTTTGCATTGATTTAGACCATCTAGGGGTATTAACCTAATTTAATAAAGGTGATAGAACTATATTGATGTCCCCCTAAAAAATCTATCAAAATTATGAATCACTATTGAATATAACATAAAGAATTTGAGTTTCATCCAACATCTTTCACAAGGAGTAACAATACTTGGAACATGTACATTTATAATCCTAACTTTAATAATATTTATCTTTTTTACAAAAAAATACTAACAACCTAATAAATTTTTGCTTATAACAATTGTCCACCCCATTTTCATTTTTTCCATATTGTTGTAATACCTCTTGAATCTCTTATAGCAAAAATTGTTAGACAATCCCCCATCTTCTAAATATTTTTGAATGCATCATTCCATTCCTCATTAGTTGTTTTTATTTCTTGTATTAAATAAAATTTATGACTATAATAACCTATTAATTACCTAATAAGTCCTTTTTTAAGGGTCTTATTCACACCTTAATATTCCAGTATACCATTCTCATCATTATTTTTTATCCTTGTTTGTGTGATTAAGTCCACTTCTTGTTAACACTTATGATATTTGTCTTAAGTTTCCCATATAAATATATCTCTTTGTTTTGTTTTTCTTTGTTCCTACTTTTAAGGTCTTCCTCCCCTTTTTTCATTTTAATCAACACTTTCACATTCATCAATCTCTTTGGTGTTTTCAAACTCTAATGATGAGACTTATCATTTAGAGACTTATATTGCCCTAGTGAATTTGAAATGCAAGGATCCTCGTAAATACCTTTTTTATATATTTTCTTGAAAATCCTAAAGTGCAAGGGTTATCCTCCATAATAATTATTTTTATATTGCCTCAAAAATATTAAATTTTCATGGATATCCTCTATACTTCTTTCTTTATTATTCTTCTCTTGAAACCCTAGAGTGGAAAGGGTAAAATTTGCACTACTTTTATTTTATTGTAAGAGACCATTTTATCATACTTGAGGAAAATGAAGGCGATTTACTTGGATTACACTTGATATCTTTTGCCTTTTTTTATTTTAAAAATATTCTTGATATCTTCCTTAGAATTTGTAGTTTCTTCTAAATTTAAAAATGTGCAATATACTTTCGTATCCCTTGTATCCTTATTTGTTTCTTTGTAATGGTTTATTTAAGTGAAACATGATGGCCTTTACCATTTGATGATATTGAGAAGATTTCCTTTTCATTTTTTTGGGAGTAGAAATCCTTGATCAGATCTAGCTTCTACTATAGTATGATATTCTTACTTCATCATAAAATTTATCTCATGAATAATTTTTTTTGTCTCTTTATCCACAATATTTACTTTATAATCTATTATCATGTGGTGAATCCCATGGTATTTATGACATTAAAATTCCATGTTTCATATTTATTAATCTTATTCTCTTTATTTATATTTAATCTTAATGAATATATTTTTTAAACAACCATGACAACACATATTCAAGTATATACAACATGTTTTCACTCCTTTTTAGTTGGTCCCTCCTAGATGAATTCCCCTATAGTTTATCTTTAAAACCTTTATATTGATAATTTGATGTAGAAGTACAAAAAGCCTTGGTTTTTCTCCATCTAGGGTATGGACATCATTGGGAGGATAAATCCTACATCATTTTGTGGACATAAGTTCATCATCACAAACACTATATACTTCACCAAGTGGGTTGAAACCACGCTCTTAAGAAGCCTCTATCATTTTCAAAGGTTTAGGTGTCCAAGTTTATCCAAAACCAGCTTGTCTATAGATATGGGATTCTATCTATCATCATTTCAAACAATAGAATCCCTAAAAAAGTTAAAAATGTTAGGATTTAAAATAAAAATTATACCTTTTAAATTAAAGCGCATTCAACACCTCTTTAATTTAAGGTCTCTCCCATATTACCCCTAGGCTAATAGTTAAGTCAAAGCCCAAAATCCTCATTAAAATCATTATTCTTGTTAATAAGACTCAATTTTTTGGTACTTGTAGATCTACCTTGATATTTGGGTGTATTGCACATTAAAAGGAACCTCGATATGTGTAACTTCTTATACCTTGATCTATGGATTCAAGTATATCTTCCACTCTGGGCTTGAGGTTCCTTTATTAAGGATTTTATTACAAAGTGCTCCTATTAGTTATAAGTATAGGTTGAAGTGAAGGTTAGGTGGGAAAAGTCAATTGAAAAAGGTTTAATCTCTAATTTAATTGTTATACTATTTGAAACAAGTAGAATAAAACATTTTTGAATAATCTGGATTTCGAGATTTTAAGGGGTCTCTAAAAAAAGTCCTAGAATTGAACTTGATAGATTCTAATTGGTTTATGGAAAAGTAAAATGTAATCAATGCTAAATATCCTACTTGTAACCCCTAGGGATCTTAAAGGCTTGGTTACTCCAAGGTATTAGGTATTTAAATAAATCACATGAAAATTAAGTAATCTTTCATTCTTTAAAATCCATGCTTGCTAGGGAGAATATTTCCAATTCAATATAAAATATTCCAATAGGGACAACAAAACTCTTACCTTTTCGTGAAAAGCTTAAATATGTATTCAACATTCTAAGTATTCACTCTGCATTCATCTTTTCCCCCTATAAAACCTAGAATACGAATGAAAGCGAAGGGGAAGTTTCACTTTATCATCTATGGTTGAGTAGTGGCGAGGGAGATGCTTCCATCTCGATCAATACCTATCACATAAGCAAAGTTTTGTATTTATTCAATTATCACTCGTGTTCATTTCTTGCATCAATAGGTGATAGCATCAAATATTTATCTCCAACTTGTCTTTTTGGTTCTACCCATCCATGGAGAGAAGCTATTCATTTCTCAATCTAGAACCATTATAGACATATTGTTGCCAACTTTTAGAGAGAGAACATTCATTCAACAGTTCTCCATATTATATTTTTTAATAGTAGTTGTCTTCATAAAAAATCTCACTCTATGTTCTTAAATATAAGACACGTCTCCCCTTAAACCACGGGTCATCACCTACTATTTTACCCCTGATTTTTTAAACTAGAGATGATAATGAAAAAATCATTTCCAACATAAAATTCTTTGATTAATTTAAATTCAATCCCCACTTCCACTGTATCCAAATTTGAAACTCCAAAAAATTTGGTCAATATCTATGTAACTTGTATATTAACTCTCTGCTTTTAAGAACCATTATGTCATACTTGATCATCCCATCCTTGATAATCATATTTTGTATAACATCTACTACCCAAATAGGGATTATCATAGACTCACTATTTCTATTATCCCTAATTGAGGTATACATGCTTCCAACTAGGGTATCCTTACTTCTAGATAAGACTTTCAAAAATGACTTATATTCTACCTACATTTTCCTAAATAATAATATATTTTTAAATTTTCCCTTTGACTGAATCCTTCCAAAGTCGGGACATGTAAATCATTCCTTATTTCATTATAACAAGAGTCATCAATTTTGGTGCAAAAAGTTTTACCCAAGAACCTATCAATACATTGATGCTATCCATAAGAATTCCATTAAAAAGTCATTTTTTATAAAAATGAGTTATATTGATGTCATCCATAATAATTTCATAAAAAATATAATCTTTTCTAAGAAAGAGTTCCTTCCTAACTTTTGAACAAGGAAATATATAAGGTGGAGTTGTTAGATTTTGAAGCCTTAATACTAATGTAAAACTCATAGGAAAATAATCACAGGATCAAACATAATGAAGTTGCAATATAATGGAACTAAATAATAATGTAATAGAGATAATACGAGATGATTAATATGTATTATCTAGGCTTAATATAAGAATTGTTGAATTTTGAAGCTATAAACTTGAAAGAAGTACAACCACAAGTAATGAAACATGCAAGCAATGTTATATCTATGATAATGGCTAACTAATAAGCATAAAAAATAGCATGAGAAACTTCTGAAATAACTCATTAAACAACCATTAATGAAAGCTCATGAAAAATAGAACATGAAGTGAAACTCAACTAATACTTGCTATGAGCAATACTCTCTTCTCTAATTACAATTCCAAGTCACAAATATATACTAATATTGATTCTTCACTTTCATACCCTATGGACACGTGCATTCTATATGATAGACACTTGTGCACATGCACACCTAACTAAAAACACTTTGTCCTTTTATATCATTGCGTATTTTAACAATTGTGCATTTATTTCTTCTTCCTCAAGTAACTACTTAACCTAAGATAAAATCCTAGTCTAATAATGTAACCAAGGTGGTACATTGGAATGTACTAAATAATATAGTATTCTCTAACAACCCATTGTATTACATTATTTGGGATGAATTTCTCTTAATCTGCATAGATGATCTCTAAATGTTTGAAATTTGTTAGTACCTAGAGCTTTTGTAAATATATCTACCAGTTGTTATTCTGTAGGAATATACTTCAAAATGATATGACAATATTGAAAATGGTCTCTAATGAAATGATATCATGCTTCAATATGCTTGGTCCATTCATGTACAATTGGATTTTTAATTATATTGAGTACTCCTTGATTATCACAATGTATTAGAGTTGGAGCTCATTTGACTCCCATGTTAGGTAATATATATTGTAACCACAAAGCTTCACAAGTTGTATCTCACGCTACATGGTATTATGCTTTAGTATATGATTATGCTATTGTATGTTGTTTCTTGTTGTGCTAGGATATTGGTCCTGCTCCAAGATAAAAAAATATATCCTGTAGTAGATTTTTTATCATCAATAGAACCAGTGTAATAAGAATCTGAGTATCCCTACAAATAGAAATATTTAATATTCTTTATATAATTTTACCCATAATCTGTAGTCTTCTTAACATATTGTAGTATTCTTTTTATGGCTTTCCAATGACTCTCTTGGTTTTTGCATAAATCTTGAAAGATAATTTATAGCAAAGACTAGATTAGGTTGAGTGTTTGTTAAGTACAAAAGACTTCCAATTAATCGGTGATATCTTGTAGCTGAAACTAAAGGTGTTCCATAATTTTTGGATAATTTAATCCCTTTTTCCATGGGTGTGTCTTTGAAATTACAATTATTCATTTTATATTTCTCAAGTAGGGTATTTGCATATTTTGACTGTGTAATGGTAATATTATCTCCTTTTTAATGAATTTCTAGACCAATATAATAATTCATCAGTCCTAAATTTTTCATCTCAAAAGCTTTCTCAAGATCCTTTTTTACCTCACTTATCAGTTTTTCAAAACTTCCAGTGATCACTATATCATCAACATATATTATAAGAATTAGTATGTCATTTTCAACTTTCTTTGTATATAGAATAGGATCGGACGTACTTCATTTGAAACTATGTTGTAATAGATGATTATTAATTTTTATGTTCCATGCCCTAGGAGCTTGT
This sequence comes from Wollemia nobilis, assembly GCA_028583015.1. Lineage (NCBI taxonomy): Eukaryota > Viridiplantae > Streptophyta > Pinopsida > Araucariales > Araucariaceae > Wollemia > Wollemia nobilis. Next base: position 13,444,057 of record JAQPPZ010017121.1, on the reverse strand, counting down.
TTCAGACCATATAAGGATTTGTTCAATTTGTAAACTTTATATTCTTGACCTTTAACAACAAATCCTTTTGGTTGTGACATGTAGACTTCTTCTAAGTCACCATTAAGAAAGACACTTTTTACATCCATTTGATGAAGTTTTCAACCTTGATGAGTTGCTAAAGCACATACTATTCTGATAGTGGTCATTCTAGTTATCAGTGCAAATATCTCTTCATAGTCAATTCCCTCTATCTGAGTATATCCTTTTGCTACTAACCGAGCTTTGTACTTATCAAGTGACCCATCTGCTTTATACTTAGTCTTATAAACCCATTTGCAACCTACTAATTTCTTTCCTAGAGGTAATTCTACTAGATTCCATGTTATGTTCTTTTGTAATGATAAATATTCTAATTCCATAGTTGCCTTCAAAAATGGATAATTTAAGGCTTGAAGTTTCGTTGTCAGTTCTACTATAATACTCATCATTTCTCTGTTTATTATGCATAGACTATGAGTTTGAGATCTTGTAATAGTAATATCAAACATTTATTCTAGTTTTGAATCTCTAAGTGTATTCCTAAACCATAATGGTTCCTTCCTTTGAGGAATTATAAAAGTTTATGTAGATTCACTTTGTTCATCTTGATATTCTAACTCTGTTTCTTCATTTGACAAGTCTTCTTCTGAGAAATTTAGAATAATTTTTGAATCATTATTTCATTCTTCAGTTTCTACCTTGATATTTTTATCAAAAACTACATCTCTACTTATATATACTTTCTTTGTACTTGGATCAATTATTCTGTACCCTATAGATTCATCATCATAACCAACAAATATACCATCCATAGTCCTTTCATCTATTTTTTTTCTCTTTTTTTTATAATATGCATATAGGCTTTGCATCAAAAAATTCTTAGCTTTTCAATATTCGATTTTTGTCATATTCATGCTTCTTCTGGTGTAATACTCTTGAGTATTCTTGTGGATAATCTATTTGGTAAGTACACCGATGTTTTAACTACTTCTGCCCAATATTGATGATCAAGATGTGCTTCTTTCAACTTACATATCACCATTTTCATAATGGATCTATTTCTTATTTCTTCAATTCCATTTTGTTGTGGTAAATATTTTGTAGTAAGTTATATATTTATTCCATTTTCTTTCAAAAATAGATTGAATTATTTTGATACAAATTCACCTTGTCTATCTGAACAAAGAATTTTTGATAGTCTTTCCTGATTCATTTTCTACTTGAGGTTTGAATTATTAAAAACAACTAAAAGCTTTTGGTTTGTTCTTCATGAAGTATACCCACATTTTTCTGGTGTGATCATCAACAAATAATTGAAAATACTTATATCCTCCAATACTAGTAACATTCATTGGACCACACACACACACACACACACACACACACATATATATATATATCAATTTTAATGGTTGTTGAAACCTATACTAAATGAGTTTAAAAGGTACTCTATGTTGTTTTCTTGCTAAGCATTCTGGATAAACATTAGATTCCCGAAAACTCACATTTTTTTGGTGTGATCATCAAAAACCCACATTTTTTTGGTGTGATCATCAACAAACATTAGATTTCCAAAATATATTTGGTATCACTTCAACCATTTGATGTTTGACTATAACATTTAAGGATGATATACTAGTATGTCCCAAACGTTTATGTCATAGTTCTTCTATTCCTGATGTTTTAACTGAGAGAGCCAAATTTGTAGTAGCATTCAAAATAAATAGATTATCTTTATAGGAGCCTGAAGCTACCATTTTGTTGTCTTTGATATTGTGACATTATTTTCTTCCATTGAAAACTTTGAATTCTACTGTCATGTCTTGATCCAAGAGTTGAGAAACTGAAAGAATATTGGTAGTCAATCCAGGAACATATAAAAAATTGTAAATTATTCATTTTCCATTTATTATATCAACTAAAATATTTCCAATCTCCTTTACTTCATAAGTTTTACTATTTGCTATAGAAACTGGTTTCTCATATTTTACTTGTCTCAAAGAATTGAACCATTGCTTGTTTCTGATTATATGTTTGCTTGCTCCTAAATCTATATACCAATGGTCCATGGCTATGAAGTTTTCAATTTTCTAATATGAATATGTCTACCTTATGACTCCCTAGTTTTGAGTATATGATCAATCTTGACAAAACCTTTTCAAAACTTAAGTTTTGTAGAACCCCTTATATCTCCCAAATATTTTTCAATTTTATGAAGTTCTCTATTTTCAAGGATTTATGATTGGATTTCTTTTGTCCCTTTTAATTTGTATAAGAGACAACAATAAATTCCAACTTTCAAGCAATTAATGATTTGCTTCCTTTATCCTTTGATTTTCCTTGGTTTAGTTTTCTAAATTTCAATAATATAAAGTTTGGTGTAGTACTCCTTATATCTCCTTAATATAGAAATTTAGAAAATGATAATATTTACAAATAATATTTCAATTTTTCAAGGAAGAAAAAACCTTATATCTCCTATGCAATAATAAAAAAACTTAGCCTTAATAAATTTTCTTCTACCTTTAGAAGGTCTAATATTGGGTAGATATTTAAAAAATCAGTACCTCTTACCTCCAAGATATCACCTGAGGTCTCTGATCAAAGGCGGTTGACTTTTACTTTCTCCTTTGCAACTATGGTAAGGTAGGATTGTGTGGTCGTATTATTCACTCTAGGTGGTATGGATGCAATGGTTACTTGCTTGATTGTTACATATTTTTCTTGACCATTATGATGAATGTTACACTCTCCAAGTGGTATAGCTATGGTCATTACACGATTACTATGATTGTTACACACTTCGGGTGGCACACCTATGACCGTTACATTGCATGAACGTTATATATTTTGCTTGAAAGGATGAATATGCACCTACATACATCACCTTGCTTGACCAAATACATGGTAAATAGCCTACAACTGAGGCAAAGGATGACTCTCTTTCTTCTAGACTTAGGAATACAAATATTCATGGAGTAAATGTGCATGAGGGAGAAATTGATACTAACAAAAAATCGCTCTCGACATACAGTGAAAAACCTAATGTTGTAAAACATTCGGCCTCATTTCTATTTATCTCATAAGGTACTCTGGTTGTTTGTAAGAATTTTTGCAACCACCTCTTCTCTAGACCTTTAGCAGTTGTTCTATTCATCCTACAATGGTGAGTCTTGTAACCACTTTAGCCAAGGTCCAGGTCACAACATCCCTATCAATCTAATAGAAATAGGTTACTCCCAAAATTTGTGGATTCAAGATATTATCATTTGAGTGTTCAAGATAAGATTTTATATCGCTTAGATCTGTGTCTCTAAATATCGTGTATCACTAGGTGACATAGAAGAACAACATCAAGAAATAAGTCAAAGGTACCTTCGTTTGCGTGGGTGTTTTAGAAAACCACTCACCTACACTTATTGCTCGTTGTAAATAATTGTTCTAGCTCAACTCGATAAATATTTCTCCTGCACTTGTTGTAAACTATAACAATGCAACTCATTTACTTCTCAAAATTTTACTTAAAGAATAGCTTTATCCTCTTCTTGAACTTGCTCTCTGAAAATAAATTTTCTTTCTTCCAAAATGTTGTCTAAACTTTGTTTTGAATTCCTTCAATTCATTGCTCTACGCTTTCTTCAAAAACTTTAGCCTCTTCCTATCTCCTATCGATCAACCTTTGCTCTGATACCACTGTTGACTTTTGAAGCTATGTACAACCATAAGTAATGAAACATGCAAGCAATATTATATCTATGACAATGACTAACTAATAAGCATCAAAAATAGCTTGAGAAACTTGTGAAATCACTCATGAAATAGCCATTAATGAAATCTTACGAAAAATAGAACATGAATTAAAACTTAACTAATACTTTCTATGAACAATCCTCTCTTCTCTAATTACAATGATAAGTCACAAATATATACTAGTATGTAACTCTTCACTTTCCTACCCTATGGAAACATGTGCATTCTACATGATAGACACTTGTCCACATGCACACCTAACTAGGAATATTTGTCCTTTTACATCATTGCACATTCTAACACTTGTGCATTTATTTCTTCTTCCTCAAGTAACTACTTAACCTAAGATAAACTCCTAGTCTAATAATGTACCCAAGGTGGTACATTGGTATGTACCAAATAATATAATATTCTCTAACAAGAATTCCATTAAAAAGTCATATTTTATAAAAAAGAGTTATATTGATGACATCCATAAGAATTTCATAAAAAATATCATCTTTTATAAGAAAAAGTTCCTTCAGGATTAAATATAATGAAGTTGGAATATAATGAAACCAAATAATAATGTAACAGAGATAATATGAGATAACTAATATGTATTATCAAGGCTTAATAATATATCAAATAACATTCACTAATATGCTAAAATATGAATGTAATAGCTTAAAACATACAATAAAAGACTTACAATATTAGTTGCTCAAATGTATGCAAACTTGTATTACTCCTCTTTCTATTACAAATATATCATATACAATGATATTCTCAATACTCACTATGTAGGTGATGTTACTAGATGTACTCTATGGAGTAATATATAGCCTTTCTAGTAAGACTCTTTGATTACCTTGACTCTTCCTTTTAATATGCCCAAGTCTTATAACCCTTGGCTTCTCTACTTGACACTTGCATACACATGACACTATTTTGTATGCACACTTAAACTAGACTCTTCATAATCTAAGGACACTTGTGCACATTTACACTCATAACACTTGCACTCATTTTACATAATAAATGCATTTCCTGTACATTATTAAATTACATAGATATTTACTCACTCTAAAATACAACCCTAATCTAATATTTATAATGATATACCAAACAATCTAATATTAATCAATCAGAATTATTACTCACATTATGTTTTGAAAACACCCTCAAAATAACGTTGACTTAATAAATAAAAAAAATCGTCCTCACATAATTACTCATTTGGAGAATATAAGTCCCTTGAATTTGTTGTCCTAATAGATCATGAACCGACAATCGTCCTAATTTTTCTATTGCTTATGGCCCAACACGAGACTCGAATGAGCATTCACATTATGTAAAGAAAGATAAAAAGCCAAAGATGGATAGGCTTTTGAACTACAATTATCTTCATTGAAAGAATAAAGTGTAGAGCTTAATATATATATATATAGATATTATTTTATCAGCTAACACATCATGTAAATCACCTTAAGAAAACAGATTATAAAAGATTATCCATTCCACCCATTTACATTTCGAGTCCAATTTATGTGGATACGCTAAATCGATTGCGTTGGGATCTGCTAAGAAAATCAATGTCAGCTATACCAATTTCATCAAAGTTAATAATGAAAATACCTCTGTAAATCCCTCGGATCTGTTAAAGAACGGGTCAGCGGCGACAACATCATCGCCCTCGGCATGAAAACAGACTTTGTATTATTGATAGTTTCTTGTAAATGAATACAATACACCAATTTTTGTCTCAGACACACCTCTGTCCTTTTTTGTGGACTCTTCTGACATAGTCCTGGTTGTTACAGACCGTTTAAGAATGTCTATAGCAGCATTTAAGGCATTCCCCACCTCAATTTATTGCCGTTGAATACTGGCCTAGAAATTTTGGAAAAGCAATAAAAATAAAAATCAATTTCTTGCAGTAAGAGGGTCCTCTACGTCTAATCACAACACATGAGATCTATACCTGCCTTTCTAACCTGCCACTCCCTTCACCAAGGATGAAGTTTACGTCAACAGGAAACATTGGTTGGCACATCCACAGATAACATGTTTTAAAATATGCAAAGTAAATCAAATTCATTTGTAGAAACTCTGACCGCACTTATTTCTTCTTTTCCTTGAATTAGTAACTTCAAATCATCATATTCACAGCTCTTTGGACTATCATATGATTATCATATTTTACCAGTATTATTGTCATAACGGACAAAGTTTTAATAAGAAAGAAATTAGAGACTGCCAAAATTTACAGGAGTTTCAGAATTTCCATAGGCACCAGAAGCATTGGGCACGCCAGAAACTCTAGAACCATCAATTTTTTTTTTCTGAATTTCCATAAACACCGGAAACAGTAGGGACGCCAGAAACCCCACAACCACCAAAATAAATCAGAGGCACCATATACATATATGGGATTGGGAAAAAAATATATCATGATCCAAAATGCAAGAGTACATCAAACAAACGACACCCAAATTAAAAGTCAGTTATAAAAAAATTATAAGAAACTCCGACGCTTAAGACAGTTGGAAAATTCGTGTGCTGGAGACTCCCAAGCTCATACAATATTCTAGAACTTATATACATATGAGTAAAATATAGAAGATTTTTCGAAAGCACCAGAAACCAAAGGTGAAATTTACACATATTATGTTGATTTTACGTTCTTGTACTCCACTCACAATTTTAAGAATGAAACGCTCTCGCCTTATAACAGTAAGATTTAAGGGTTTGTTTTAGTAGTCAATTTAATTTTGTGGGAGTAGAGATCATGGTTTTAATATAATATTTTTGAAACTGGTTGACTACTTTAAAAGGTTTATCTAGTGCATCTGGAAATATGCACAAGGGAAATTGGAACCCAGGAAAAAAACTGATTTCTTATAAAATAATAATTATTTTTTCCCTTGTAACTTGGTAGGTGATTAAGCTTCCAAATTCAACTGCAGGAAGTTATTTAATTGTAATATTTAAAGGGTGTGGGGAGATAACATCTTAGATTCAAAAGGGTATTTCATTGCACAATAAAGTGAAACTATTCTTACATTAAATGGTGAACATTCCAATGCTGCGTGCATCTGATACTAAACCGAATGATGGGCTTCCGCATATCGTCTAAAACAAATTGTTAATAAAACGACCATCCATATATATATAGTATATATTCACACACTATTTTATATATATACATGTGAAAGATTTTGGAAAATCTCAACCTTAATTCTTTGATGTCTTGCTTGCAACATGGGCGGATAGTAATATTGAATCTGAATTCCCCAGCTTCATAGAGATAAATGCACGAAACTAATCTTCTCGCGTCTTTAACAGGAGTCTTTTGAGTAGAAATTCAGAGAAATAACCATAAAATTTCCAACTTTATTAATAGGTACTCGTAATCTCTTAATATTTAGAAGGGGAAATAGTACAACAAGAACAATACAACACACAAGATGGCTATTCAACTTTGGTAGAAAAAAAAAATTAAAAACTCAAATCAAAATTATATTGATATTATCACTTTAATACCTTTTCTTCGACTGAAACCATAAGGCTATTATGTTAAGCCATAAAAGTCATGGCTGTTGTTTACAACTTTACAGGACCAGATAAGCCAGACGATGCAGGTCACATTCTTCATTTTCCTTCACCCTATCTGGGTTATTACTATTGCTAGCATTACCACGCCCGAAAATTTGCGCGAGGGTATCAGAAATTTCTTGGAGCGACCGTGGAAAGCGCTGAAGCAGAATATTTGCAGATATAAAGGCCTCGCATACTTTTGTGTATAGCAACCAAATCCAACTAATCTCTAATGTGGGCATGTTTGATTCTCACACTCTGCGTTTCCAAAACCTCCTCTTGCTCTGACCGGAGTTGAATCTGCTTGCCGAAAGTGTGGGTGAGTAGTGGTTAGGGCATTAACTGATTGACATGGACATGAGCACTGAAAACATCCAAAGTAAATTAAATGAAAGAGTGCGTTTCCACCAAGCATTTGGATCGAATCAACTCAATTAATATTCATCACAAATCAGAGGTTGAGTTGCATTGAGTCAGGCCCACTATCACTTTCACCCTAAAGTTCAAACCTCACTTCAAACTTTTTTTTTAAGAGATTCTTCATTGAAAAAATTTGTAAATCATTATAAAGGGACCACTATTTTTTTATAGATTCTTTATAAAAACTTGTGTAAACTTATTGAAAAAAAAGTTGTAAATCATAAACCCCTCATTCATAAAAACATGTGTAAACTTTGTTGAAAAAAATTATAAATATGATATAAATAATTATGAAGAGACCAAGACCCCTCATAAAATTTATTGGAAAAAAGTTATAAATTTATTGGAGTGGTAAGGGCTTTGACCTCTCTTTCAAAGATCTAAAATTCAAACCCAATTTAATATGAGCTTATAAAATCCTTTATAAAAACCTATATAAATTTATTGAAAAAAATATATACTTTTATTAAATTTTTTTTTTTTTAAATTATAAAAAAATATTAAAAAACAGCATTTTAAATAGAACAAAGGCCTGATATTGTGAAACAGTATATTATTTTTTATGGATTTTGGAATTTTAAAGAAAGGTTATAAAGTCTTGTTTATAATAATAAATAGAGGTATAAAGTTTTAATTAACAGTTTTTTTTTTTTAAGGTACGATTTGTAATCAAATTTTTAATTGGAAATTTATTACCCTCTTTAATGTTTTTTTACAAAATTATAGTTGAAGCTATAGTTTTAAATATCAAAATTATTGTTCAAGCGATTGTTCGCCCTGAACAATCTGCTTTTTTTTAAAGGTCGTTAGATAATCTTATGATGGCTTGAGAAACTTTCCAATGGACTATCGATTTTAATCGAGATGTCTTTTTGGTTAAGTTAGATTTTGACAAAGCTTATGATAGAATCAGATGGGATTTTATTCTTAGTATGTTTTCTTGGCTTGGTTTCGGTGAAAAATTCTATAATCAAATTGGTATGCTCTTTGGTGATGCTTCAACTTATATTCAGGTTAATGGAGCTCTTTCCCCTTCCTTCCCTCTTCAACGGTCTATCAGACAAGGTTGCCCCCTTGCTCATTCTTTTTGTATATTTTGGCTGTTGATGCTCTTGGTTATCTTCTTCATAAGCCTCATTCTGATGGTCTCATTTAGGGTATTAAGCTTCCTAGGGATAAGCATGCTCTTAACTCTCATTTTGTTGATGATTCCCTTCTTTTTCTTCAAAATACCCAATAAGAGGTGGTAACGGCTAAAGAGATTGTTCAATTGTTTTGTGATGTCTCTGGTTATCATATTAATGATTCTAAAACTGAAGTCTTATATACCTCTTCCTCTTTTCTTGGATGCAACTCCTTAATTGAGTGGAAGATCATCCCTCATTGTATGATTGTGTGTTATTTGAGAATTCCCTTTGGGATTAATATCTTTCCTTAGGATATGTGGAATTGGGTTATGGAAAGACTTCAAAAAATTGTAATGCTTGACCAACTCATTTTCTTTCCTTAGCAGGAAGAATTCAAGTTATGAATAAACCTATAACAACCTCTCATGTTTATTACTCCTCTTGTTGGATTGCCCCCAAGGTATCCTATAATAAATTAACTCAAGCCATTAGTAAAATTTATGATGTCTCTGGTTCTTATATTAATGATTCTAAAACTAAAGTATTTTATACCTCTTCCTCTTCTCGTGGATGCAACTCCTTAATTGAGTGGAAGATCATCCCTCATGGTATGATTGTGTGTTATTTGAGAATTCCCTTTGGGATTAATATCTTTCCTAAGGATATGTAGAACTGGGTTATGGAAAGACTTCAAAAAAATTTAATGCTTGGCTAGCTCATTTTCTTTCCTTAGCAGGAAGAATTCAAGTTATGAATAAAACTATGACAATCTCTCATGTTTATTACTCCGCTTTTTGGATTTCCCTCAAGGTAGCCTATAATAAATTAACTTAGGCCATTCATAAATTTTTATGGACTAAATGGGATGGGGAGGTGGCTATGACACCCATATCTTGGAAAATTTGTACTTAACCTAAGGATTTAGGAGGTCTAGGCATCATTGATCCTCTTACCCAGAGCAAAATTTTGGCTACAAAATGGGTTGTTAGAGCCATTATTGGTGATGAAAATTGGAAACACCTATTTTGTTACAAAATCTCTCTAGCTACTCACAAAGGTAAATGGAAAGAAACCCCTTAGGAGGATAAGGTCCTTAATGGGCCTTATTTTATAGTTAAAGGATCTATTCCAGTTACCCAAAATTGGAAAGCTTGGCAATCAGTTTCTCATTTATTGGCTTGGAAGTCTAACTCCTTGAGACATGGTCCGAGCATCGGTCTAAACAGTCTTTGATAGAATAAACTTATCCTCCATAATGATAAACCTTTAGCTTTATGCAATGTTATTCATGGTCTAGCTTTTTTGAAGAAATAAATTAATAGAATTAGAGATATTTGGGATCCGGGTAGCTGCTCAATTCTTACCTGGAACCAGATCTGCAATTATTGCTCCCTTCCCTCTAGGTTCAAATATTCTTAAGGCTGAGGGGAGAGCTAGGGTTTTGACGGCCAAGATGACAGCGGGCGGGAAAGCTTCTGCGGGAGAGCATGGGAACGCCAATAGACTGAACCAAGGGCACAGCAGGGCGAAGGGAGGGCAGTCAGAGATCGGGGGCGCTAAGGAGTCCTCTCCAACCGAAGAGGATGTAGGTCATGACAAGGATCCACCAGACAAATGGGGAGGTGGACCTCAGAAGTCGTACGCTCAGGCAGCGGCTTCGAAACCCTTAGCGGTGCTGCTCTCCAAGGAGTTGTTTCTGTCGGGGACGAGTTGGACATCCCGTGAGAAATTCTTTCAAGCTTTGTGGAATTCGAAAAATTTACCCTCATCGGTAAGTTTATTGGCGGCCGTCCCGACATGGAGACCATTCGCAAGTGGGCGGCAGGTAAATGGCGAACCTCTGGTCACATGGAGTTGGCGGCCTTATCCCGGGGTTTTTCGCGATTAGACTGAATAACAAGGAGGACTACTTTGTAAAATCCTGGTGGTGGTCCCTGGTTCCTAGGTCGCGAAGTCTCTTTCTAAGGAAGTGGGGTATGGACTTCAACCCCGAGACCCAAAATATCAACATTGCTCCAATATGGGTTAGACTCCCGAGTCTCCCCCTCTTACGTTGGCATGAAAATGTAATCGAGAGGAATTGCACGCTCCATTGGTGAGTTGGTTACCATTGACCCTCCCACCAAAGCTCGAACCAGATTTGTTCAAGCTCGGTTACGCATTGCAGCGATTTGGAGGCTGACCTTCCATCATCCATCACTCTCCGGTCTGGAGATATCATTCTTCACAAGCAAGCCATTGTGTATGAGAACAGACCGGCTTTCTTCCCCCTGTGCAGTTCTCAAGGGCACCTCCAGTCCAAGCTGTCCTCTTCAAAATCCGAGGGATGAAGAAACGGGATTCCAGCAACCCCTTGGAACACGGTGAAGGTCATACAAAGCTCCCTGCTGCAAAAGGGCATGATTCTCCAGGGCCGTCTAGGGACCATCCCGAATCCTCCCACCCGGTGGAAGCAGTCTCCCCCCAAACGGTCTCTGAGCCGTGTGGTGCAAGCCCTCACCTTGGACCACAAGAGGAGAAGGACCAGTCCCTTCCACCAATCACCGCACAGGCAGATTCACCCAAAATCCTGGACCATAACCACCCCGAGTCCCAAAATGTGTTGGAAGATTACCTACTAGGAAGAAGGGGTGAGCGATCGCAGTAATATCGGCCCTCGTAATACGAGAAGCCGAAAGCAAGGTGTTGATTTTGGTAGCGAAAGGAAGCAAGGTCGTCCCCCCAACAAAGACGGGCGGGACAAGGAGACGGCGGCGAGATGTTGCAAATGGTACTCAACGAGCTGCTTTTTCGGGATGATTCGATTCCCGAGATGGGTGACTCGTCTGTCCCAAAACCTCCCCTCCCGGCAAGGAAAGGGAGGTAAGAAGAATATCAAGCTGTTGAGATGAAAGTCCTCTCATGGAATGTGAGAGGGCTTAATGCAACTGCCAAACGGAGATTGGTGGCTGATCTCAGAAAAAGGACGAATCCGTCCATCCTAATTTTGCAAGAGACTAAGACCGATGCTATCTCTTACGCCAGAGCTGCTAAGGTCATTTGGGCTAAGGCAAAATTCCTCTCCAGTCTTGCAGTGGGAACGGCAGGCGGTCTCATGATTCTTTGGGATCCGAGAGATTTTTGAGGGCAGCCTTCTCTCAACTTCTAGCGGGATTATCAATGTTTTGTTTCATTCCAAAGCCATTAACTTTTCTTGGATCTGTCTAATGTGTATGCCCCAAACTCTATCTCGGAGAGAGCGAGAAATGTGGAAGGCTATTTCCCGGATGAGGGAAACGTTACGTAATTTCCCTTGGGTTCTAGGGGGAGATTTCAAGCTGTCCTCTTCACCCATCCGAAAAGAAAGGAGGATCGGACCACTCTAGCCACGGTCTCGGAAGACTTTCGAGATTTTGTTTCTACCAATAACTTGCTTGACATTGACCTCAAGGGGGCATCCTTCACTTGGAGCAACAGGAGGATTGGGAGCAATCTTATTCAAGTCAAGCTTGACAGATTCTTCATATCCCAAGAGGCTATTCCCATACTCGGTGCGGCAACTCTCTCGGCCTTACCGAGGATTGGGTCTGATCACAATCCTATTGTCCTGGAGACGGTTGATGGGCCTATTTTTAAAACCCCCTTCAGATTTGAGTCCATGTGGATTTCTCACAAGGACTTTAGAGGGTTGGTTACGCCTGGTGGCAATTGAAGGTAGCAGGTTCCGCTTCCAAGAGAGTGGCCTTAAAACTCAAGTTAATCAAAAGGAATTTGAAAACATGGAACAAGGAGGTGTTCGGCAACATTTTTGAGTCCAAAAGGTCCATTTCTGCGAACCTAAAATTGGTGGAGGAGAGAATGGAGCTCGAAGGTTACACCGATTGCCTCAGGGAGGAGGAAAGGAGGCTCTTGGTGGATTATCATTCTATTCTTGCAAGGGAAGAAACTTTATGGCGCCGAGAAATCTAGGGACCTACGGTTGAGAAATGGAGACTCCAATACGAAGTTTTTCACGCGTCAACTTTGCGGCACAGAGGGGCTAACAAAATCAGGGAAGTGGTGTGCAAGGATGGACGCGTTACCAAGGATATTGAGGAAATCCGAAGTGAAGCGGTTGACTTCTTCCAGGATCTGCTCGGTGTTCCTCCCGACGGTGATCTCCGAGGTTCGAGAAATCTCTGTTGGATAACTTCCCGGTCAAAGTTCCTCCCGAGGTAAGCTCTAAGCTTCCAGAGCCTTTTTCTATGTACGAGATTAAAGAAGCTTTGTTCTCCATGCAACCGAGACAAGGCGCACTGGGCACGACGGTTTTCCCCCCATTTTTTTCAAGTTATGTGGGATGTTGTGGGTTCGGATGTGTGCGAAGCAATTCGGGAGATTCAAGCCTCCGAGATCCATCCATCCAAAACTAAATTCTACCTTTCTTGCTCTCATCCCTAAGTCTTCCACCTTGCAAAAGTTTCTCTGATTATCGTCCCATTAGCTTTGTGCAATGTTTTTTATAAAATCTTAACCAAGTCCATAGCCAACCGTCTGAGGTCCCTTCTTCCCTCCTTGGTTGGTCCTTCTCAAGGAAGCACCGTGAAAGGCGAAACATTCTCGATGGTGTCATCACCATCCATGAAACCCTCCATTACTGCTCACCGCTCCAAAAATCTTGCTCTTTTCCTCAAAGTTGGACATGAATAAAGCTTTTGACGAGTTGACGGGGAGGTTCCTCTGTGCTGTCCTCTTCAAGTTCGGTTTTCACCCTCAATGGATTGACCTTGTCAGTAGTTGCATATCCACTCCCTCCTTTTTTGTTCTAATCAACGGATCCCCTGCTTGGGTATTTCCAAAGTGCCAGAGGCCTCAGACAAGGTGACCCTCTGTCTCCTATTCTATTCATCCTTAAGGTTGAGGTTACGAGTTGGTCTTTGAAAGAGGCTCTTCGTCAGAATAAGATCTACGGCATTTTTCCCACCTCCAGAGTCGATCCTGTCTCTCATCAGCAATTTGTGGATGACACCCTCATCTCCATTGGGGCGTCAGTCACTCAAGCCAAATCCATCAAGCGAATCCTCTCCCGTTATGAAAAGGTTGCCGGACAGAAAGTCAATTACATCAAAAGCAAAATTTATTTTATTAACACTCCTATGCGAAGGCAACTCCGCATAGCCAGAATTTTGGAATGCACTATTGATTCCCTGACTGCGTCTTATCTGGGTTTGCCTCTGGCTTGTAATGGCCGGGCCAATGGAAGCTTGTGGGACATGATCCTGGAACGTCTTCACAAAAAGCTGAGCACTTGGAAAGGCAAATTCCTGTCGCAAGCTGGGAAAGCCACCCTTACCAAAGCTTGTCTCCAAGGAATCCCAACTTACTTCATGTTTGTGTTCATGTTGCCTGTTTCTGTCCATTCCAAGATTGAAAAGATTCAGAGGACCTTTACGTGGTGCGGCAATGAAGAAAAATCGAGAATTCCTCTTGTGGCACGGGATAAGGTTTGCTTGCGAAAGGACCAAGGTGGCATGGGAATGAGGAGATCAAGACTCATGAAAACTGCTTTGATCGCTAAGCACGCTTGGAAGATCCTGACTAATGACCCAGCAGAGTGGGTCAGGCTGGTTAAGAGGAAGTATCTTGGATCGAGTTCTCTTTTTGATGTCGGGATTCCTCCTGAAGCGTCCGCCTTTTGGAAATACGTGCTTCAAGCCCGCTCTACGATCGACTACGGTGCTCGCTTGGATTTTGGGTGATGGCAACTCCATTCTCTTACGGAAGGACAGGTGGAGTTGCGATGGAGCTCTCGAGTTGAGAGCGGACCTTGCTGGCTTTGAAAGCCCGGGTGGATCCAAATTCCCAACTCAAGGTTGGAGACTTCATTGATCGGAGCTCTCTTCCCCCTCGGTGGAATTTGCCAATCCTGGACGGCTTTAACAATGAAATGACTTTTTTGTCTAATATTCTTCGGTCTGTTTTAATTCCATACGTTAGAAGAGATGACGAGAATCATACGGCGTGGCACGAGAGGATGGTGCATTCTCTGTCAAGATCGCCTATGACCTTCTTACTTGCGAGATTGCCATGGATCACTGGTGGAAAGTGATTTGGAGGAAGGGTATTATTCCTAAAGTTAATTACTTTGCGTGGATTGCCTTTCATAATAAAGCCTTAACCATCGACAACCTCCATAAGAGGGGTTTTGCTATTCCCAACGGGTGCTTCTTGTGCTTTGCTTGATTGTGAGACGACGAGACCACTTATTTTTGCCTTGTCCTTTTTCCCATTCTGTCCTCGGCACTGTCTTGTCTTCCTTTCAAATCCTTTGGTGCACTCCCCGCTCCCTCAAAGATGCCTTCCACCAATGGCCCAATCCTTTCAAGAATCCTAAACTTCGCTTCCTTCTTGAGGCCTCTTTCCACCACTCCATTTGGCAGATTTGGCTAGAGAGAAATTCCAGAGTCTTCGGCAAGGTCCCTAGAGTACCTCCCTGTGTCGCTCAGAGAGCCTTATCCTTCGCCATTGAGAATTCTAAAGTTGTTCCTAGTTCCCGTCCCCGCCTTCCTGGCGAAGCAGCGATCTTCCAAAGTTTGGGCCTTTTCCCTATTCTTGATGGTGTTTCTAAGTCTCAGCGTGGGGATGTTATTTGGACCAAGCCCCCTGTGGGCTGGATTAAATTAAACTTTGACGGTGCGGCCAAAGGCAATCCTCAGCCTCGCTGGTTACGGTGGTGTGGTTAGAGATCATAACGGGAATCTCGTCTTTGGCTTATTGTGAAGATTTGGGTGCCCGGACTAATCACTATCTTTGAAGCCGGAAGTGTTTTGAAAGGTATCCGAGATCCTCTCAGAGGATCCTCGGCCTTTGATAGTCGAAGGTGATTCGCTCAATATAGTCAACTATATGCTAGGCTCTAAAGACCCGTCTTGGAGGGTCTACAACATCATTCTTGAGGCTAGGATGCTCCTCTCTCAACGTGACAGGTGGAAGGCATGCCATATTTTTAGGGAAGGAAATCGCGTGGCGAGACCACATGGCCAACAAAGGGCTTGTGACCACGTGTCTGTTGTGTGGCGCTCATGCTTCCCGTATGAGGTGGTGAGTTTGGCCAATGCGGATATCCTCTCATGATGTTCTCCTCGCTTGAGAAGGTCATTCGTTTGGTTTGGCTGTTTTTGCTTTCGATGGTCAAATTTCTCCAGCTAGTATTTTTGTTTTCCTTGGTAAAATGTGGTTTGTTTCCAGGATATTCAGACATAAGGGCCCTACTTATAGCCTTCGGGCAATTAGCAGTTTTTGGTTTCTGTCATCAAGTTTATTCCTCCAGCCACAAGGCATGATGCACATTCCAGCCAGGCTGATTTTGTACATAAGGTTTTGGGATCCTCTATAAAAACCCACTGTTAATCTATTAAAATAATTACCAAAAAAAAAAAGATTCTTAAGGCTTAGTTGTGGCTTCCATCCCTTGTGAAGTCCTTATAAAGTTGGGAAAAACTTCTCATAATACTTGGAGTGACTGGAGATGGCTTAATGGTCATAAAATCTCTTCCATTACTTCTAGTTGGTTATACAAAAATCTTCTGTGTCCCCCTTCTTTAGAATTTAAGCTCAATGTCAAGTGGCAAGTGAATTTTACCAATGTCCAATGGCAGTTTCTTGCTACTCAAATTTGGAAAGCTCCTATTGAATCAAAAACTCAACTTCTTGGATGACAGATTTTGCATCAAAAACTTCCAACTACTGAAAGTTTGGTTGCAATTTTACATATTCCCCCACAATGAAGTTTTGTAATGCTTTAGAAACTCTTATTCAATTATTTTAGTTTTGTAGCATGGCTAAGCAGTTTTGGGATGTCTTTTAGTCTTTTCTTTTTCCCTCTTTCACTAGATCTTTGAAGCTTTCTCTGCTTGTTTTTTCTCAGCTGGATCAGTGCCCCAAACTCTGGGATGTTTGTAGACTCATCCTTCTCAAGCACATTTGGAAGTACATATGCAAAAAGGTGTTTATTGGATCTGCTCCTCCATGGGATATAGTTTTAGTAGACTTGACCTTTGATATTTTGTTACATGTGGGACACATTCATTCCCAAGTCTATGGAAATTCCAACACACCTCGAGATGTTATTGATAGACTTCATCAAATTTCTCATATGATTCAGGATCTTTAGAAGGTCCAACAAAAACTAAGAAGAAGGCAGTTAACAATGATGAGCAGGTTCAGGTTTTGATTACTTCTTTTTCTTCTTTGAAGACTTCAGAAGATATCACGAAAGACATATCCAAAATTTCTTCTTATAACAAACTCTCCCACATATGAATGCTGATATCTGGTGTATTGCAACAAGATATAGCTATAGTATTTTTGTTGATATTAGCTTCTATTCTTATGTATATTCAGTTATGGATGCTTTACTCTTGATCCACTTCATTTTGTTTTTTAGCTGGTGGACAGTTCTAACACCAAAATATTGTAATGTTTTGGGGTTAATGAATTAATATAATCTAACTTTTTCTATAAAAAAAAATTAATTAAAAGTGAGTAGAGTAAGATTTAATGTTTAAATTTTAAAGGATAAGTAAAATATAGTTGAATTGACATATGATGTGTAATTTTTTTTTATATAATCTTTTACTTTGAACAATTAGTATCTAACTTTGAAAAAATATTGTTATCAACTATCAAATAATTAAAATTATATAAATAATAAATAATATAAATAAATAAAATATATAAAATTAATGTCAACAACACTTTAAAGGACCTTTCACAAATTAATTTGTTTTTTGTAATCCATCATTAAATGTAAAACTATAAGACGTAAACAGTTCGAATGAAAATATTTATAAGACAAAGCTCCTGGGCCTGATGGGTTTTCCCTCGTTTTTTCCAAACTTTTTGGGAAATCATAAGTCTTGACCTTTGCCTGGCCATTAAAGAGATGCAGAATTCCAGATTTATCTCCAGAGATGTAAATTCTACTTTCCTAGCCCTTATCCCTAAAAGCCTTGCTGCCAAGAGTTTGTCTAATTACCGTCTTATAAGCCTTTCCAATGTGGTATACAAGATTCTTACCAAAGCTATGGCCATCAGACTTAAATATTTTCTTCTATACATCATAGACCCATGTCAAGGCAACTCTGTTAAAGGTCAAAATATTGTTGATGGTGTGATAACTATTCATGAGCTAATCCACTCTGCCCATAAATCTAAAAAAAGTGCTTTCTTATTGAAGTTGGATATGAACAAATCCTTTGATAGGATCAATAGAGATTTTCTGTCTAAATTCCTTTTAAAGTTTGGCTTTCATAGTGATTGGACCCATCTCATTATGCAATGTGTTTCTTCTTCTTGGTTTTTTGTCCTGGTGAATGGCTCCACAACTGGGTACTTCCCAAGTACTAGAGGATTAAGACAAGGGGACCCCTTGTCCCCCATCCTCTTCATCATTCTAGTTGAATCTCTTGGCAAAACTATAAATTCAGCCTGTTCTCTGGGGTTAATTTTTGGCATAAAGTTGCTTCCAACCTAAGATCTACCACCCACCAGCAATTTATTGATGACACTTTTCTGGCTACCATAGCTTTCGTCCTAGAAGCTTGTACTATCAATACTATTCTTAACCTCTTTGAAGATGCAGCTGGGCAAAAAATAAATTATTCTAAGAGCAAAATCTTGTTTCTTAATACTCCTGTCTCACGGGAAACTTCTATTACTAATATCTTGGAATGTTCCATTGCTAATCTACCCACTGCCTATCTTGGATTACCCATGTTTGTGGGTCTTCCAAAATATGCAATGTGGAATAATGTCATTGAGCGGATTCACAAGAAATTAGCAAGCTGGAAAGGTTTTTTGCTTTCTTTGGAAAGAAAAGCCACGATGATCATGTTAGTTCTTCAGAGCATTCCTGTTTATTTTTTGTTTGTTTTCAAAGTGCCTACAGTAGTTGGATCTAAAATAGAACAAATTCAAAAGCACTTCCTATGGACAAGAACTGATAATCAAAAAAAGTTTCACTTGGTTTCTTGGGATACTTTTTGCTCCCAAAAAGATAAAGGGGGTCTTGGTTTTCGAGGAATTCATAATATGAATCATGACCTTTTGGCAAAACGGACATGGAATATATTTACCCATGAGAACTTGGAATGGATATCTATCATAAGGGAGAAATATTTACAACACCATTACTTTATGGATGAGGAAGCTCCTCAAGTTGGAACTCATTTCTGGAAGTCTATCCTCCAAAAAAGACCGTTGCTTAGTAGAGGTGTAAGATGGTAGCTTGGTGACGGGAAGACAATCAATTTGTATCATGATCCTTGGGTCAAGGATGAGGCTCTTATAAATGATCATAACATTGTTGTCCTAAAACCCTTAATAGATGCAAATATGGGACCAAAAGTTGTTGAATTCATCGTCCAAACCCAGGGGCGTCCCATGTGGAAACAACTAAGTTTCAATTCGGATGATGACTTAATTTCCCAAGTTGTTAAGGCCATGCAGTCCATTCTTAGATCAAGTTTTATCCCAACTTTTCAGGAAAAAGATAGGTCTTTCTGGAAATGTTTGAAGGATGACAACTTCTCAGTCAAAATGGCCCATGGGTTATACGAAAATTACGATTCTCAAGATGAGAAAACAACATCTTTAATCTTCAAATGCATTTGGATCAAAAAGATTATCCCCAAAGTTGCTCACTTCTCTTGGTTGGTTGTTAAGAACGAAATTTTAACTACTGACAATTTGATTAAGCGTGGAGTCATGTTACCCAACAGATGTTAATTTTTGCTACCAAGCTTGGAAATCAATGTAGCATATTATGGTTGACTGTAAATTTGCTTATGATGTTTTTATAGTGCTTTTAAGTATCTTCAGATTTCAATGGCCATGGCCCCATACTATTGCTGATATGTTTACCCAGTGGCCTCATATGTTTCGCCATCCCAAATTAAAGTTTATATGGAAAGCTTCCCTCCATCATATCTTATGGCAGATTTGGTTAGAGCAAAATAACATAGTGTTCAATAATCAGACTAGGGATCCAGTGATGGTAGCCAACAGAGCAGTGAGGTTCTACCGAGAACACCACCTTAATTCAGTGTGACAAACCCTCTGATCCAGGTTTAGAAATGCTTTTGTTTAAATTTATCAATATTTCCACCAAAATTTCTAAGCAACCAGTTCACATCAATGACAGGATCAATACTAAGTGGAAACCTCCACCGTTGGGTTGGCTAAAAGAAAATTTCAATGGTTCATCTGAAAGCAATCAAGGCCTTCATTGAAAATTTGGGGATTCAATCAAATAACTATGCTGAGGCCCGTGCCCTGTGGAGGTGTCTTATTTTGTGCAAATATTTTCCTAACCCAATCATCTTTGAAGGCGATTCCCTTGTTGTGGTTAATCATGCAAAAGGTTCCTTGAAACCAGGTTGGAATATTCAAAATGTTATTAAGGAAATTCAAGCCATTCTCAGGCAACTTCCCTTAAGTACAATTCAACATGTCTTCCGTGAAGCCAACGTAGTTGCTGACACTTTGGCTAATTTGGCAGCAAACCAATATGATTGCATTATTTGGTAAGACTGCTTTTCGAAGGATTTAATCAGCATTGTTCCAAAATAAAATGAGTAGGTTTCTTAATAATCACATAAATGCCAGCAAAGGTGTTTTTCAACGCCATAAGGTGTTTTATCAACACCGGTGTCTTTCCTTTCAAGTGTTTTTTCAACACTATTGTCAGTTCCAACAAAGGTGTTCTTTTTAATGCTATAAGGTGTTTTGTAAACACCCTGTTTCTTTTGTCTTTGGTGTTTTATCAATATCATTCCTTGTCCATTTCAGGATCCCACATGTTTCCTTTCAAATTGTGGGCTTTTTCAAAATTATGGTTTTCATCACAAGGCTATTGTTTCACCTCTGTGCAAAATCTTCTCCATCTAATGAGTTTGTTAATTCGTGGAATGATGGAATGGTTCATGTTATAGGGCTTCAAATTGAGTTTGTGGATGCAGCTGAAAATATTACTAGTTGTGTTGTTGAAGCCTTTCGCTCCAGAATCATCAGCCATGTCTCGGGGACGGTTGACCAACTCCTGGCAGCAGCCAATATGATCAAGGAAGCTGAGGTCATCTTCTCTCTTAACTTCAAGGAATTGCAGGATCTTCCGACGTCACTCAACGCTCTTCTCGCTCATCAGCAAAATAATGCTACTGAAAATGGTGATAAAGTCCAGTAGTCCTAGATTCTAGGTTAGTGGGATTTTTGAGTTTAGTTTCTGTTACTGAACCTTCCCTGTTTTTTTGGGTATATCCCTGGTTTCTTTTTGTTGTCGAAAAAGGTTATTGGAATCTTTTGTTTTGTTTTTTTGTGTTCCTATGGAACTAGCACAACTCTTCCCTATGTCTATGGGGATTGTTTTGTTTTTGTTTCTTCGGTGCTAGATAACCGCCTTATGTAAATAGAGATTGATACCCTTCAACCCAACGATATTAATAAATTTTATTACCTAAAAAAATATATATTTATAATATTAAAAAATAAAAAATAAAGTAAAATAATAATAAAATAATTTTAAACCTTTGAAAATACTTATGGAAATATTGTTTCTTCAAACATAGTATTTTGTTAGAACATTGTATTTAAAAATAAAAAAGTGATCTAAGATGTTATTTGATGTAACCTTGATTTAATTTACAGGATGAATATATATATAAATTATTACACAAAAAATAAAAAACCATTTACTTTAACTTATCGTAAATTTATTTTTTTTAAATATATATTTTTAAATAAATATTAAATAATAATAACCAATTCATAGATGTATGGGTCATTCAACTTCAATCTTATTTTTAAAACGTTTTGGATATCAGGCTACATTATATTTTCTTACCCTTCAATAAATATAACATATCAAACTTTGTGCATTAGGTATTAAAGGGACAGAATTTTATTATAAGAATAATAATAACCAATTCAAAGATGTATGGGTCATTCAACTTCAATCGTATTTTTATACGTTTTGGATATCACACTACATTAACATATTCTTATCATTCAATAAATATAACATATCAAATTTTTCCATGCTTTCTTTTTGAACATTACGAGAACTTTGTGCATAGGTATTGAACGGACAAAGAATTTTATTATAAGAATATGCTAATGAAAATAATGTGGTGCAAAAAAAGAAGGGTATTATAATGTAAGTTAAAAATTAAGAGTGTCAATATTTAACCGTTAGGTGGATTGGTAGTTATTTTTGGTAAAGTATTTAATAAGAAGAAATTTAGGTTCAAACTTTGAGGGCATGTTTGTTTGCAGTTTAATTTGAATCCTCTAAATATCTACTACACCAATCAACAACATGGAGGTGGTATAGGTTTGTTGGGAGCAACCCTGTGGATATAACAAACTTCCTATGTATTTAAAAAAAAATCAAGAGAATCAACTACCCCACACATATGTCACAACACCATAATAATGGAGTGAGGAATTTTAAGTACATGAGACCAAGTGTTTACACCTTTACAACTTAATGGGCCCCAGGCTTATACTTCAACACATTAACAAAGATTTTGACAAGTGTGGTTATGTAAACAAGAACTATATTTTAGATATTAGAAGATAAAGTAATGTTAAGATAGTTTTTAACCTTCATGAGGCTCTAGATCATATGGGATGATTTTAAGGAGAATGTTGTTTATTTAATATATGATTATCAGGTTATACTTTGATTAATGAGGCATGGTGTATAATATTATTTATTCAAAACACGATTACGGTACCTTAATTGCTAAATTATTGTACTCAAATCTACTTTTTATATTCTTTTAACTTTAAACCTTTTATTTAAAATTTTAATTTTTTTTTAAAGAGGTTGAAATGAAAAGTATGGGCATATCAAGAGCACCCTTTCCGTACTTTGAATTTGGATCTCCGTTAAGAAAGCCCAACGACTTATGTCATTATTGTGTCCCGACCTTACCTTTAAATTCAATTAATTTTATAATTATAAGGAGAATATACATAGTGTAAGTCAATTTTTGTTTCTTTTGAAGTAATACTAAATACAATGGGTGGCATAACTATAAGTGGGAGCCATAATCCACTATAAAAGAAGCAATTCAATTTTTTTTTTTTTTTGAAGTAATGCGAAGTATTAGAAATAAGGGGCCTTTTTCTTTATGATTCAAATTGAAGTCATCAAAATGAAATATCAGCAACTGTATGATTCAAACTGAGGCAGATAAAGTGTCCCATTAAAACAAAAGTAATTTAATTTTAATTTAAAACATCAAACCGATGTCATATGGAAAATAAGGTTCTTTTGTTGAACAAATTGGATCTAAAGTTCAATCAAATTATGACATTGAGACGTTTCCACTTGCAAATGTGGTCCATACTTTTGGGAGAAATGAAACCCTTACCATTGAAAAAACTTATGGGACAACTTCGTGAGCAGTGCTAAACTTGTACTGCCCGTGATTTATGGCATATCTTATAAGTTTAAGATTTAATATATAATATTATTTTAATTAATAAAAGTTATTAGTTTAACTTATAACTTTCAAGATAACATTTTTGATAAATCATATCAAAGTTAACAACTATTTTTCCTTTTTAATTTTAAAAAATTAAAAAGCTTTTGTTAAACGTAATTCTCTTCATTCTTTCTCGGGTTTTTTTAAACTTAATTCTTTTCATTTTTTCTTGAGGCAATTTTGATTTTGTTGCCACTTGCTTGCAGGGCAGGTCTTTTATAACCTTCTAGTGTATACCTTGTACGTTTGGGACTATCTGGTCCCATCTTTGTGTTTATGAAACTCCAAGGCATTTGTTTTAGAAATGTAAAAAGTCGAGGTTTATTTGAAAACATGTTCATAATATTTTCCATATGTTCTTCGTCTATAAAATTGAATGAAGATTTGTTGTGAGACTTTAAATATTACTTCTAAGCCTTTGTGGTATGTTACTCTCAAGTTTATTTACAATAGAAGGTGGTGAGATTGTTTAAGTGAGATTTAATTTCAATGTGGAGTGGGATATTATCAAATTTTATGTAACATTCATCCATAGAGATTGATAAATCAGGGTCCTAAGGTTTTTTTATTGGATTAGATAGGGATCCATGGAGTTTGTGGAGCAAGAGGATTACTATATATTTCTGACTCTTATTATTTTAAATTCAAGGCTCGATTAGGAGAAGGTTCTAATAATTATTCTGAAATTATGGCCCTCAAATTGTTGGTTCAATTGATAGAATCAAAATGAATACAAAAAATTCAAATTCATGAAGACTCACAAGTGGTAATAAACTGGATTCTTAGTGTTTTTAGGATAGAAAACATGATTCTGCAATCTATCTTCTCTTAAGAAAAAAGGTTGTGGATCGAAGTGAAACTTTTACTTTTTGGCATATTTATAGAGAACTGAATAGGGAAGCAGATGAACTCTCAAATGAGGCACTTCAGATTGATCCAAGTACGTGCTTAGTATAGGAATTCAATGAGGGCAATGCATTGCAACTGGTAGTCTGGTCCAAATCTCTATCGGGAGGGATTAATACACTCAAGTTAAAGCAAGCACATATAAAGCAACTTTAAAAAAAAATAGAAGTTAGTGACTTAAAGGATATTGTTTGATAAATTGGGAAGGTGTCTAAGGATAGAACTTAGCATGATAGAGATAGTTAGTTATGATGTATAAATGACCTAACTTTTAGGTCACTATTGAAATTTTGAAAAATGCCAAAGAGACATATGAAGAATGTAATTTCATATTTACTTAATATAAAATTATGACTTCTTTTCAAGGAAAAAAAAACATCCACCTACAAATCTTCACACTATCTAGACAACTTTTTATAAAGGTAGTATGAAATGAAACAATCAAGAAGCAATTTGATGAACTATAAGTTCAAGTTTACTAGGTCATATTAAGTTAGTGTTTGGTTTAGGACCAAGTTAATGAAATAAAGAAGAGTTTGGATGTTTTGAAGGGTGTATCAATTTAGTTGAAAACTAGCGAGATTTTGTCTAACGAAGTATTTCTTAAAAGAACATCATCCATATCAATATTATTGATTTTAGAGAGCATTTCAAAGTTGAATTGGATGACTCTGTGATGTTACTTATGAAACCTTAACCAAATTTTTTGATTTCCATGCATTCTTTTTAATAAGCTATGTGTGGCTTCTATCAAGACCATTCCCATCAAGATAACAAAACAAAATATTGATATCAAATCAATTAAATCATATCTAACTTGTTCTTTTATCAAATATTTTCTTCATTTTTATTCAACAGTTAAAAATATAAAGGTAAAAGGGTAAAGTAGTTTTAACGTCTCCAACATCGTAGGTTGTATGAGAAAATCCTCATGGAGGATGTTGTTTATCCAATATATGGTTATCCAACCATACTCCAGTTATTGAAGCATGGTGTACAACCCTACCTCCTTGTGGGATTCAAACTTTGGACCTCTGCTCAAAGTAACAAAGTCTCCACCATTACTTTTTTTAATCAACTTCTTGACATCATTTTCATCAGGAGATAAAATCTCACTAGACTAGTTGTCATCTAAAATTTGAATTTTGCTAATAGAAATATGAACATTGCAATTGGCTAAATTATTTACTACCTTCTTTCCTTCTATATAGGTATGCTAGCATTCCGAGACAAGTCTACCTCCAACAATAGTTAATAGACAAAAATAATTTTATTTGTATTCACTCCTTGCATCTTCTTGATAACATTAATAATAATTTATGAATTCTCCTCAAATGAAATATATTTCTATCCATTTTCAATGGTAATTTTAATATTTGTATAAGTACCCTAGCATGTATATAGTTGTTATTTAAAGTTCCATATGATTCTAAGTAAGTGAAGAATTTTGCCTTTGTTATTTCCAAACTCTATCTCCATAAGATTTTTCCAAAATTTCTTTAGAAGTATCTTCAAAATTAATGTTGATAAACACAACTTTTAGGCATTTCCATTTTACCATAGATCTAAGCAAATACCTTATGTTAACTCTGTGTTGTAGATGACCCATCCATTTATATTCAAATATTGTAACCAAGAGGCTAATATCTCTTGTTCACACTTGATATTTCCCATGATAATAATGATATATATAAATATTCTACAAGCAAGGTAATAATATGATTTCAAACTTGGTCATGATTTTGATATTTGTTTTCATAAATTATATTATTCTTGTCAAGCTATAAATTTCAAAAAATAATGTTTGGATATCATGTCCTAACCCTTATGTAGACATTAAAATTTGACCCACTTTTCATCAACTTTCATCAATTCCTCCTCATGCATATACCCTCTAACCAACCAAGCCAAATTTACCTTTCAAAGACCTAAAATTAAGCATTTATTGCCTCAAAAAGTAAAGTCATATTTGAGCCAATTTCTACCCTATCAAATCTTCTCCATTATTCCAAAAACCACTACCATTGGATCGGAATCAAAAAGAGCTTTTCAACGAGTATAGGTTTACCTATATTTTGACATCATTTGGTCCCTCGAAATACAAAAAAACTATGCATGGGTCTAGTTGTCGCAATTACACGATTCTCGAAAGTTCTAGATCATTTATTGTTCCAAAACCCTAGCGGTTGACCTTGCTCTTTCCAAATTTACCTAGCCCTAAAACTAGATTTTGAATTTTTGTTTTTCCTACTAGTCCTCAAACCCTCAATAAATAGAGGTTTCGAGTTCCCTTTTTGCCCAATCGATTAATTATCATTTGCTAACTCCCATCTGTGATTTGTAATCTATTTTCTTCCATATTCCATATATGTTAGCTGCATTTTATGAGCAACTTGAAGAGTTGTGATTAGTGAGCAGACCACGATGATGGCTTACATTCAAGTAGATCTTTAGCTTAGTTGAAAAGAGATAGGCTCACTCTAGGGAAATATTCCTCTCTTCGGTTGTCACCTTCACTTCCTTCTTGCTCTTTCATAGCTCTTGTCTTAGTTTCTCCTTTATAGTTATAGATCTTTTTCCATTTTGTTGCATTGTTCGGTTCTCTTATTTTTGCTGTTTGTTTTTATGTTTAATGTCATTTTCTTAAGCATACATTAATTAGGTTCATTTTATTGTTTGCATTAGATTACACTTAGTCATTTATATATATATATATATATATATATATATATATATATATATATATATATATATATATATATTTTTGGTAATTAAGAAGCATCTTCACTAATACCGGGTTTTACAGGTGAACCCAAAACCTGTTACAAAGATCAACATTATGTTGTACAGAAACCAAACCTTGCTAGGGACAGTCTGTCCACTAATACTACTGTCCTTCAGAAACCCCACACCCAGACCTGATACAAAGATCAACATTATGTTGTACAGAAACCAAACCTTGCTAGGGACAGTCTGTCCACTAATACTACTGTCCTTCAGAAACCCCACACCCCAAGACACCTCGGACTTAGCTGCATTTACGATCATTTTGAACAATGATATCCACATCACTTGGGACCCCCTGTTCCCATGTGACCAATCTGTCAGCCTCCACCCCTATGTTGGCCAATTTATCAGCTGCTCTATTGGCTTCCCGAAATACGTGTTGGGCCATTCGATCATTCCTTGCTTGATAGAAGATCCTGGCCTCTTCGATGACAGTCTTCACTCGCCATGGAGGATTTTTCCTGTTTCCTAGGAGGTTTATGATATGCATTGAATCTCCTTCGACTATTAATTTACCTTCAAACTTTTGAGAAATCTGAAGACCCCTCCATACCGCCCTTGCTTCCACCTCATTATTTGTCCTTGTGCCTAGCTGCTCAGAGAAGGCCACTACCAGCTTACCTTGGTGGTCTCTCACTACTCCTCCAGCCCCTGCTCTACCAGGATTCCCTTTAGAGGCCCCATCAAAATTGAGCTTTAACCACCCAACCGGGGTGGATTCCACTTGGCTTCTAGTCTAGGGTTGGTCTTGATGAGCACAGGATCCTCAACCAGGATTAAATTTAAGGACTGGGCAATCTGCCTCTCCCCTAGGGGAAGGTTTCGAGCTTCTTGAGGGATAAGGCAAGCGTTTTCATGGGCAAAGGTCAAGATCCTAGTGGTAATGGAGGTGACATCATGACTTGACTCGTGGAAAGCTCTATGGTTTCTTTCTAACCACACCTACCATAGAAAGTGGTGAAGACAGATCCTCCACATAAACCTAAGCCTAAGGCTCACAAAGGGATTTGGCCATTGGTAGAAAAGTTCCAAAATGGTATCCGGTCTGACCCAGGAAATACTAAAAGCTTGGAATAATCCATCAAGGATACCCACAGAGACCGGGCATTCCAGGAAAATATGGAGAATGGACTCCCAATTGGCCCTGCACAAATAACAACGGTTAGCAACAATCATACCTTTCCGTATCATATTGTCAATGGTGAGGATCCTTCCTTGAATCACCAGCCATGAAAACACTGCTATTTTTGGAATAAGTTTTTTGACCCACACCAATTGGGTCTGAAGAATGGGGTCCTCAGGGTCTAGCATTAGCTTGTATGCGGATTTTACTGAGAACTGGCCATTTTCTGTAGCTGCCCATACAACCTGATCCTGCTCTGGTTTCATAGGTATAAATTGTTGATGCAGGATACTTTGGATTTCTTCTGACTCCGCTTCAAGACCCTGAATCCTTATCTGTTTCCATGTGAGTCTTCCTCTGTCCTGTCTCATGAAGTCAGCTACTCTCCTCCCTATGGAGTCCTCTGTGATTCTTTTGATCCTGGCCAGGTGGGGAGCCTGAGATAGCGCTTCTTCCTTGGCCCACCTGTCATCCCAAAACCTGATTCTTTGGCCATTCCCTAAGACCCATCTCAGACCTTTTTTGATGACCTCTTTACTGGCTAAGATTGCCTTCCAAAATGTTGACCCTCTTCTGGGAATGTCTTCATTCAAGAAATCCAAACCCTGAAGATATTTTCTTTTGATGATGGTTGTCCACTCATTCTCCTCATTGTTAATGAGACGCCAGGCATGTTTGCCCAGTAAGGCTACATTTAGGTGGGCAATTCTTCACAATCCTAGACCCCCATTTTCTTTCGGCCTGCACACCTTGCTCCAGCCCACCAAGTGGATTCTCTGTTTTCCCTCCGATCTCGACCAGAGAAAATTCTTTTGGAGCTGCTCGATTTTTTGATAAACCTTGATTGGAGCTTTGAAAATAGATAGGAAATACACCGGGATACTCTGCAAGGTAACCATGGTGAGGGTGAGTTTCCCTGCCTGAGACAAGAAGTGTCCTTTCCATCCAACCAATTTTTTTTGGATTCTTTCTACCACTCCATCCCACATAGATTTCTTGGGAGAACCAGTGAAAAGGGGAAGGCCTAAATACGAAGTGGGAAGAGTCGCTATCGAACATCCCAAAATCGTTGCAATTCTGGTTTACCTTTGAATAGGGGTGTTAAGGAAGTAAAGCTTACTCTTGTCAAAATTTACCTTCTATCCTACCGCCTCCTCGTAGAGCTGGAGAATATGCTTGATCCTTCTGGCTTCCACCACTGAAGATTGAGTCAGCATTAGAGTGTCATCAATGAATTGTTGGTGAGTAACTAGATTGGTGAGAGAGGTGGCTTTAATCCCTATAATTAGACCTGCATTGCATGTTGCTTTAATCATCCTACCCAACGCCTCTGCTGCTATGATAAACAACATCGGGCTGATCGGGTCTCCTTGCCTAAGCCCCCTATGGCTTTGAAAATACCCAGTTGTCATGTCGTTGACCAAAACTGAGAACCAAGGATTTGATATGCATTCTTTTATGAGCCTCACCCATTGGGGATGAAATCCAAATTTTAGAAGAATAGCTATCAAGAATTCCCAGTTAACGCGATCAAAGGCTTTGCTCATATCAAGTTTTAGGGCAAAGGCTGCCTTGTTAGTTTACCTAGCCGAATGCAGGGCTTCATGGACCATGATTACCCCATCCAAGATTGATCTCCCCTGTACCAAACTTCCTTGACACTGATCAATGATAAAAGGTAAGATTTATTTCATCCTATTAGCCATTGTCTTAGTTAAAATCTTGTAGGACACATTGCACAAGCTAACAGGTCTAAAATCTGCCATAGTCTCAGGGGTTGGCCCCTTGGGAATCAAGGCAATAAATGTGGAGTTGAACCCTCTCGAAATATGTCTTGTTGCCTGAAACTCCTTAATCGTAGCTACCACATCCTCTCCCACAATATCCCAGAAATCCTGATAGAACCGAGGGGGGAAGCCGTCAGGACCAGGAGCCTTATCCGGTTCCATACTAAACAAAGCCTTCCTGATTTCCTCGTCAGTGAAAGGGGCAAGGAGTTTATCATTAATGGCTTCATCAACCAGATTAGGAATGAACTGGAGAAGAGAATCCTTAGCTGCCTCTGAACACTGGACATCCTCCCCGAGGAGGGAGCTAAAATAACCAACTGCTTCTTCTCTGATCTCGGTCAAGTCCCAGGTTTTGGATCCATCAGCCTTGGTCAGCTATCTAATCTTGTTGTAGCTCCTGTTCCTCAAGGTCGTGACATGGAAAAACTTTGAATTTGAGTCACCATCCTTTAACCATAAAGCTATGGACTTCTACGCCAGTAAGTCTCTTCACAAGCCAAAATATTATGGTATTCTGAAAGCTTGATCTGCTCCTCCTTCCTAGTAGCTTCATCACAGCTACCATTCTGTATCATACTGTCAATGTCCTTCAGCCTTTCTCCCACTTGTTTCTTATTCTCAAACAGGTTCCCAAAGACTTCCCTGTTCCAAGTTTTTAGGTTCTCCTTCACTAGTTTTAGCTTTTGAGCAAGTTTGAAGGCAGAGCTTCCCTGGCAAGGCTGCTGCCACCATCTCAAAATATTTTCCTTCAAGTCTGGATGCTTAGTCCACATTGACTAAAAATGGAAAGGTTTCTTGAAGGAGTTCACTTTCGAAACCTCCAGCAGGATGGGGTTGTGGTCTGAGGTAATTTTGGGAAGGGTTTGCAGTGTAGAATCTCCAAATACAACAATTGCCTCCTTGGATAGAAAAAATATATCAAGTCTTTCCTGAATAAGTTGGTTTCCTATACGCCTGTTGCTCCACGTATACTTGGCCCCTCGAAGTCTCACATCCATTAGCTGGTTTGAGTTCACAAAATCATTGAAATCTTCCATACTCCTGGATGGGAGTCCTGCTCCACCCTTTTTATCTGAGGGGTATAAGGGGGTATTGAAGTCTCCTGCTACCACCCATGGTATATCATGGAAAGCATCACCCAATTTACCCAAGTACTCCCACAAAGACGCTCTCCCTTGAACTGAATTGGGAGCATACACATTTGAGAAAATCCACGATCTGTTACTGTCAATGTTATGGAAAAAAACACTCAGAACCCTATCATCATCCTGAATAAGGCTTCCTTCCACCACTCGAGGATCCCACAACACCATGATACCACCTGAGGCTCCTTTAGTTGGATTGCACACCATGCCCCCTTGACTCCAAATATTTTTTGCTACTATTTTTGACTGAGCTTCATCTAATTTTGTTTCTTGCAACATCAAAATTGTTGGATTGTATTGCTTTCTTATTGAACTAACCACCCTTTGAGTGGGTAGGCCATTGAGGCCTCTCACGTTCCATGAGAGAACCTTCATTTAGATTGTTTAGAATTTTTCCCCCTCCCCCTCCCTTGTGGAGGTTTTCCTGATTTGTTATCTTCTTACCCTGGGATAACTTGTTGTATCAACGTCTTCTGCTTGCCACTGGCTATTTCATTTTTGGTTCTCAACTTATTATGATCTGCATTTGACATCCTCCCCCTCTTTTTCTCACTACCATAGTCAATAGGCGACTTGGTGGTACTCCTGGTCTGCTTGGGGCTAAAATGTGGGTGGGTGATCTGCTCAAGGACATAGTCTTCCTTGACCCTATTCATTCCTACCACCTCAATCCTCGATTCTAACTCCTCCATATTTCTCCTGTACTCTCCTAGTTTTTGCATTGAACCTTCGACCTGGTTTGTCGGGCTGCTTGTGTTGATGTTGGGAAGGACTATTTTTGATATTCCTATTTCCTCCAACCATTTCCTATAATCTCCAGGGTTGAAATTCACACCCTCCTGACCGTTTAGAGGACTCTTCATCCTAGGGTTTGAGGGGCCTACCCTTGATGGGGATTCTAGGGTTTTTGGTAGTTCAACTTGCAGGTTTCCTTCCTCAAAATCCTCAGCCTCCCCTTCTTCCCCTAAATTAGCTAGAATTTCAAACTTATTCGAGCTCAAATTTTTGGGGCTTACCTGGTTCTCCTGTTCTCCGATGACTTGTTGCTTGTCTTTGTTCTGAGGTTGCCCTGCTCCGTCCTTTGGATTTTCTTGATAAATGTAGTTTCCTTTAGCTGGCCTGAAGCCTCCTCTACCAAATGGGCCCCCTCTTGGAGGAAAATCCCTGGGAAAACTTTTGTCATTTGCACATTTGCCTTTCGTCCTCTGATTTTCTTTGTTGACTGCTAGATTAGGGCACTGGTTCCTCAGGTGTCCTTGAGTTTTACATTCTGAGCAGAATGCTGGCCTATTTTCATACTCCACCGCTTGCTTTCTCAGGTAATCACCGTACCCTAGTTCAACAAAGTTTGGTAGCTCCGAATCTAAATCAGCGTTGACACATATTCTTGCATGCGTCATCCTCGTCCTTGCCAAGGTTGCATGGTCTATGGCTACCATTTCTCCTATGGCTCTGGCAATACCTTGTAGCCAGTACTCATTGAAAAACTAGGCTGGAAGGTTTGGAAGGCGGACCCAAATAGGGGCTATGTTGATGCTCTGCTTTTCAGGGTCGAAATCCTCCCCCCACTGTCTGAGGAACAGACTCCGCTTTCCCAAGAACCATGGTCCTCCAGTTAGGACGCGGTTCACATCTTCCTTGTTGTTAAACCTTATTATGAAAAATCCTCTAGAAAGGGCAACAATCTCCATGCTCCCCATTGTTCTCCACTTGGATAGAGCCCAAGACCGAATGGTCTCTATGTCAGGCCTTCCTCCTAAAAACTTGCCCACAAGCGAGAACTCTTCCATGGACAGAAATGGACCCATAGTATTTACAGGTGCCATTATCCTATTATTCACCGGTATAAGGGGAGGAAGAGAAAGAAATTCCTTCCTTCTACCCTTTAACTTCTCCGCAAAAGACCAACCCCTACTGGGGCCCTCGACGCCCTTCTGGGTCCCTTTGTCAGGATCTTTTTGAGGAGGGTCGAACCCTCTTTGGACTACTCCTCCTCCCGTAGAGGCCCTGTCTTCCTCTGGGTCCTCACCTGCCTCCTGTTCGAGGTTCCTGCCCGAAACCTCCGTACCTGCTCTGCTGCCTTGTTCGAGGTTCCCGCCCAAAATGTTCGAAATCCCTCCGCCGCATTGACCGCTTCCGCTCCTCCTCTCCTCCATTGCGCTTGGTTCCCTAAGTCATTTATATTTTCATTATATTTAAGATAATTTATATTTCTATGTTCATTTAGATCATTTTTATTTGTGTGTTCATTTTTATCATTTAAATTCTTGTGTTCATTTAGATCATTTATATTTTTGTGTACATTTATATCATTTTTATTTGTGTTCATTTAGATCATTTTTATTTTTGTATACATTTAGATCATTTTTATTTCTATGTTCATTTAAATAATTTATATTCTTGTGTTCATTTAGATCATTTATATTTCTGTGTTCATTGAGAACATTTATATTTCTATGTTCATTTATAAATTATATTATTCTTGTCAAGCTATAAATTCCAACAAATAATGTTAGAACATCACGTCTTAACCCTTATTATTAATTGATTGTAATAGTTTAGTTAATAATTAGTTGGGACCTAATATGTAAGCTTACTACAGTGGTAAGAGCTTTGGCCTCTCTTTGAGAGATCCAAGGTTCAAACCCCACTCAGTATAAAGGGACTTGGACCCCTCATAAAAACATGTGTAAACTCATTGCAAAAATAATTAGTGGGGACCTATTTTTAATGAAAAGGTGACCCTTAATCATTAGAATTGGGGTTAGTTAGCTTGAACAACTATTTTTGGCCAATCCTAAAGTATCAATATTAGGTATGAATTATCATTGTATATTACATTGTAAGAAAAGCACAATCATCCTCAATAATATTGTGTTGATATTTGCTCTTAAGGAGGTTAGCCCCTTTACGTGGCTTGTGATACATTGTAATATTTCAAAGTTATAAATGAAGTTTTTCATTTTTTAGTTTATTCAACATATTATATTCTCTATGTTTCATGGATATTTATGCTCTTATGTTTCTATTATAAAAATCTTACAAATAATGGAAGGACCAATCCTCCATAAAATGCATAATGATTTACCTTTGAAATAATTAATCCAACATTTCATCAACTTTTTCAATGTTTATGGAGCTAGCCAATATATTTTTATATTTTAAATAAGTGTTTCCAAATGATATAAACAAATGGATAGTGAAGAGACAATGATCCAATTTTTATAGATCCTTCTCATACAAGGCACACCTAAAAGATCCATGATATTGTCTGCCTTACAAAATATCACTTGTAAGAATCTTGCTTTAGACTACTAACCAAAGCAATTTTGAGGCCTTAGGGAGGGCCTCAAGTAACCAAAATTTCTTCCAAGAAAAAAAATTGGGAGTAAAAAATTATGGCTACTTTAAATCTTTATATTCCAACCTAACCAAGTATCCAACATATTTTGATAGATTTCAAACTAGTTCATCCACTTATGTAAAAATAGGAACATAGAACTCTTAAAGCATTCTTTGAAGCACATCTATTATTTGTTTGAGGTTCTTTTCTTTAACTATGTTGCTAATATAAATTCTTAGTTTAGAGTTGTTGCTCACATTCATATTTTTTTTTTACTAGTAATATCTATAAGATATATATGCCTAATCTAACAATTACCATTTTAAATAAAAACTAAGAAGCTAAGGCTTCAACCAAGCACCATACAAAGAATTTATATAATCCTCCTCATTGAATAACCATCTAATATATTTCTTGATCAATTGCAAACTATCTAATATAAAATTCTATATCATCGAGCCTTTAGGTAGGGTTCATTTCCTAAACCATTTTATTGCACCAATAGAGACTATATATTTTGAAGTAACATTTTTCTCAACTCTTTCCTTGATATTTGAATAATCTCTAGCTAAGTTTTTTCCTTGTTAAAGTGGGGAATGAGAATTATAATGTGCCCCAATTTCACCCTTTCAATAATTCATTAAAAGGGAGCGCTAGTAGCTCCCTCTAGCCTCTAGATTTAGGTCAATTCCCTACTATCCTTGCTAATTTTTACTCTAACCTACTCGAATTGCATGAAAATAAAATATGAAAATTAAATGCGTAAAAAATAAATTTTGAAGTTTAAAGGTGCAAGGGATTGAAAATAAAATATGATCTTAATCATAACAAGAAAGTGTGCAATCAATCAACACATGACAATTTGAATAACAACAATGTTTCCCATTCAACAAGTATGAAATTATTAGGCAAATGACAATATGGGTAAAAGGGTCATGTCTCAATCACAATACTTTCTACACTTTAGGAGGAAAACATCATTGATGAAATACAAAAATTTATCATTTTCTCAATAATTTCATTTTATGCAAAGCATAATGTAGGTTTCATAAGTGTAGATTTCACTTCTTATGGTCAAAATATGTTTACAATTAATCCCATGGCTCCTTTCTATAGTAGGAATTTACCCTTGAGTTATGTAGGGTGAGAAACTATTACTCCTAGTAGAAGTAAATATTTAGGATATCTCTAGCAAAATAATGCACCTTCAAATGTTACATGCCTCTAAATGGCTTAGAAGTCTTCTAAAATGGGTTAAGGTACCACTACATGCCAAAATATCACTTTCCAAAGAATCTCTTAGGATCCATGCCTTTACTTGTATCCCTCAAGTAGAGATATGAGCAATTAAATGTAGGACATGAGTGAATTGATCCACTTTTCTATATATTTACTAGCATTTTCTAGGGAACCGCTCCTATAAGCTAATTGATCCACTTTACTACCAGGTCACCTTTGAACCAATTGACACATGAGGAATGAATCAACACTCAAGCAAATTAATACTTAAGCAAATTGGTGCACCTTGAAGATAGTCAAATTTTGTCAATTGTGCAAACTTTGTTGTTTTGAAATGTTGTTCTCGAATTTGCATAATTTTTTTTATTTACCTTTCATGGGTAATTCCTTAGGAATTATAAGATAGTAGCCTAGCTAATACATTTTTTATGACTTGTAGGGATTCTAAGCTTGATTGGAAAGATATCCCAAATAATTCCTTTATCCTTGGGCATGGAGATAAAATTGAGGTTATTCCAAAATTACAAAATTATGGGTCACATTTGTTTAGATCTCGGAAAATATATTCAAACTTATATATCAATTAGTGTGTAAGGGTATATTTGGGCATCATAATTTTGGTGTTTGAAACCAACTCCTCATATTAATCCTTTCGAATGATCTTCCCTTGATCTTATTTAATCCTTCATTTCCTTAATAGGCTTTTTGGTTGAATGATCTTCTTTGAAGTATCTCCACTTTGGCTTTCTCTTCATCCATGACATTGATAACATCCTTAGGCATATGGAGTTGTCCTTGATTAGATAATACCCTCGCAATCTCCTATTTGGCATTCTTGCATCTCCTTTCAAAATCCTATGCATTACCCTAACATTTTGTTCCTATTGGGACACTATAGTGGTATGTATTTGGGTTTTCATCTAGGAGATGCAAATTAAAACCATGTAAGGGACCAAGATCTTTTCAAAACTTGTGCTCTACCCTAAAAATTTTGCTCCTGTGAGAATACCATAATGGTATGTGTTTGTATTTTCATCCATGAGATCCAAGTTCAAACCCTGGTAGAAGATGATGAATTGAGAGGGACCCTTTCAAAAACTTGATCTTTACCCTAACATTTTATTCTAGTTACAACATTGTTGTGGTATATATTTGAGTTTTCATCTAGGAAACTGAAGTTAAAATCACACAATGGGTTGGGACCCTTTCAAAACCCATACTTTACCCTAAAATTTTTGGTCTTGTGAGGGATACCGTAGTGGTATATCTTTGGATTTTGATTCAGGAGACCCAAGTTCAAACTCGGTACAAGTAGACAGGGACCCTTTAAAAACCCATATAAATTTTAACCCAAAAGGATAGGCCAATTGGTAACAATCAAGTACTTGTCGATGGGTTATTACCTCAGTTTGATTCCTTATATGGTCAAGTCTCATCAACTTTATATTTACCCAGCTAGCTAGCATTCAAGTTCAAATTGAAGTCATGTCCCACATCGGGTAAGAGGTGTTATAGATTCCCCTATGCAAAAGAAAAAAAATTATAGAATCAAATATCAAAATTATACGTCTTTGTTAAAAAGGTAGTATTGAAATTATAAAATAAGAAACATTACAAAAATAAAGATGTGATATTTTGCAAAAGGTGTTACTGATTCCCCTATGAAAAAAATATAAAATCAAATATCAAAATTAAATTTTTTTATTCGTATAATTGCAAGTAGCTTACTACAGTGGTAAGGGCTTTGGCCTCCCTTTGAGAGGTCCAAGATTCAAACCCCACTTAATATGAGAGGACCCAAACCTCTCATAAGAACCTGTGTAAACTCATTAAAATTTTGAACTGTAAGCTTACTGTAGTGGTGAGGGCTTTGGCCTCTCTTTGAAAGGTACAAGGTTCAAACCCCACTCAAAGTTTTTGATCTATAAACTTACTATAGTGGTAAGGGCTTTGGCCTCTCACCACTCAGTATGAGGGGAATGGGATCCCTTATGGTAAGGGCTTTGGTTTCTCTTTGAAAGGCCCAAGGTTCGAACCCCAATCAAAGTTTTTGAGCTACAAACTTACTGTAGTGGTAAGGGCTTTGGCCTCTCCCAACTCAGTATGAGGGAACCGAAACCCCTCGTGATAAGGTCTTTGGCCTCTCACCACTCAGTATAAGGGGACCGAGATCCCTCATAAAAACTTGTGTAAACTCATTGAAAAAATTAAACTTCATTGTTTAAAAGGTTGTATTGAAATTATAAAATAAGAAACAGTAAAAAAAATAAAATCATGTTCCATATCAAGCAAAAGGTGTTATAGATTCCCCTATGTAAAAAAAATATAAAATCAATATCAAAATAATATTTCTTTGATAAAAAGTCATATAAAATCAATATCAAAATTATATTTCTTTGATAACAAGTCATATAAAATCAATATCAAAATTATATTTCTTTGATAACAAGTCATATAAAATCAATATCAAAATTATATTTCTTTGATAAAAAGTCATATTATCAAAATTATATTTCTTTAATCAAAATCTTATATTAATAAAATAAGAAACATTCAAAAAAAAAAACCACATTGGAGCATGATGTCTACGCGTGAATGTATACCAAAAAAAAAAAAAACAAATTGTATTAAAATTATAAAATAAGAGGGCTATTCATTCCCAAGGTCAAATTCTTTTGTTGGTTGGCCATCCAAAATAGAATCCTCACCATTGACAACTTGATAATCAGAGGGCTACTCATTCCCAATTGGTGTATCCTATGCAAAAACACCTGTGAGTCAACTTCGCATGTTTTTTTGGAATGTCCCTTTTCTCTAGCAGTTCTCAACCAGGTTAATGACAAATTTGACATCTCCACAGTCCTCCCACATTCCATTCCCCTCCTTATTAAACAATGGCCCCGGTATTTCAAGAGCAACCAACTAAAATTCATGTGGCAAGCTTGCATCCACCTTTACCCATGGCAGATATGGCTCAAGAGAAACGCCAAAATTTTCAAAAATCAAGCCACTGATAAGAAGATTATCGTTGTCAAAATCATGGCCCTTGCTGTGGAGAATGCCTCTCTTGTTTCATCTCCAAAACCCCCCCTCCTGGATTAGAATCATACCTAACCAAACTTTTCAATCTGTCTAACATCTCTGTCATGCCCCGTAATTCTATTGACAGGTCTGTCATCAAGTGGGTCTTACCACCTACTGGGTGGCACAAGCTCAATTTCGATGGTGCGGCTAAAGGCAACCTAGGAGCGGCTGGCGGAGGAGGAATTCTCAGAAACCATAGAGGAGAAACAATTTTGGCCTTTGCCCAGAACCTAGGAATTCAATCCAACAATGTGGCAGAGGCGCGGGCTCTGTTCCAAAGTTTGATCCTCATGGAAGGGTTGACCATCAATAAACTTATCATCGAAGGAGACTCGTTGCACTGTATCAACTGGATCAATGGCACCGCTAAGCCTCCTTGGGCCCTTGCTTCAATTTTCCAAGAATGCAAGGCCCTAATTGGCAATTACCCAAAATTAGTCATTAAGCATCAATACCGGGAAGGAAACAAAGCTGTGGACTGGCTTGCTAACAAGGGAGTCGACGAATCTGACATTCAAGTGTGGAGAGACTCCTTCCCCATTGGCCTAAGGAATGATCCTACAAGTTTCAATGTTTGCACAATGTGAGATGTTGCCAAGGGATTGGTTTGGTATGCTGATGAAACTTGTCGTGATATCACGACACTTTTTCCTTCTCCTTCGACAGCGAAAATGCAACATGTCGCGTCATCGTGACACTTTTCACCTTTGATTGCGAAAATGCAACATGTCGCGATATCGCGACATTTCTTTCTCCTTTGGCCGCGACGTTGCAACTTGTCGCGATATCATGACACTTTTTTCTCCTTTGGTCGTGGCGTTACATCATGTCACGATATCGCGACACTTTTTCTCTTTTGATCACGACGTTGCAACATGTCGCGATATCGCGACACCTTTTCTCTTTGGCTACGATGATGCAACTTGTCACGATTTCGTGACACTTTTTCTCTTTGGCCGCGATGATGCAACATGTCACGATATCGCGACACCTTTTCCTTCTTTGGCCACGACGTTGCAACATGTCACGATATCGCGACACTTTTTTCTCCTTTGGTCGCGGCGTTACATCATGTCGCGATATCGCGACACTTTTTCTCTTTTGGCCACGACGTTGCAACATGTCGCGATATCGCGACACCTTTTCTCTTTGGCCGCGATGATGCAACATGTCGCGATTTCGTGACACTTTTTCTCTTTCGGCCGTGATGATGCAACATGTCGCGATATCACGACACTTTTTCTCTTTGGCCACGATGATGCAACATGTCATGATATCGTGACACTTTTACCTCCTTTGGCCGCGGCAATGCAACATGTCACAATATTGCGACACTTTTTCTCTTTTGGCCATGATGTTGCAACATGTCGCGATATCGCGACACCTTTTCTCTTTGGCCGCGATGATGCAACATGTCACGATATCACGACACTTTTTCTCTTTGGCCGCGATGATGCAACATGTCACGATATCGCGACACCTTTTCCTTCTTTGGTCGCGACAATGCAACATGTCGCGATATCGCGACATTTTTTATCTTTTTGCCGAGACGATGCAACATGTCGCGATTTTGTGACACTTTTTCTCCCTTGGCCACGATGCTGCAACATACAATTTTTTCCCTCTAGCCGTGACGATGCAACATGTCGCGATATCGTGACACTTTTCTCTTTTGGCCACAACGTTGCAACATGTCGCGATATCGTAACACCTTTTCTCTTTGGCCGCGATGATGCAACATGTCACGATATCGTGACACTTTTTCTCTTTGGCCGTGATGATGCAACATGTCGCGATATTGTGACACCTTTTCCTTCTTTGGTCGCGGTAATGCAACATGTCGCGATATCGCGACATTTTTTATCTTTTTGCCGAGACGATGCAACATGTCGCGATTTCGCGACACTTTTTCTCCCTTGGCCACGATGCTGCAACATGTCGCGATATCGCGACACTTTTTTTCCTCTAGCCGCGACGATGCAACATGTCGCGATATCATGACATTTTTTCTCCTTAGGCCGCGATGATACAACATGTCACGATATCATGACACTTTTTCTCTTCTGGCCGCGACATTGCAACATGTCACGATATCACGACACTTTTCCTCCTTTGGCCGCGACAATGCAACATGTCGCGATATCGCGACACCTTTTCTCTTGTGGCCGCGACGGTGCAACATGTCGCGATATCGCGACACTTCTTCTCCTGTGGCCGCGACAATGCAACATGTCGTGATATCGCGACATATTTTCTTCTTTGGCCTCGACGATGCAACATGTCGCGATATCGTGACATATTTTCTTCTTTGGCCTCGACGATGGAACATGTCACGATATCGTGACACCTTTCCTCCTCTGGCCGCGACAACGCAACTTGCTGTGATTTCGAGACACTTCTTCTCTTCTGGCAGCGACGTTGCAACATGTCGCGATATCGTGACACTTTCTCTCCTTCGGCCGCGATGCTGCATCTTGTCGCGATATCGCGACATCTTTTCCTCCTTTGGCCGCAACGGTGCAACATGTCGCGATATCGCGACACCTTTCTTCTTATGGTGTTTTGCTTTTCTTTGATCTTTAGCTCTTGGGCCTCTTCGGTCGGTTTGTAAAACATGTAAAAAATACTTGTACAAGGTTCAGGGACCTTTCAACACCCTTTCA
This sequence comes from Wollemia nobilis, assembly GCA_028583015.1. Lineage (NCBI taxonomy): Eukaryota > Viridiplantae > Streptophyta > Pinopsida > Araucariales > Araucariaceae > Wollemia > Wollemia nobilis. The sequence continues at coordinate 13,402,570 of JAQPPZ010017121.1, read as the reverse complement.
ACCAATCAAAAAAAATTATAAAATAAGAAACATTAAAAAAATATTTTAAATAAAATAATATTTTTCCACAAGCTCACTGGCACACATACACAACCTTCAAACCTTATAGTGGTTTAAACCTACAAGAGAGCCAAAAGCTCTAACCACTTTGTTGTCCCACAAGGACAAGGCATAATATTGTGAAAAAGTGGGCAATAGATGTGGTGTATTTTTTAGTGGCAATAATTATCTTTGAGGATTTTGGAATTTTAAAGATATGTCTTAAGTTTTTAATAAAAATTAATAAATAAAAGGTTTAAGGTTTTAATTAAAAGTAATAAAGCAAAGTTTAAAGTTTAAATTCTAATAAAAAAATATAAGGTTTAAATTTTAAAGGAATACAATAATATTTAATAATAATTAAGTGGAACATAGTTGAATTAACACATCCTTTATCACAATATTTTTATATAGTCTTTTGCTATATAAAAATTAAAAATTATTTTCTAAACTTTTAAAAATTATTGTTAACAAATTCACTTCACTATATTATCAACCAACTAAAATTATATAAATATTATAAATAACAAATAATAAAAATAAAGAAATAAAATATATAAAGTTAATGTCGAGAACATTTTAATCAATATTTCACAAGTTCTTAGCCAATCAATCAGAATTAGCTAAATAAAATCATTGTAGGCCTAAACTTAAATCAACCTGGTGGCACCTGGGGTGCAGCACAATGATTTGGGCTTTGGATCTTCTTCAGGAGGTCCAAGGTTCAAATCGTGGCATGGGTGAGTGTGTGAGGGGGTGGGTGTGTGTCTCCCTGGTGGAGTTGTTGTAACAGGTTGGGGGATTCCTGGTCAAAACCCCCACTTCTTAATATTACAAAAAAAAAAAACTTAAATCAACGTGGTGGGTCTCTTTATCCATCATCAAATGTAAGAATATGATACATATATGTGATTGATGATAATGGTTCGAATCAAAATACTTATAATATTAAAATTAAAAGTAAAGTGATAGTAAAATAACTTTAAATATTGAATATTTTAAGGTTTTAAATTGAAAAAATTTCATCAATTTACTTGGATATTCTTTTTGTGTGATAAAGAAAATAAAAAGGAACTTTGGATCTCTTTTTTTTTGGATAGAATAAAAGATTGCTTGGCAGGTTGGAAAGGTAAGTTCTTAACCATGGTAGGAAGGCTACAACTTATATATACTACTTTGCAATCCATTCCTATTTATATTATGCCACTTTCAAGACTGTCAATAGGTATTGCATCAAAAATTGATAAAATTCAAAGACTTTCTATGGAAAGGTTGTGAGGAAAAATTTAGGTTTCCTCTTTGTAAGTGGGATAGGGTTTGCAAAGAAAATAATATTGGAGGTGCAGGTTGTGAAATTGTAGCCTTATGAATTTGGTATTAAGAGCAAATATTGGGTGGAGATTATTCAGAGATCAAGGAAAGAATTGGATAAAAATATTACTTCAAAAATATATAGGTTCTCTCGATGCAATAAAATTATTTAGGAAAATAACTCTACCCAAATGATTGGCAACATGGAACTTCATATCAGAGATTTTGCAATTGATCAAGAAACATATTAGATGGTCAGTCAATGAGGGGAGTTATAATTTTTTTTTGTTTGATGCTTGGTTGAAGCCTTATTCTCTTATCTTTGATTCAAAATGAAAACCATTGGCTCAAGTGTATTTAGCATGTAAGGGTCCATTAGCTAATATAGAAGAAAATTCATATTTGAAAGCCCTAATGGGAAGTTAGGATACCCTCGCTGGAAGTATGGAGACCTAAGATGGATATAAGCAGAAGAGTAAATATATGATAAGTTCAATCTAGGTAGTGGAATTTAACCATAAATGAGTATCAAGGATGAGATGATTGAGCATGATATAATGGTTCTTAAAAGTAGAGGGTTATTATGTAAGTTCCATAGATCATAGCCAAGGATTTTGGAGATTCAAAATTGAATCAACTGGAAGTAGAGATTGATATCAAAATACTCATACTTTTCTTCCTAAAGGTTTTTTCCTCATTATCTTTTCTAGTTTAGAAAATAGGGATAAAATAATGGGTGGTGGCCCATGGTTTAGGGGGGGAGATGATTTTTTTTGAGACCATGGAATGAAATTTTTTCTAAGATAGAAACTATTAAGAAGCTTCCAGTATAGGTTAGGAATTTTGGACTTCCATATCAGTTTATCAATAAGGATGTTTTGAAGAATATTGGAATTATCCTAGGGGAATTCATCAAGGAAGAACTAGCTACTAAGAAACGAAAGCATGCTATATATACCTAAATATGTGTTTCTATGGATATTTCAAAATATTTTCCATAATCCATTAAGATTAAATCTAAATCAAGAGAATGGGATCAACAAGTGGATTATGAAAATATCGCATTTCGATGCCACAATTATTATGATAGTGGATACATGACAATAGTTTGCAAAGTGAAAACTATGAATAAAGAGAGAATTTTTTAATCATAATATAAACTTCAATATGAAGCAAGGAAATCACAACAACAAAAGCTAGATAAGATCGAGGATATTCCACTCCTAAAGAAGAGGTAAAGAAAGTCTATCTACAACATCATTTGGCAAGTTTAGAAGGAATTAAAGGTGCAAAGGAAGATGTGGAGAAAAATATTAAAACAAAGACAACATAAGAGGTCAAGTTTATTCTAGGTAAATCATCTTTATTTTCCTCAAGTAGTATAAAATCCTCTTCTGGTAATAAAAGTGGAAGTGGTGTAGATGTTATCCTTTGCACTTTAAGGTTTCAAGAGCAACATAATAAAGAAATGAAGATGAAGGAAATTCATAACAATTTAAAGTTTTAAGGATAGAATAAGAAGGTCATTTCTATGGAAGAGCATCCTTGCACTTTTGGTTTTCAAGGACAACATAAATTAGAATGTGCTTTTAAGATTATTCCTTGCACTTCAGATCCTTCAGAGCAAGATAGACCTAAAGATGATAATTCTTACTATGAGCAATATAAGAAGATTGAATAGATTAATGAAGATAAAAGTATTATTGGGAATAAAAAAAAAGAGGAAGACCTAAGAAACAAAAACAAAGAGAAAAAGAAACCCAAGAAAATATTGGTATGGGAAACAAAAGCAAATATCATGAGTGTTAACAAAGAGTGGGGCTAAATCCACAAAGAAAAACAAAAAATAACATTGAAATAATATCTTGGAATATTAGGGGCATCAATAAGAACCCTAAAAAAGTATTTAATAAATTGTCGTATTGTTATTGGAAACTGGGTAATAAATATTTTAACCAGTGTTGAATTTCATCTTGACATAATTTAAATTTTGGAAGGCATTCATATAAAGGAGGTGATTGTTGAAATTTAGCAACTTGAGAAATATGGAGAATATATTTGATAGAAAGGAAAATAAAAAAATATTTTTTATAGGAAGGCAAGTTAAATATGGTTTAATTAACTTGTTTTTTTGTTAGATAATAAGGGGTTGTACTCGGGTCCCCCACCCTTGACAAATAACATCTCTCTTCTTTAGAGCTTGAAAGTTTACAAATAGATATACTTCTCATCTCAATTGAGATGCTATAGCTAGAAACCTACATCATTTTACATAAAATGTCTAAATTCTTGATTTTTATTTTCTAGATATTTTCAAATTTCTATATGAATACAATTACTCTAGAATTTAGCATCTTTCTTGACATTTTCCTATAGCAACCTTCACAATGCCAAAATTTTACCTCTACTATCTATGCCTTGCATCTTAGTAGAGTAATATTTCCAAAACATCACACTATCATAGTTCGCTTTACCAAATTTGAATTGCTAGTTTCCTTCCTCACTAAATTCATAGCCCTTCATTGCTCTTCCCATCGTTCAAATCCTAGTTGGAAAATATTTGCAATTTCATTTTTCGTGACTTGAAAAATTATCATTGCCCTTGTTTTGAATGGTTGACTTCATAGGGTCGTATCTCCCTCAATATTGCTCAAGAATAAGTATTGGTTCAAGAATCTGTTGAATCGGATAACTCTTCATGAAGATATGGCTCCTAAAAGATGAAAAAAAATTCAAGAAAAAATCCTAATCCTTCGCATTTTGCAATTTTGTATTTCATGACTTGAAAAATAGTCATTGCCCTTGTTCCGAATGGTTGACTTCATAGGGTCGTATCTCCCTCAATATTGCTTATATTTTTGCAGATGACTACTTATTTTAAAGTTATTCAAATTTAGCACAAGTTGGTCCAAGAATCAACTAAATCGGATAAATCTTCGTGAAGATATAACTCCTAATAGATGAGACATTTTTTTAGGAAAAATCCTAATCCTTCGCACTTTGCAATTTTGTTTTTCTCATTGTAAGTAGCCTTCCATGCTCCTTCAACCTTCCCAACCTTCCACTCAACATCTCAGCCTTCCATTGTAACTCCTTCAACTGGCCCAGCCTTCCACGCTCCTTTAGCCTTATTAGCCTTCCACGTTCCTTCAGCCATCCTAGCCTTCCACCCAACATCCCTTCCACCCAACATCCCAACCTTTCGCTATAGCTCCTTCAACTAGCCCAACCTTCCACGCTCCTTAAACCAACCTAGCCTTCCATGCTTCTTTAGCCTTAACACTCCAAATATCAACTTATCATTTAACCTTCCACGCTCCTTCAGCCTCTAACCTTCCACTCTCCTTCAGCCTTTAGATTTGTTGATCGTTAAAGCACCAAATATTTTTCCAAACCCCTTAGAGGGAAACCCCCTAATTAATTAACTTATTACCTTCAAACTTCCACACTCCTTCAACCTTCAAATTTGTTGATCGTTAAAACACCATACCATTTTCCAAACCCCTTAGGGAGCAACCCCTTATTTAATTAACTTGTTAGAAATGTAATAAAAACACTATAATATTTTGTTTTTATAATAAGAATAATCCTAATTAATAACATAAAACTTATTTTAAAAAATTAAACTTTTAAAAATATTTATAAAGATACTATTTATTCAACCCCATTTTATTATTAAAGCATGATATATAACACTATATTTAAAAAATGTTAGTAAACATATATATATATATATATACATATAGATATATATGTATATATATATACATATAGATATATATGTATATATATATACATATATATATATACATATAGATATATATGTATATATATATACATATATATATATATATATATGTATATATATATACATATATATATATATATATATATATATATATATATATTAAGCAAAAAACCCCTTGCGGAGCCGCCTTGGTCTAAGAGACCACGAACAGGGGGTTCTACACCGTCAAATTCACCCAGGGGTCGCACCCGACCCTACCCGCACCAACATTATCAATTGGATTTTAGATACCCAATTCAGATTTTTGGTAGGGTGGAGATTTGAACCTGGGATCTCCCTTGGAGGATTGCCCTCTCCTCTCCAACTCACCTACAACACCTGGGTAATAATCGTATTTTTTTTTTAAATTAATATAATTTTTAAGTAAATATTAAATAATATTAATAAACATTTCAAATATGTATGGACCATTCAACTTTAATATTATTTTTAAAAGTTTTGAACATCATACTACATCAACATATTCTTTTTTTAAGTACATAGGGAAGTTAATATTAATAAACAGTTCAAAGGTGTATGGACCATTCAACTTTAAATGTATTTTTAAAAGTTTTGAACATCATACTACGGTAACTTATTATTTTTAAGTACATAATAAATTTGGTTACAATTACATTATTTTTAGTAACACTGGGTTGCTTCCAACAAGACTATTTATCTCGTTGTTTTTGACCCGAAGTGAGAGGGAGACCATCGACTGCTCAATATTTGTATCGTCACACACTTAAAGGATTTAGATTAGACTACTACCTTTGCAAATTGGCACCCAAAATTTGAACCTAGATCTCTTCTTGATAAGTGCCTGGTCAGACAAACACTTACCAATCCACCTAACTCTTAGAAACTACATGAACATATTCTTATCATTCTATAAATATAACACACCAAACATTTGATTTTTTTTAACATTCATAAAACTTTGTGAATTAAATATTAAAGTGACAATCATAAAAATATGTTGAATAAACACATCTTATAAAAAGAAGAGTATTATAATGACATTTACATACCTTCTTTTTGAACATTATTAGAACTTTGTGAATTAGATATTAAAGTGACAATTATAAAATGTGTTCATAAATTATAAATTACTTGAGTATGAGTTTTGATGCTCTGGAGAATTAGGGTTTTTCTATGTCGTACTATTGTCTTGCCGCCACCTTTGTTGGATTTTGTACAGGTGTTTTTGTCGTAGTCTCCTGCAATTAAGTCCCACTAACACCACCTTGAGAGGTGTTTAACCACATTTTTAATGGCTGTCGCTCATCAAACAACTTCAGTTGATGTTGGAGCTGCTGGAGCAACTAATGGCACCCGGGAAACATCCTCGCAAGTTTGTTCCAAAAGTCTTCCACGAGGTAATGGCCCTGTCCCTGAGATTCTTCTTCTTGTTGAAGATTTTCAAAATGCATGTAACTGGTATGAACAAACTCATTTAGTTGGATACTTTCTTGGTCGTATTCCGAATGATACCCTGGTTAGAAATTGGGTCCAACATGTCTGGCAACCTCATGGTATTAAAGCTGAAAATATACAAAATTTGACAAAAGGTTTTTTCTTATTTCATTTTGTTGATCCCACTCATGCTGAAAAGGCTTTGAAAAAATGCCCCTGGACTGTTCGAAGTTCTCTGCTCATTTTGCAACCCTATAATCATTCTTTTACGGTTAGTGATGAAGCCTCTCTGGAAGTTCCAGTGTGGGTGGAGTTCCCGGGTTTGCCTCTTCCCTTATGGCCTTTCCTGCAATCTTTAGCTGCTCCTTTAGGGACTTTTGTGTGTCTTGAACCTGAGCGGTTTTTTAGTCCTCGTCCCTCTCGACGAGTGTGTGTCAAAGTTGATATGAAAAAGGACATGCATGAGTTTATTGATATCAAGTGCGGGGAACACACCCTCAGGCAACGGGTTGTGTATATCAATTTACCTAACACTTGTTATCATTGTCAATCCGTGACTCATAAGATTAAATATTGCCCTCTTATGGTTGGAAAATTCAAACCGCGTGAGGCTCCTCCTTCTTCTTCTACTGCTCCACCACCTTCTGTGAATGGAGGACAAGATGACTGGGTGGTGGTGAATACCAAAAAAAACCATCAACCCAAACCCCCAGTTGCCAGTCCCGAGGTAGCCCATAGTGCACCTCAAGTGCAACCACCTCCACCACCTGTCCCTGCCATGCATGCACACCAAGCTCCCCCTGCCCCTCAAATTCCTTTCGCTTCTCCTACAGCTTCTTTCGCCACTATTGTTGCTCAAGCTCCCCCCACTCATGTTCCTCATTCCTCTTCTTTTACAAAATATTATGTTGTTGATGATTCTCAAGTTTCAAAAGTTCGTCGCTCCTACAACCCCTGCACGGGGGGATGGACTTTTTGTTTGATAAAAGGTGCCAATTGGATGAAGTGAGACATCATCCTTCAGAAATCCAATCGAACAGTGGATGGTTTTCTAACTCGTATGAATATTTGGGCCACCTTGGTGATAGAGAGGTCATTGAGGTTGACATGCACCTCGATAGATCTCAATAATTTTTTATTCCTGGAATGTTAGAGGGCTGACGGACCCAGTCCAAAAATATATGGTCCGTGATGAGTTGTCTCGAGCCGTTCACATGTTTGGTATGATTGATTTTGTTTGTCTACAAGAGGTCAAGATTTTTGACTTTCCTCTTAATTGTACCTACAATTTTTTATGGCCACATGGTGGGTTTCATGTTACAAATCATCCTTCTGGGAAAGGTGGTGTTGTTACTTTTATTGCTTCTAAATGGTGGCGTAATGTTGTTTCTTGGGGCTCTGACCCCTCCCATCAAGTTGTTTGGTCTCTACTAGAAATTAATGGCAAACCCTTTGGAATTGTTAATATTTATGCCTCTAATGATGCTTCTGAAAGATGTGCACTCTGGCGTTGGCTTGCTTTTTCTTTACCGCCTGCTATCTGGGTTTTATGTGGGGACTTTAATATGATTGAAAAACCTCTGATAATATTGGACAACTTCCAATGCATTGGCCTATAGGTGAACGTGAAGCATGGTTCTTTATGAAAAATACGCTTGGAGTTTCAGACCCTAATTCTTGTTTTTCCCCTGCTACTTATTCTGAGTCTGCCTGGTATACCTGGTCTAACTTCCAAGCAGGATTTTCCAGAATCTTAAAAATATTAGATAGAGCCATGCTTACAGAGAATGACACTTTTTTTTCCAACGTCTACACTCTTCTTCTCCCTATGTGCATACTCTTGCTGATACGACCTTATCTGATCATGCTCCTATTATTTTTAACATCAGCCATGTCATACATTAGCCTCGATAGTTTCATAATCAATTTTATCTCAATGTTTCTTTCCTACAACATTCTCATATGAAAGCTCATATTGTTCATTGTTGGAATCTTATTCCTCGTCCAAATGGTCACCTTGGTTGGATCTCTTGGTGGAATCATGCAATCTCTCGCACCACTAAGTTGTTACGCTCTCTTGGTGGTGAGGTTGCTAAAAGATGAAGAATTGCAAATGTTGCTCTTAAGCAAGAGTTACACAAAGCCTCTGCTCATCTTGAAGCTTGTCCTTTTAGTTCTGTTTTACAAGCCCAAGTAGCTTCTCTTCATCATGAAATCAAAAAAGCTGACTTGTATGAAGCAAAAGGAGCTCAGTTGAGAGCTAGATTGAATTGGTTGAAAATTGGGGACAAGGTTTCTAAAGAATTTTTTAAGAGATTAAGGCCACCTTCTCAATCTATTCAGATTTTTGCTCTTCAGGTTGATGATCAGAGGCTCACTTCTCTCCCTGAAATAAGTGCAGCCTTTGTCAGACACTATCAACATGTCTTTGCTTCTCAACCTTTCTCTGTAGCTCGCCAACAAGCTTTAGCTGAATGTAAGGTTGTAATTCCTAAAAAGGTCTCTCCTTCTCAATGAGACGTTTGTGAAACTCCTTTGTCTCTTGATGATTTGAAGCAAGCCTTATCTGCAATGGCTAATGAGAAAGCACCTGGATTAGATGGATTCCCTTATGAATTTTATAAAGAATTTTGGGATTTTGTGGGTCCCGATCTTCTTAAGGTTTATCAAGAAGCAATTCACACTGGATCTTTAGGTCCTATCTTAAATAGAGGTAATATCAAGCTGATTCCTAAAGCTGGAGATCCTAAAATTATCACTAATTGGAGACCAATTACTTTGCTGAATGTAAGCTATAAAATCATTGCTAAGGCCATTGCTCTCAAGCTTCACCCAATTCTCCCTTTGATTATCAGACCTGAACAGACAGGGTTTGTGCAAGGCAGATATATTTTAGATAATGTGATTGCAGTTTGGGAAGGAATGGACTGGGCTCGCTCTTCACAATAGGATATGTTATTTATTAAAATTGATTTTGAAAAATCTTATGACAAAGTTGAGTGGTATTTTATACTTTCCATGCTCCAGTCCTTAGGTTTTGGGCCCTACTTCATTCAGTCTATGAATATGCTCTTTCAAGATGCTTCTGCTGTAATTACCCTAAACAATTGTCAATCTGAAGTCTTTGGATTGTTCAGATCAGTTCGACAGGGTTGTCCCCTTGCTCCTTCCCTTTTTATTCTAGCAGCTGAAGCTTTTGGGTATTTACTTGCTTATAAAGTGTCTCAAGGATCTATTCGTGGTATTGCTTTACCTGCTTCTTCTTCTCAAATGGTTAATGGTCATTTTGTTGATGACTCTTTTTTAACCATTTCTGAAGATGAACACTCTTTGTCCACTGCTCTTAAATGCCTTGACACTTTTTGTCTTGCTTCTGGGTCAAGTATTCAATGGAAAAAAACTTCTTGCTTTAGGCAATCTAGGAAACCCTTGCCTCCTTGGCTTTCTCAATACCCGTGGCATTGGATTCAACCTGGTGAAATGTTCAAGTTTTTAGGCATACCTTTTGCCTTTCACAGCACACCTGCTCAGTTATGGAATTATGTCATTCAAAAAGTGGAGAAGAAATTGACATATTGGATCACTAAACAACTTTCTCTGGCAGGGAAATTTTAGATCTGCTCTAAGATTCTAGCTACCACTCATGTTTATTATTCTTCCTGTTGGCTTCCTTCAAAAGCTTGCTATTTGAAATTGGAAAGATTGTTGAGGGATTTTTTATGGACAAATGCATCTCAAAAAAAGGGGTTTCACAGAGTTGCTTGGGATTTTTGTTGTCTTCCCAAAATTTCTGGTGGCCTGGGCCTTTTAGATTGTAACCGTCAGGGAATTGCCTTGTGTGCAAAATGGGTTGTGAGAGCTCTTGATGGCAATGAAGCCTAGAAAATTCTTCTTCGAAATTGCATTTTGACTGGTCTCCCCTTGGGGAAAAGGGTTTGGCGAGGATTGAATTTGTCTACTCTTATCACAGCCCCTGTTCCTATTAAAATCAAAGGTTCCTTTGTTGTTAAAAGTATCTGGAAGGCCTGGGAATCTCTCAAACCCTGGCTTATTTGGAAAGGAGATGGAAAAAATAATGGTGCTTCTATTTCCTCTATTAGTGTTTGGTGGTCTCCTGTTATCAAAATTCAGTCCTTGCCCTTGGCCCAAGTCCAATGGATTCATGCTCAACGGTTTTACAGAAAAGGAATTAACTCTATCACTGATTTTTTCTCTTTCTACACCAGAGACTGGATTCCTTGGGATGATTTTAAAAGTTTTTATCAGCTTAAGCAGGATGATCAAGGTACTTATGAGGCTATGGTTTTTAATACTCCTTTTTCTCTGTGGCCTAGAATTTTCAAACACTTTCAGAAGGCCTGGTGGGCTGATTGGAGTTGGCCTAAGAATAAATCCATGACTCAATATAAAGCCCATCTGGGTTATTCTTGGTTATCTCCCCATATTCCTATGGTTGTTGTTTTAAATGCTCATTGGGATCTTATTTCTCCTCCTTCTGCATGGAGAACTAGGTTCAAAATGGTTTGGGCAAAATATATTGAACCTAAGCAATATTTTTTTGCATGGAGTTTACTGATGCAAGGCCTACCAATGGGGCAACGACTTATATATATTGGCATTGATCACCCTACCTATTATTTATGTGGAGATTTGGAGGATTGTCTACATGTATTCTGGTCTTGCCCCAAGGCTCGTTCAACTTGGACCTGGATTGAGTCTTTTTTTGTCCCTTCATACAATCTCCTTTTTCATGGCAGCAAATCCTTCTTGGAGATCCTCCTGAATTTTTAGAACCTTTGTTGGAAGTCTGGAACATATTTAGAATTAGCATTCTTTATCATATTTGGAAATCCAGGAACAAGATTGCTTTTTCTCATGATATTAGTTCAAGGATTTTTTCCCTGGCTGACCAGTATGCAGTGTTTTATGATTCTTGGCTACATATTTTTGTGCAGGTGGAGAAGGTTAATGTGGAGATTCAACATCTTCGTAGCCTTATTGACTACTGGGGTAATGCACCTTGCACTGTTAGTCGCCTTCCTGAGGATCCGTCATCCCATGGTCGGTCCCAATATCGATCTTGCTCTCACCAAAATCCTTCCTGTCACAGTGGAGGGACAAATTTCAAATGTGGAGTGTCCGATGCAGGTTCTTCTAGATAGCATAGCGGATGGGATGTTCGTCCTCCTGCTCCTACCCCTCCCCCTATGGCAGGATGGAGACATGAAATTCCTGACGTACCCACTCTTGGTACAGGTTGGGGGATCCTATTCACAATGATCCTGTAATAGGTTGGTCGGTTCCAGCGGATATTGCAGCCCCTATGGCTATTGCTTGCACAAATGGATGGGATATTGGGCCTTCGGTTGATGGTAATGATAAGAGGCCCAATGATGTTGGTTGGCCTATTTCTGCACTTTCCAACGCCGATTGACATTGCTTGGACATGAATGAGGTAGATGCGCCTCCCCATACTGCTCTTACTACCTAACTCTTTGTGGTTATGCTTAGTTAAAGCCCAGTTTTGATGTTTTGTTAGCAGTGGGCTCGTTGTATCTAGTTTTTCTGATGCCTTGGTTTTTTTGGTGTCTCCTAACCCTGGTGGTTAGTTTGGAACCATACTGGGGTGTGATCTTTTCCACCCATTTTTTTGATGTAAAAAGGCTTAATTATTCTTTAATGGAATTTTTTTCAGCTCTTTTTCATTAAAAAAGAAGAAGAGTATTATAATGATAAGAAAGTTAACTATTCTCACATATATATCACAACACTAGTAAATGAGATCCAATGTTTACACTTTTATTTATTAAATGATTTATTTATTAATAAAGAGTTTGATAAGTATTGTGATTATATGTAAAAACATTATATTTTAAATATTAAAAGATAAAGTAATGGTAAAATAGTTTGATTTTATTAAGCTATAAGCTTATTATAGTGCTAATGGCTTTGACTTATTTTTAAGAGATCGAGGATTCAAACCTTGTTGAGTAAAAGGGACCAAGACTCCTTATAAAAATTTGTGTAAACTCATTAAAAAGAAAAAAAAGTTAAATTATATGTCATCATGCTATAGATCATATAAGATGATTTTATGGAAAATATTATTTAATATATATTATAACTGTAAAAATAATATGTTCTCATGAGATACAGTAATAATTAGAACTAATAATTAAAACTTTAAACTTTTAAAAATTCAAATTCAAATCTTATATATATATGAATAAGCTTATATAAAAAGAAATAAAACTGCACTTTTCCTTGAAGTTGTCCACAACAAAAGAAGCCATTCAATTTTCATTTAAAACGAACGTCATATGGGAAATAGGGTTTTTTTTATTGAACAAATTGGATCTAAAGTTCAATCAGATTATGACATTGACACACTTCCAAGTGCAAATGTGGTCCTTACTTATTTGGAGAGAATTGGAAACCCTTACCATTGAAAAAGGCAAAGGAAATTTATAGACCATTATATATTTAAAAGGCAATTTATAGACCATTATGACCGCACTTAAGGAAGGTGGGGAACAACTTCGTGAACAGTGCAAAACTTGTAGTGCGCTTGATTAATTGATAATACCTTTATTTTAATTTGGATGTGATTGTTATAAATTTTAGCTTGTTCATTAAAATAAAGTTAATAAAAACCTAACCGTGTGGATACACCTTTTAACCATTACGTTTGTCCTAACACAAACCGCATGATTAAGACAACCAATTAACAAGCGCTCAACTACTACGTTGTCCCAACACGAACCGCATGATTAAGACAACCAATTAACAAGCGTTCAACTGCTACCAACCGACCTTCCTTTAATATATTATTGTTTGAACGTGATTTATAATAAGTATTGTTTATAACATATAACAAACAACTTATAGAAAGTCTATGATTTGACATATAATACCATCTCAATTAATAAAAATATAAATCTTGACAGGGCAGTTGCCCTAATGGTTAAGATGGTGGTTGTTTTTTAAGTGATCTTGTAAGGTGTTTGTTGATGTAATTTGTGAATGTTCTTCTAAAAAAATTAAATCTGATATAAATTAAAGTTATATATTATGTTTTTTTATTTGTGATTGGACAACTATATATTAAATAAATCACATCTTTCATAAAATCTTATTTAATGAACATTTTCCTAGTTTTTACCTCGGCCTTTTGTTAAGCATTACAATTATTTCTCTTCATTTTTTCTTGGGAAATTTTTAATTTTGTTGACCACTTGCTTGCATGGCGGGTCTTTTAGTTGACCACTTATAAGGTATACCTTGTACATTTGGGACTATCTAGCCTCGTCTTTGTGTTTTGATGTAAATATGAAACTCTTAGGGCATTTATTTTAGAAATGTAAAAAGTTAAGGGTTGTGCGAAAACCTGCTAATAATCTTTTCCATATGTTCTTCATTGATAAAATTAGATGAAGACTTATTCTCCTAGATTGTTGTGAGACTTTAAATATTATTTCTAAGTTTTTATTTTTATGTTTTTTTTTATTGAACATCATTTATAAATATTTACAAATATCAGCACTTGTTCGAGCAAACTTAAGAGGAATCGACCTCACAACCACATGGATGATAATAACTAGGCAAATGCCATTACACCAAATACCACTAGGCAACCTCATGTTTTTTTAATACGTGAAGGAGTTGGTTATATTTATACTATTTTTTTTAGTAACTAACAAGTACAGGGTTTAAATCACAAGGATTGTTTTCAACAAGCTTATACCACCTCGTTGTTGATGACTTAACGTGAGGAGAACCATCGGTTGCTCGGAATTTGTACCATTATTGTTACTCTGATGTGCACTCAGAGGATTCAGATCATACTACTACCTTTACACATGCATACCCCCCAGGTTTGAACTTAGGCCTCTTCTTGGTAAGTGTCTAGCCAAAAAGGCAATTACCAATCCACCTAGCCCTTGGGGGAAGCCTTTGTGATATGTTACTTTAAAGTGTATTTGATATGTTATTTCTAAGTTTTTTTTTTATGTTTTTTTAATACATAAGGGAGTTGGTTACATCTATACTATTTTTTTAGTAACTACCAAATGTAGGGTTTAAACCACAAGGATTGTTCCCAACAAGCTTATACCATCTCGTTGTTGATGATCCAACATAAGGGGAATCATCTGTCTCTCAGGATTTGTACTATCATCGTTGCTCTGATGTGCACTAAAAGAATTCAAATCATACTACTACCTTTACAACATGCATACTCCCAAGGTTTGAACCTAGGTCTCTTCTTGGTAAGTGTCTAGCTAGAAAGACAATTTGCAATTCTTTCGATACCAATCCACCAGTTGCTCGATATGTGTATTGTCATCGTTGCTCTGACGTGCACTTAGAAGATTCAAATCATACTACTACATTTACAACATGCATACTCCCAAGGTTTGAACCTAGATCTCTTCTTGATAAGTGTCTAGCCAGAAAGACAATTACCAATCCACCAGTCGCTCAGGATTTGTATCGTTGTCGTTGCTCTGATGTGCACTCAGAGGATTCAGATCATACTACTACCTTTGCAACATGCATACCCCCAAGGTTTAAACCTAGGTCTCTTCTTGGTAAGTGTCTAGCCAGAAAGACAATTACCAATCCACCTAACCCTTGGGGGCAGCCTTTGTGATATGTTACTTTAAAGTGTATTTGAAATAAAAGGTGGACAAATTGTTTAGCTAGGTTTAATTTCAACGCAGAGTGAGATATTATCACTAACATTCACATTCTATCAACTTCTAGACAACTTTTTTTTTCAATGGGTTATATGGGATTGAAATGGGTCCCACCCGTATTTCATCATCACCACATAGTGGTATTACAACAAAGCTTATTATCCATGTATTGTTTGACAAGATTCGAACATGGGTTTCCTCCTTGAAATGTTGAAGAATTTAACCGATTGAGCTAATGCCACTCACACCTTCCAGACAACTTTGTTATAAATGTAGTAAGAAATGAAATAATTAAGAAGTAATTTGATGAATTATAAGTTCAAGTTTCTTAGGTCATATCATGCTAAACCAAACTAATATAATAAAGAAGAGTTTGATGCTTCGAAGGGTGTATTAATTTGATTGAAAATTGGTGAGCTTATGTCTAAAGAAGTGTTCATTTTTTAGATCATTCACATCATTATTATTTTTTTGGTTATACAAGAGAGTTGGTCACAGCCATACTATTTTTAGTAATTGGCAAGTGCAGGGTTCAAACCACAGGGGCTGCCTCCACCAAACCTATTCTGCTTCGTTATTGTTGACCCAGTATGAAGGGTACCATCGGTTGCTCAGGATTCATATCATCATTATCGATCTCGTGCACACTCAAAGAATTCACATCATTATTATTGATTTTAGAGAGTATTTGGAAGTTAATTTGGATGGCATTGAGATGTTACTTATGAAACATAGTGTAGACACCTAAAATACGTCATGTCAAGGGTGACTACTCATATGGACATACTACAAGACCATATGGAAGATTTTGGACAAACTCCAAGATAGAGTAGTGGTTCTAACCACTCAATTGGGCTCTTTGGCCTAATCAGTCTGAGCTGCAGCCCAGTCCTATGATTTATAGCTGAACCGTGACTGAGACCTATGATTTGCAGTCTAGACCACAGCTGTGACCTACGGTCTTAACTGAAGTTCAATTGGCCTTCAATCCGAGCCAAATCGATTGAAACGGCCATTGGATCTAGAAGAGAGTGGTTAGAGGGCAGAAGCTTCCATTCCAACTGTACTAACCACCCCTTCTTGATCTTGGCTTCTCTAGGAAGCCACCGCAAGTCCTAGGGCATCGTATAAATACCCCCCTCCAAAGAGGGAAAGATATAGATGAATTGTGTAGCGAAGCATTGACGAATTTTCTAGTGAGTGTGAATTGATCAAGCGAGCAATGAAGCCTTTTCGGATTGCATACTAAATTTATGCATTCGAATGCCACTTTGCTATTCATCCAACGATTAGTTTGCCATGGAAGTTCTAGGAGCCTAGGAAGATCAAGAAACCCAAATCCGGGCAAACGAATGCCCATCACAGTGATTCGACCACCATAACTGTCAAAAGGACATCGAAGGCGACCCTTGAATATCAATTAGACAAGGAGGTTAAGCTCACTGCCCTTGGAATTGAGGGTAAGCCTATCAGAGTGCTAATCGTGGTTGTCAACCACGATTTACATTGCAGACTGTGCACCAGAGCTACGATTTGCAGCAGAGGTATAACCACCTTCCTATTTCCATTTATGTCTGGCTAATTAGTTTAGATTAGTTGTTTTATTGGTTTAATAGCATTTTAGCAGACTTATAACTGTAGAATTAGGTTAGATTTACTTTTTATGTTTATGTTTCAATTAGGACCTAAATGCTTTCTTTATGCATGTTTATGTTTCATTTTCTATATCTGATCCATGCATAGTATAACTGCTACTTTATTTTACATTATTATATGAGTTTTGATTCACTTTGCATATCTTAGAAGCATTCTTTACATTTTCTTGATTATGCATGTCAATGGTGTCATTATGCAATTTACCTAAAAGGGCCTCATCATGAGAGGCTGCCTATATTTTTGACATTCTTGTGTTGTTTCGTGACTGTAGGGAATAGTTTCAAAGGAGACCAAATCATTAAGTTCCTTCCCCATTGTGAAGAAGAGGGCACCTCCACCCTAGAGCAGTTCGTGCAAGACTGAAAGGCATTTGGAAATCACACCTACCCTTAAAAGGGAAAACAATTGTGCACTCCTATTGTAATATTGTATCAAGATGAATATCCCTAAGAGGGACGTACTTTTAATTGGATTTTGGGTTTGAATACAATGGAATAAAGTGTTTTATTTCTTGTTTCATTTGTTGTTAATTTTGTTTTCTTGTATGCATGCTATATTTTACCATTTATCACAATAGGAGCCGCCATCGGGTGTGACCCTTTCTGGTGGTTACAGAGGCGATCACGAAAATACCTACATTTTTAGGATCTGATTGTGCTTTGTTGGCTTTTGCATTTGCAGGTACAGACCGCAGCTATCAGCTATGGTCCAACAACTGAATCATAGGTACAAGGCCCAGTTTACAGTCAGAAGCATAGGTCAGACCTATGGTTTCCTGCTGACAACACAGACAACCAATTTCAAAATTTTAGACAGTGCAGGACATGAGGTAGGTCCTATTTTCAGACCTCTATAAATTTTTTGTTCTTAGTGTTTTTACAGTAGATCTATTTCGAACGTAAATTAGGAAAAGAACTAAAAAAATGGTAAATCAATTGTCCTAGTTTTCTTTCGTACTTTGCTTTCGTTAGAAAGGTGTTGCTGGGAACATCAAACCTCTGATTGCAGTCCACCCTAGGCTATAGCGTGCTTGATAGAGATGTGTTGATGGTTTGCATGTATGAGGCCCAATTAGTGGCCATTTATCATAGTAATGTGCATAGTCCTAAAGAGCATCTAGAGTAGCTTGCATTTTTTGAATTTGAAATGTATTTCATATGCATAACATTTAGAAAATGAGCATGTGTGCTATATGATGCATTTCTTTTATGTACATTAAAAGGAACCACACACACCATGAAGCACTTAAATGCTAGTGATTTGGGCTTGACATCCAACCACTAGTAGGGTTCAACGACGGTGGGCGTAACTTCCATCCGTTGGTCCAAATCCTACAAACCCTTGATATATAGACCAATACCGGATCCAAGAACCTTTCGTACCCTAGAAAATTTGCATGTATTCTCTTCGGAGGGTATAACGCTGACTGGGGGAAAACATGTGAGGATCTGGGAGGACCTATGCTCCTTGTCCGGGTGTGGGCTTCATTACCACACATGGGAAATTTATGCGACTTGGAGTTCATAGCCAAGTTGTTGAGCTACGAGCGTATAGGTGAAATTCATTAAACCAAGAATAAAATCCAACAAGTTTTGCAAAATACGATGAGAGTTTCTACACTGATACAACACATATTAAAAACACATCAAACAGTTTAGGACTCACTTTTAAAACTTAAAACAAGATAATCATTATTGTATACCTTTTTTGCTTAATAATAATACATTTAGACTCTAGGTACACAATGGTGGACACACGGGGTGGTCAAAAAAGGTCCAAAGCCAACATCGATGACCAACCCCTAACCAGTTCACAACAATACATGCCGAATCCTCAACCACATGAGTGAACCGAACGTCGTTAGACTAGCATCCAAGGAGATAACTCGACACGAGGGGAGCCAGTAGAGCAAACCCCAAATAGAGGAGCTTTAGTACACTCCTCTAGGCATAGAGTAGAACAAGAAACCTTCCAGCATGAGGGTGTTCCACTTGAGAGTCATTATAGAGACCGCAATGCACACACATCCACGGGATCGTTCGAAGAGTTTATTGTGTACGGGACCAGATTGGTGCCCCTACATACTAAGTCCTGTGGAGGATCTATGGCCCCACCTTTTGAGTATAGAAGGAATAGAGACCTGCCCATTCAGGGATAGGAAGATAGGCTCACTATCGAGCATAGAATTAACCATACTCCCATGCATGGTCCACCACGTAAGATCACCATTGACATATCAAAGGTGGGAGATAATGGCACACCGTCGCATGAGCGATGGCGGTCTAGGTAGCTAGAGGGTCTAGGTAGTGTTCTAGAACAGCTAGGTTGCAAGCCTTCTGCTCCACCCACTCAAGCCCCAAGTGAGCATAGTGTGAGTGTCATCCACACTACTAGAGAACATGGGGAGGCTTCTAAGCGCCCTCACGTTACACACCCATTATTTGCACATGGTGGATCATAATATAGGACACAACAGGAGGCCAATGCCATTTTTACATACAGAGGTAAAGGCACAACACATCAGTATGATGGGTATAGAACCCACAAGATCGCTCGTACAGAGCAAGGATATCAAAGGCCTCCCATGACCGACCAGATCGATAGATCACATCTACTAACATTAGAGCAAAAATATCAACTCCTCCAAGACCAATTGGAGGAAGCTCGCCTAGAAAGGCATGGTATTGAAGATGAAAATATTCAAATGCAAAGGCTCATAAGATAGAGGTTATATGAGCAACGCATGCATGAAGAGCGTATCATTGCCCAAAAGGAACGCGTGGAGCAGGAGGATCGGCTAGCTAAGGCTGACCTATATCCTCAAGATGAGCATTAACAGCATACGCATAGGAAGGCTTTCTCACAAGCCGACATGCATGAAGAGCATAAAGATGCTCATACTCATGTTAGTGCCGAACAAAGGGAGCAGCTATCGCCGATCAATAATCAAAGGCAGAGACAACATGAAGTAGTAGCGGGAGATTGATACGAGCAAGAATATCCTGAAAGATCCTGAGCTGAGGAGGAGGAAGAGCAGATATCTCCATCTCGCACTAGGAAGACAGTACCTCCTAAGCCACCTGCACGTCAACTTAGGGAGGAGGAATTTTTTTCTTCAGAGGTCTATAAGGCCTTAGTCGAGAAGATAAAAGCCATTGAGAGACAAGGTGCGACTATTCAAAAATCAACATTGAGGAAAATCCATAACGAGCCTTTGGATCCTTTGGTGCCTACTCCGGCTTACCCTGAGCATTTTGATATGCCAAGGTTAGATAAGTTAAAGGGTGATGAAGATGCACAAGAATATGTAACGATATTTTTGGACGCTTGTTTTCAGATAGCGAGCAATGATGCATTATTGTTGCGCATGTTCATCACAATACTTTTAGGGCCAGCTCAAGAGTGGTTTAATCAGCTAAAGAAACACAGTATAACAAGTTTTGAGCAATTAACTGATACCTTTCTTGAATGCTATTCCTTTGGCATCAAGAAATAGGCCAACCTTTTTGATCTTGCTATGCTAGCTTAGCATGACGATGAGCCGATAGAGCAATACGAAAAGAGATGGAGGATATTAATGGTAAAGTTGCCATTCCCCATTTCTGCCATAGAATTAACTCAGATGTTTACAAAGAGTTGTGTCAAGCACATCTTGTTACTACTGCAGCTGCAAAAGTATGCTACATTCGAAGAGGTTTTGATGAAAGCCAAAGTGATTGAGGATATCAAGTTGTAGGAAGGCAACTTGAAGCTCAAAAATAGGAGAGGGATAAAATAAGAGTACCACAAAGCAACAGGGCAAGCAAGCCCACGTAAATCAAGTGGTATTGAATCTCCAATGGGAGGACAAGGGGCAGCATAAGCAAAACTATCAGGCCCAACCTCCCCCTGCATAGTATGATAAGCACAACAACTACAAGGGAAAAAACAAAGAGCAACGCTCGCATCGCCAGTTCACACCATTGACGAAATCGCTGACGATGATTTTCCATCAGTTATGCGAGGCCAAGGCAAGAAGATTTCTCGAAGTCAATATGATAGACCCCAATCAACCCAAACCAAAGGGGTTTCAAGATGATCTATTTTGCATCTTTCATAGAATGAAAGGTCATGACATCGAGGTGTGTTGGTCTTTCAAACACCTAGTGCAAAATATGATCGACAAGGGTGAGATTATAGTGCCTCATAACCCGCAGGCGCCAGACAATCAAAATATGGGTATTTATAAGAACCCCTTATCGAATCATGAGGCACCTTGGAACAATGTTGGTCAAGTTAACTAGGTGCGAGTCAAACCACCTACCCAGGGGTTCGTAGGTATGCTTAATGTTGTTACTAGGCATGAGAGATATGAACAACAACATCAACCGTGTGCTTCTATTCAGATACAAGCCACACCGAATCAACGATCGACACAGAATATTCCAGGCCCACCAACAAGTTGATGGTGACCCTAAGGAGCAGGTTGGTCCAAAACTTGCAGATAACTCCTGCGAAGTTGTCAATATATGAATTAATTTAGCAGTCCACGAGGCACAGGGAGAGTCTCATGGACATTTTGAGGTCCATCGAAGTACAGGCCCAGGATGCGTAGGCATTCTCAAATTTCATGGGACATGTACAATAGTGTCAGGAACCGATGATCCAATTTTATGATCATGAGACAATAACGATTTCTACAACTACGACCGACCTGTCACTGCATATAATCGCGTGTGTGAATCACATGCCATTTAAAAGGATCTTGATCGATATTGGCTCATCGATCAACATAATAACGACCAAGACACTGAGTCATTTGAAGCTACCTAAATCATACATTATGCCAACTACATTTACATTGAGAGTGTTTAACGATGCACTATGTTCTACTATTGACGCAATTATCCTACCCGTATAGGTAGGTTTGAAGACCATTTCAGTAATGTGTCACATGACAGAAGGGGCCATGCAGCACAACATTTTATTCGGTAGGCCTTGGATTCATGAAATGTGTTACGTCCCTTCGATACTACATCAGTGTGTGAAATATATTCACAAGGGGTTGGTTCACGTAGTGGCTTCAGATGAGGAGCCATTTAAGTTTGTGAACCTAGAAAATTTGCCTAGGGGTTTCATACTCCCATCAATGCACCTGGATGTTCGACCGTCATCGCCAATAAGAAAACCAGGAGGTAAACCGGTAGTACAGGCTCAACCAATGCCATCTGTGTCACACAGATCGGAGCATACCACTACCACTTCCTTGAAACCATCGACATCAGTAATGCATCGAGATGCCAAAAAATTGAAGGCGAAGATGGATGAGAAAGAGAAAGAGCGTGGGCCCGAGCCAATCGTCGAAGACGTTCCCATTCCCATGGAAGTTGAGGAACCCCAAGAAAAATCTGAGGAGGCACCTCAGCATGCCTTACCTGCATCTTCAGTAGGGTCATCTGTACGACGGATGACAGTACATCTCGCTAATACTATATTGGGTGAGTACCTTGTGCAAAATGTGACTTTCAAACCAATTCTGAAGACTACACAAGAGATAGGAAGACCATTCACTCATTGTTATCCGGTTGAATCGGTGGTTCCATTGGAAGAGCCACCTAACTAGACTAACTTCAGCTATGTGGGGCTAGATCAACTTCCAACATGAGATCCCATGGATGAAGATGACGAGGAACCTTTCACGGTTTGTTATTTATCTAATCCAAAATATGCCATATAGATTTTTGAGCTATATCACTGGCATGGATACGACCTGGTCTCTTTGAACAAGTTTGGAGGAATCTGCTGGAACCTCATTATCAGTTAGTCACTAATAGATTTGATCTAGGGTTATAGATACATGGGCAAGACGATTTTCTCGTAGCATCCCTAGATTGTCTGTACCTTAGCATGGCGGACGATGTGGATTTTAATCCATATCATCCGGATCCTTCCAAATTTTGGAGGAATCATCCTATGATATCTGCCATCACCATTGAGCCACTCAAAGATCATTATGAAGAGCTCCATGAGCAGACTGAGGCAGAAATTAACCCTAGAGTTCAACTGGGACACCAAACCCATGGTGCAGTCGATGACACAGACATGCAGGGGTGCAACCCCATTACTGCAAGTGATCTCAAGTTACGAGATCTTTGTAATGAAGATGGAGCAGAGTCCACCTCCAATATGAGTGGACCAGGCTATGATGCAGATGAGGATTCTCCCAACGATGATGAATTTGAGGATGAAGTCGAAGGCACTTATGTAAGGCCTTTGTATGCGCATCATCTATTGCCTATGGATTCGATACATGATATTGAAGAGATCCTTCCCAACGTTGATCATTCAGGGAAAGAGACTGAGCCAATTTTCTCAATAGTGTCACACATGAGGTATAATTATCCGATCTTTCCGGATAGCGATGACAACATGCAAGAAGTAAGATTCATGGGGCCTCATTTAGAGGAGCGCCCTCCAAGAGTGGGGGTGAATGAATGATTCTATTATGATAGTGATGAAGAAGATGAGCTAGAGAGGGCCTACCTTGGTCCTCCTTATTTGCATCACCATCATCAACCCATCGACATCGATGAGGTCTATAAGTAGCTACATGTTGATCTGCATTTGAGAGCAAGACGGTTAAACTTGGATCAAATCCATCGGTTGGTTAATCCCCTTCCGTTGACCTACATGCAGCTCCGTGAGCCAAATGATCCTATTTTGCATTCAGTGCATAGGGAGGATCCAATTATTCGTAGTCCTCATAGGGAAGACCCTTTTGTGCCTGTGCCATTATAGCCAGATCATGGGTATGAGGACTATGCATATTTCATAGAGGTCAGTCCATGTGGTCTTGGAGATCGATTTCATTCCATTAACATGGTCTCCATTGATTTGACCACTCCACTCTACAATACAACAGATCCATCTAAACCGTTGTATCTTAACAAAGATGCTATCAACTGGGATCGCACTGATTCACCCATTGATCCTGAGTATTTCTTCCTCAACGAAGAAATGTTGCAACCTTTCCATTTTGTACCAAGCTATACATATGATGTTTATCATGCCGAAAATGCTTCCAACGCAAAACCACTCAACCCGACTGATGACATTCATTTGATTCCTATGCCTCACCAGCTTGAGGAGGGATCACATATGTCGGTAGAGGAAACATTTGAGGTGGATATTAGTGATGATCCCACCAGTGCAAATAAGGTTAAATTTAGAGAGAGTCTCACTCCAGATGAGCAAGCCACCCTCATCTCTCTGTTGAAAGAGAGACCAAATTTGTTTGCTTGTTCATATAAGGATATGCCAGGACTAGACCCAAAATTGGTTACTTATAACCTTTCGCTAGACTTGACGAAGAAGTCAGTCAAGCAAAAGCTTAGAAAAATACACCCAAAAGTAGCCCTAATAGTGAAATATGAGCTGCAAAAGCTGTTGGAAGTGAAATTTGTGATTTCTATTGATTATCCAGAATGGGTGTCCAATTTGGTACTCGTGGGAAAACCCAATGGAAGAATCCATATTTGCACGGATTTCAGAGACCTAAATAAGGCAACACCCAAAGATTCATTTATATTGCCCAATATTGATGCTCTTGTAGATGTAACTACAGGTCATGAAATGCTCTCCTTAATGGACAGTTTTTCTGGTTACAATCAAATTCATATTAAACTCGAAGACCAGCACAAAATCACATTTATAACACCATGGGAAACATTTTGCTATAAATTTATGCCATTTGGCCTCAAAAATGCTGGTGCCACATATCAGCGGGCCATGACATACATTTTTCATGACTATATGCACAAAATTATTGAATATTATATCGATGACTTGTTAGCCAAGTCATTGCTACGAGAAGAGCATGCAAAGGTCTTAAGTAAAGTCTTCGATCGCCTGATAGAGCATAATGTTAGGCTAAATCATAAGAAGTGCGTATTTGGCGTAACTTCTAAAAAATTACTAGGGTTCATCGTCTCCAAGAGAGGCATCGAAGTAGACCCAACGAAGATCAAGGCCATTTTGGAAATGCGTCCTCCCACCAGTGTTAAGGAATTAAGAATCCTTCAGGGCAAGGTAGCCTCAATAAAGTGATTTATTACCCAATTATCAAATAAATGTCGACCCATGAATCAACTTCTACATAAGGGGGTCCCATTCAACTGGGACGAAGACTACAAGGCAGCCTTCACTGAGATAAAGCAATACCTGGCGACGTCACCAGTGCTAGCTCCACCCAGGCCAGAGGTGCCTTTTCTACTATATATATCGACAATTAAATTTGCATTGGAAATCATGTTAGCCCAAAAGAATGTGCAAGGCAAAGAGCAGGCCATATATTACATTAGTTGAACTTTGGTGAGTTATGAGCTCAGGTATGCATACATGGAAAAATTGTGTTTAGTAGTATTGTCCACTAAAAAGAAACTGTGACACTATATGTTAAGTCATACATCGTATGTTATATCCAAACATAATCCTTTGCAGTACATGATGAGTAAGACTTATCACAATACGCGTACTACAAAGTGGATCATGCTTTTGACAAAATTTGATCTAGAATTCATAAGCCAAAAGTCCATTAAGGGACAGGTCATAGCAGATCAATTAGCTGAGGCACCACTGTCAAAAAATAGACCTCTAACAATTGAGCTTCTGAACGATGCAGTCTTCGTCATATCTAAAGCTCCTGAACCTGAAGAACCAAAGAACAATGTTGATATGACTCTGTTCTTCAACAGTTCGAAGTGCGAACAAGAGGGTGGTGCTGGAATAGTGTTCTTCACACTGGAAGGAGCTCTAATGCCCTTGTCATTCAAGTTGGATTTTTTGTGCACAAAAAACAACACTGAGTATGAAGCCCTACTGTTGGGCCTCCACATAGCTGTCACCATGAATATTAAGATATTTAACATATTTGGCGATTCCTTGCTAATAGTAAATCAAGCCAAGGGGATTTTTAAGTGTCGATGTCCCATAATAAAAGCCTATAAAGATCTAGTTGACATATATTTGGCCAAACTAGAATGGTATGTGTTGGTCCAAAATCTGCCACAGGAAAGGATTTTACAAATGCACCCTAGACCTGGCCAACATTGAAAGGCTGGAAGCAAGAAATGGCTCCCAGACCAATCTCCAGAGTGGGCTGGTTCCCTTTACTAATCTAAATTTCTATTTGAAGATAAGGGTTGCTGGAAAGAAATTAAAAGTTGCAAAAAGAAATAGAAATATGGCCGCAGGCCAGAATTATGGGATCGAAAGAACAACAGCAGAAAACTTAAAGTGCAACAACAGCAAGCAACAGAATATAATGACTCAACTCTCACACAAATGTATGCAGAAAATCTCTCCAATATTACACTCCAGGAATCATATCCTTACAAGCAAGATTCAAATCCAATATGCAGAATTTGAATATAACAGCACTTAAGGAATATAAATTCGATTAGAAATGCAAAAGGAACAGAAAAGACAATCACCCAAACAACTGCTTGAAAAATCTGAAGCCAATACTTTATTCTCGCAAATGCACTTCCAGTTTTTAGCAAAACTTCCAACCTTTCGAAATGCGAATTACATTGGTTTTTATAGAGGTCCGTCCTCTTTGCAACATTAAATATTTTAAACCGACCTTCTTGAGATCTACAATTATGTGAAGGAAACGAGGAACATGATCCCCTTAATTGCAGTCTCTAAGAAATAAAAATTAAATGCCATGAAACGTTCGCGGTCCTTCATTAAATTCGATTCTTCGAACATGTGCATGAAAACCGTTGAAAACGAACAGCAACTTTGAACCAATAAATCCTTCAATTTTGGTGGCCTGGGCGCTTCTTCGACCTTGACTGCCTTGGAAATCCACAAAGCATTAAATTCGGGGCAGCATTTAATCATCGAAACCCAAAAAAAAACTTTCGGCCGTTCATACTTGTGTTTTGGCGGGAAACTGCGCAGGTCGCGAAAACGCGACGGGTCGCGAAAACGCGACGTCTTTTACGCCGTACACCCTGGCCGCTTTTAACCCGCGAAAATGGGACCTGTAGCGATATCGCTACGTCTTCGGCTTCCTCTTCTCCATCGCAAGCTTGTTCCGCGAAAACGAAACATGTAGCGATTTCGCTACATGTTTCTGTCACCTTGTACGACCTTATGGATGGGTCGCGAAAATGCGACGCCTTTTGCTTTTCGCATGCCTTCGACTTTTCCTTGTCACAATTTTGTTGCATATTGTCTTGCTTGGTCTTATCATCAAAATTTGCAGCGAATCGCTACGACTTTTATGTTACTGCCCTTTAGACCATAGCGGCCGCGATTTTAAGACATGTAGCGATATCGCTACTGCCTCTTCTCTCCATACCAATCGCCATTTCCCATCGCGATTCACTGACATGTCAGCGACGCGCTGCAAGTTTTAACTTTGTGCCTCTGAAGCCGCCAGTGTCGCGATTCGCTGACATGTCAGCGAATCGCTGCAAGTTTTTGACTTAATGCCTTTGAAGCCGACCGACCCGTGATTCCGGAACACGTCGTGATATCGCGACGGTTCCGCCCAACCTGCCTGCGTTGACTGCGTTGACCACGATTCTGCAACATGTCAGCGCGTCGCTGCAGTTTTTTGACTTAACCATTTTTTGCTCAATTTTTCTCCTTTTTTCGCCCAAGCTGCATCAAAGCTGATATCAAAGGTCAGATTTCCAACAATACACTAATGCATTAATCAATGAGAATCAATGTGGAAAAAATGCCAACATTCTTGGTGGCTCACGAGGTATACAGCTCGCTGTATGCAAGAATCCAGGCCTTAGTCCATTGGGCACAGAGTCATATTGGAACTGTAAACTAGCTGCGGTGGTACATGTCAGGGGACTGCTACAAAACTTCTTCTGCTGCTAAAAACTAGAACCGGAAGAACCTACATAGAAGCGGTTATAAACTGAAGAAATGGAATGTGATGGTGGAGTGAGCTCTTGCGATTGCGCAAGCGATGACTGCAATGGAGTGATGTGGAAGTAAGCAAGTGATGTGATAGACATAACAACATCATGTTGATACACTACCAGCGGCAATAGATGGAATGAACGAATGGATGGAACGAAAATGGAAGGTTTTGAAGCGTGAAATGAAAATGAACTAAGCAGGAAAATAAATGCTTTTTTTTTTTTTTTTTTTTAAACCAAAACCAAACTGAGAAGAAAGGGATAAGAAGAAATGGGAAAAATAGAAAAGGGGAGAAGAAACAACAGCCGTGGCTTATTTTGTAACTATAGAAGAAAAAGAAGTAAAAGAAGGAAGATGAAGAAGGGAAAGGAAAGAAAAAGGGAAGGGAAAAGAAGAAAGTGCTAGAAAGCCACCAACTGCTGGGAAAGGAGGAGACAAAAGGGAAACCAACACCTACAGCCCACAAGCAACAAGAGCCAAGGTGACAACAAAAGGCAACACATATATACATACTCTTTTCTTCTTCTTCACTTCCTCTTTTATATATATATATATATATATATATATATATATATTTTTTTATTATATACAAACTTAAATTGAACTTGCGAAGTCATGAAAAGTAGGCTTTCAAATGAAATCCATTAACTGAAATTGGAAGTGGGCTACCATCCATATCTTCCAAATAGAAAGAATTAGCTGCACCAGTGCTGGAAATACGGAACGGACCCTCCCAAAATGCATCAAACTTCTTATGATTGCCAGGTTTAGCTTTATTCTCATTCCATTTCAGCACCAAATCTCCTGTCTTGAATGGACGGGCTGCAGAATGCTTATAAAACCACTTCAAAATCCCTTGCATGTGCTTGTCAAATTCATTATACGCTTTGGAACGTTGCTCCTCTAATTCCAACAACTGTGCTATTCGCAGATCCAAGGAACTCAGGTCTGTCTCATCATCTTGAAAAGACTACAACTGCTGTAATACTGGCAACTCAAGATGAACCGGCAACCTTGCTTCTTTGCCATAGACTAGGGCATATGGTGAGGTTTTAATGGACTTCTTGATGGAAATCCTGTCTGCCCATAACGCCTGATTCAATAACAAGTGCCATGATCTTTTGTTCTCTCCCAATGACCTCTTCAAAATTTTGAGCAAATTTTTGTTCGTTGACTCTGCCAAGCCATTTCCCTGTGGATAGTAATTGGAAGATGTCTTAAGGAAAATGCCAAACTTGTTAGCAAACTCAGCCAGTTTAGCTCCAATGAATGGAGTTCCATTATCTGTAATGATGGCGTCTGGAACACCAAAACGTGTAATCAAACTCTCAACAAAAGAAATCACTACAGATTGATTGGCCATCTTGGTAGGTATGGCTTCAGACCACCTGGTGAAATAATCTGTAGCCGTTAAGATGTATCTGTGACCAGCTGAGGAATTAGGATCAATTATTCCAATAAAATCCAACCCCCATTCTTTGAAAGGGTGCTTCAACCTAAAGCTGGATGCAAAGGCAGAGCTGCATTCCTTACTCTTCCTGCATATCTTTGACACTTATCACAGGCTTGTGCAATCTTGAAAGAATCTGAGAACAGGGTCGGCCAGTAGTAACCAGCTCGAATGATTTTCAAGGCCATCGGTCTTCCTGCAAAATGTCCTCCTGATAGACCGGAATGGAACTCTTCCAAGAGCCTATCCTTGTCTGCTTGTTTAACACACTTCAAAAGAACACCATCAATATTTTTAAAAAATAAACCATCTGAAAAAAAAACATACCGCAGAGCTTGCAACCGAAATCTCCTCCTCTGAGAAGCAGTCAATTGTGATGGACATTTTCTAGTTGTGAAGTAATCAATCAGGTCCTATGTCCAATATTTTTCCAGAATTAAGAAATTCATTAAATTGTCATTACCAGCAAGAGCCTCTCCCTGATCTTCGCATACATCAAATGCTGCCATCTTTGATAACTACTGGCATAGATCTTTACCACGCACTAATTTAGTTGGGTGAATTTCTACATCAAATTCCTGGATCTTGGTGACCCAGCCAGCACGTTTATCACCCAATTCTCCTTCAAGAATGAAATTTCTCACATCTGGGTGAAGCACATAAACAAATGTCTTGCTCTGGGAAATAAAATGTTTGAATTTCTTCAGGGATTTCATCACAACATATACCTGTTTCTCAATAAAATTGTACTTTGCTTCGTGAGGTAAAATGACTTGGCTCAGAAAAGCAATGGGCCTTTCATTCCCATCATCTCCCTTTTGCGTCAAAACTGCAGCATAACTGTCATCTTCTCCAACTGCATATAAGATGAAATCCTTGGAGTAGTCAGGATTAATTAGGACAGGGGCCTGCACTATTATTTCCTTGATCTCCTGAAATGCATCCTTTCTTTGAGCTGTCCATTGGAAAACTACATCTTTCTTCAACAATTCAGTCATTGGTTTAACAACCTGAGCAAAATCAGCAATGAATTTTCTAATGAAATTTATCTGTCCAAAGAAAGATTGAAGTTCCTTCTTGTTTGCAGGGAGTGACAATTTCTTCAGGGCTTCAACACGGGCTGGATCAATTGCTAATCCATCTTCGGAAATCACATGACCCAGAAGCTTACCTTATTTTACAGCAAACACAGACTTCTTTGGATTAATGGAGATTCTAAATTCTCTGCATTTCTCAAAAATCAGCCTTAGGTGAGAACAATGGTCTTCCATTCTATGTGAAAATACTGTCATGTCATCAAGGTATATTACAATGATCTCATTCAACAAATCCTTGAAAGCAATGTCCATAGCTCTTTGGAAGGTAGCTCCAGCATTTGACAGTCCAAAGGGCATTCACTGATATGCAAAAGTACCCCACTTCATGGTGAATGTTGTCTTAAACTGATCTTCATATTTTACCTAGATCTGGTTATACCCAAAAAATCCATCCAGCAAAGAAAAATGTTGTGCACCAGCCACAACATGCAATATTTGATCTATTCTTGGCAAAGGATAATGATCCTTTAATGAAGCACGGTTCAAATTCCTGAAATCAATGCACAATCTAATATCTCCATTCTTCTTACGGACGGGGACCAGATTGGCGACCCATGTGGAATGCTTGACCGGATAGATGATCTTAGCTTGCAGCATTTTAACAAGCTCAGCGTTCATCAATGCCTTAATCTTTGGGTTTATAGGTCTCTGTTTCTGCCGAAAAGGCCTAACTCCTTCTTCCAATTCAATTGTATGCTGTATAATCTGCTTGTTGTAACCCTTCAAGTCTTTATAGCTCCAAGCTATAATATTAGAAAACTCTTTACAGAGCTGCCTGATTTTCTACAGTTCTTCTGGGGTTGAGTCAGTGCCAACCTTAATCACTTTGTTAGGCTGAAGCTCTAACTCCATGAATTCCTTTCTATCAATCTCCATTCGAGGCTTTCTGAAATGATCATGTTGGTCAAACAAGCTCTCCAAAGTTATTAGACCCTTTGGAATATGGTTATTCCTTAATTGAATAAGACCTTCGGCTTCCTCATCTTCCAAAGTTCTGCCTTCAACAGCTGCAGCTTCATGTATTAGGAAATTAACAATTTGCTCATCGGTTTCAAAGACCTGCCAGAAAGTTTTCTTATCTGGCACACTGGGTCTGTATACCATTCTCACTGTCTTGGGCTTGTTCACAACTTGATCAACAGGAGAAAAGTTCGCTCCAAGAGATGCTAATAAGTCAGCATGTTTATTCATCTCTCTAGAAACAGATTGAATATTAAGCGCAGTGAAAAGTTCAAACAAATCCCAAACCTGATTACGATATGCTTTCAGATAATGCTGCTTTGAGATGCATCTATTTGTGACCTGATTTACAATAAGCTCGGAATCACCAAAAATATTGAGTTGTTCTATTCCTAACTTCTTTGCTTTCTTCGAGACCCAAGCACAACGCTTCATATTCAGCGACATTATTAGTACAACTCCATGTAAGCCGATATGAATAAGTTCTCTGTACACCAGAAGGAGAAATTAACACAATACCTGCTCCGGTACCATTCCCGCATCTAGCTCCATCGAAATACGGTTGCCATAACCGATCCGTAACCTCGGTCCGATCAACTAGGTTAGACAATTCTCGCTTAGTCTCGGTCTCGGGTTTCGAATGGCATAGCGACCAATCTCTTGTCTCCATCATGGCATTGAAGTTAAGCATTGAAAACTGGTCTTCCAACTGAATATTGTTTAAAACTTCACTCATTAAAACAACATCTTCAGACTCTTCAGTGAGCATATGGACCGACTGCATGTATTTTCCAACATCTTCCAACTTATCAATGTGAAAATGGGAAGGCTTTTCATTCTGTATTCTGAGACGTCTATTCTTAAAAGGAATTTCCAGATGGGAATAATCTAATGCCAGATAACCCCCTAATTTTGCGAGTAAATTCCCTGGATAAACACATGCTAAAATAGGGCTCTAAATCTACTACAACAATTTCTTGAATAACAATGATTTGGGGCATTGTATGCGAGGACAATGGGTACATATTTAATGACACCTACTATTTTTACGGGCGTACCATCCAATTGCGAGAACTCCGGGACTACTCCGGGTATACTCCATTCCCATAGCTTCACAGACTCCCTTGGGCATGACAGTGGTTGCAGCTCCAGAATCAATCATACAATTGTGTATAACCTAACCTTCTATTTGCAATGACAAGTAAAAAGGAGGAGGTATGTTCTTACCAGTAACAGAAGTGGTTAAAGTTTGGGCATAGACGGTCTGGGTAGGCCCTTTTTCACTCTCCTTCATAGATTTCAATGACTCTTGTAATAAATCTAATTGACCAGGTAATTGCAAAGCGTCATAAAGGCTTACCTTAGCAGGGGTCTTTTTAAGATCATCAACAATGTTGTATGAAACTGCAACAGAATTTTTCGTCTCAGTCAGGTTGCTCAAATCTGGTCCTGTACTGTTGTGTAGCTTCCACTCTTAACCTCTTGGTCAGTGATGGATACTTCAATTTTTCACGTGCCTGCTCCTCTGCTTCTGACCTTACTGGTGCAGCTGCTGCCTTTTCTTGAACTCTGTTAAAAGTTGGATCTTTGGGCAAAGGCTTTGGAGCTAGCATAGGAGCTTTCACTGGCCTTTTCACTTCAGCCGGTACTCTTAACGGCTCTAAGTCAGTAGGATCAACATTCATAGGCTTCTTTCTAGTCCTTGTTAGAACTGAAACTTGATCTTCCACTATAGTCATCAAATTATAACCAACTTCTGAGATCATATTAACATGGTCACCTGAAGAGCTGGCCGCCAAGGTCTGCACATAATTTAAGTGAACCATACATGTATCCTCTTCGTGAGGATCATTACAAGTCGAGCACCAATATACTCCATCTGCATGGGCTGCATTTTCATTTGCTAGAATAGCTAAGCCCTTTTCAGGTGCTTTGCTTGTGGAGGCAGCTTAATCTCTAGTAATTTGAGGAGGTTGAAATCTCCTTGGCTAGAAATCTCTCTCAGCCTACTTCCTCTCAATGGGTGTGATCTTATTTCCCATGGCTCTAATGGCAAAATTTGCAGACTTAACCTCTTGCAATAATGCTGTATATGGATCAGGGTTTGCAGGTGCAGGAGGTCTTGGTAAGGGCAAAGGAGGCTGGTGGTGCTGGCAAAGCTGGAAATGCAGTGGAAATGGGAGATGGTTGAATGTTGGGTGCAGGGAGCGATAAAGGAGTTAAAGCGAGGCAATTGAGGAGCTAGAACAGTTGCAACTTTGAGGTGCTTTAGAACTCCATGATGGTGTAGGATACATAGCTGGCATGGGGTGTGGTTGTGAACCATATAAATATTGAGGCAAATCCGGAATAAGAGGCATAGTTACCTTTGGAGGCAGTCTTCCTACAGCAACCAGATCAGCTTTCGCTTTAATTGCTTGTTCAAATATTTTTGGAAACGTTACCACATTAGACTACCGAACCGCCCGATCGATATCCGAGTGAAACGCTACGAGGTAGTACATCGCGACTAATTCATCGATGGGCCGAATACCATCGGGAATCCTTTGCCAAGTTCCGGTAAACCGGACATTAAAATCAGGTATCTCTTCTTGTGGATGTCTCTGTATGACAATGAGCCGATTTAACAATGAGAAAGGGTCGACTTTGTTCATGAAAATGTTTCACCAACAAATCACCAAAGCGATCCCATGATGTTATGGTTCCGGGAGGCGAGTTACGTACCAAAACAACGGTTTACCTCTCAAAGAACACACTAACAATTTGATCATTACATCTTCATCGGTAATATCATGGATAGCGACCGAGAGAAGCCACATCATTTATGTGCTCATAGGCTGTTTTACCGATACCATCATAAGTGGGCAAAGCCTTCGGTGCAGCTTGTGGTACTGGATTCTGAGCCTGCAGATTCAAGGCTCCAGTGCTGTTCCATGCCAAGAATTTTTGGGGTGGAGGAAATTGTGCCATTGGTGGAACTTGTAGGGGTGCAACATTAGCAACAATACTAGGTATTTTTATAGCAGAAGATGGAAGGGACGAGGAAACTAATCTAGAATGCTCAACACTTCTCGAACTATCAAGCTCAAAAAACTGAACAAGATCGCCAAATTTCTTTGAATGTGATCTTGTGATCATGAAGTATTTCTGGGTTCAGCAGGGTTACCACAAACAACAGAGTCACCAAATGCTCTAATTTACAGTATGAAGGCGAACATTAAACCTTCGACCCTATGGGATCTTTTAGAGACAAATAAAATCTGTCCCACCGGGCGTGCCAAAAGCTGTTGGTCCAAAATCTGCCACAGGAAAGGATTTTACAAATGCACCCTAGACCTGGCCAACATTGAAAGGCTGGAAGCAAGAAATGGCTCCCAGACCAATC
The DNA here is from genome assembly GCA_028583015.1 of Wollemia nobilis. NCBI lineage: Eukaryota > Viridiplantae > Streptophyta > Pinopsida > Araucariales > Araucariaceae > Wollemia > Wollemia nobilis. Next base: position 13,367,844 of record JAQPPZ010017121.1, on the reverse strand, counting down.
TCCAGAGTGGGCTGGTTCCCTTTACTAATCTAAATTTTTGTTTGAAGATAAGGGTTGCTGGAAAGAAATTAAAAGTTGCAAAAAGAAATAGAAATATGGCCGCAGGCCAGAATTATGGGATCGAAAGAACAATAGCAGAAAACTTAAAGTGCAGCAACAGCAAGCAACAGAATATAATGACTCAACTCTCACACAAGCTGTATGCGAAAAATCTCTCCAAGATTACACTCCGGGGAATCATATACTTACAAGCAAGATTCAAATCCAATATGCGAGAATTTGAATATAACGACCACTTAAGGAATATAAATTCGATTAGAAATGCAAAAGGAATAGAAAAGACAATCACCCAAACAACTGCTTGAAAAATCTGAAGCCAATACTTTATTCTCGCAAATGCACTTCCAGTTTTTAGCAAAACTTCCAACCTTTCGAAATGCGAATTACATTGGTTTTTATAGAGGTCCGTCCTCTTTGCGACATTAAATATTTTAAACCGACATTCTTGAGATCTACAATTATGCGAAGGAAACGAGGAACATGATCCCCTTAATTGCAGTCTCGAAGAAATAAAAATTAAATGCCATGAAACGTTCGCGGTCCTTCATTAAATTCGATTCTTCGAACATGTGCATGAAAACCGTTGAAAACGAACAGCAGCTTTGAACCAATAAATCCTTCAATTTTGGTGGCCTGGGCGCTTCTTCGACCTTGACTACCTTGGAAATCCACAAAGCATTAAATTCGGGGCAGCATTTAATCATCGAAACCCAAAAAAAAACTTTTAGCCGTTCATACTTGTATTTTGGCGGGAAACTGTGCAGGTCGCGAAAATGCGACGGGTCGCGAAATCGCGACGTATTTTACGCCGTACACCCTGGCCGTTTTTAACCCGCAAAAATGGGACCTGTAGCGATATCGCTACGTCTTCGGCTTCCTCTTCTCCATCGCAAGCTTGTTTCGCGAAAACGGAACATGTAGCGATTTTGTTACATGTTTCTGTCGTCAGCTCCTCCCTGCGCTCTGCCTCGCGAAAACGGAACATGTAGCGATTTCGCTACATGTTTTTGTCACCTTGTACGGCCTTATGGATGGGTCATGAAAATGCGACGCCTTTTGCTTTTCGCATGCCTTCGACTTTTCCTTGTCGCAATTTTGCTGCATATTGTCTTGCTTGGTCTTATCATCAAAATTTGCAGCGAATCGCTACGACTTTTATGTTACTGCCCTTTAGACCATAGCGACCATGATTTTAAGACATGTAGCGATATCGCTACTGCCTCTTCTCTCCGTACCAATCGCCATTTCCCGTCGTAATTCGCTGACATGTCAGCGACGCGCTGCAAGTTTTAACTTTGTGCCTCTGAAGCCGCCAGTGTCGCGATTCGCTGACATGTCAGTGACGCGCTGCAAGTTTTTGACTTAATGCCTTTGAATCCAACCGACCCACGATTCTGGAACACGTCGTGATATCGCAACTGTTCCGCCCAACCTGCCTGCATTGACTACGTTGACCGCGATTCTGCAACATGTCAGTGCATCGCTGCAGTTTTTTGACTTAACCATTTTTTGCTCAATTTTTCTCCTTTTTTCGCCCAGGCTGCATCAAAGCTGATATCAAAGGTCAGATTTCCAACAATACACTAATGCATTAATCAATGAGAATCAATGTGGCAAAAATGCCAATAGTATGACATTGAGGCAATCCCTCGATCGTCAAATAGGTTTGCAGATACCATGGCTTCTCTAGGATATTTAATTCCTCATAATCCATCTTCTAATTTCACTACCATCCATTTAGAGACGCTCTCACATCCAGTAGAAGAGCATGCACCTATGATAACAGAGAATTAGTCAACATGATCGGTGTAGAACCACAAGCTAAATGGTTCTGTAGAGCTGAAGACTTTCTTAAGAAGGTACCCTAGGGGTCATTAACCTCTCAGAGTCCCATGGGGAGTGGTATAACCATTCACCATAGGGTTGTTTTTGAGTCTGCATTTGCAAAAGTAAATACGCAAGGGGAGCAAGTCGTCTTAGCAGTTGAAGATAAGATTTATCAAAATTGGATGTTGCAAATTAAAGACTTCCGAAAGCTTAGCATAATACCAGAGGGATTGTCATGTGCTATGAAGTGCACATTTAAGAAAAAAGTGGCCAAATATATCTTAATAGGAAAAATCTTGTACCGAAGAAGCTACAATGGAGTTCTCCTTCGTTGCTTAGAGCCCCAAGAGGTATCATGGGCAAATTTTCAAGCCCATGACGGTATGTGTTGTGGCCATTTCAGCAGCATGGCCATCGTCAAGCGCATCCTTCGAATGGGTTATTATTGACCCACTATGGAGAAGGAGTGCAATGTGTATGTCAAGAAATGTGTTAAATTCCAACATCATGCTAATATTACACACTTGCCATCATAGGCCTTACAACCCATTCAAGCGGCTTGGCCATTTGCTCAATGGGGACTAGATCTTATAGGCAATATCTCTCCTCCGTCATCGAGCTGACATACATTCATAATCATGACTATTGAGTATTTTACAAAGTGGGTGGAAGCAATACCCTTAACAACGACAACTAGAGCTCGTATAGCAAAGTTTATACTAGAGCATATCATAAGTCATTTTGGGATTCCATCCAAAATGATATCGAATAATGGAACGTCTTTCAAGAACAAAACTGTGAGAACTTTGACATCTAAATATAGAATCAAACATAGTTTTGCGACTCCATACTATCCGCAAGTAAATGAGCAGGGTGAAGCTTCAAATAAGATAGTGGTAGCCATATTGAAAAATATGGTATAAGAAAACCATAAATACTGGCACATCCAGCTACCCCTTGCATTATGGGCTTACAGGACTAGTATTCGAATGCTCACTGGAGCAACATCGTTCTCTCTAGTATATGGTGCTGAGGCCATTATGCCCTTGGAATTAGAAATTCCAACACTGCATGTCGCATTGAAAGAGTTCATTGAAGATGACACTACGCATCAAGCTCAACTAGATCAACTGACGCTACTGGATTAACATCGCATAAATGCCCTGGAGTATCTTCGTGTTTATCAGGAGCGACTAAAATGAGCTTACAATGTCAAAGTCCACCAGAGAGAATTTGAATTTGGGGATCTTGTCTTGAAAGAAAACCAACAAAACTCTAATTTATCGCCAGATATGCGAGACAAATTTGCAGGTAATTGGATAGGACCTTATATCATATCTAAAAATATTGGTCCAGGTACCTATTGCCTAAAATTGCTAGGGGGTGTTGAAGAGTCTTAACCTCTCAACATCATCCATATTAAGGCGTTTTATGCTTGAAGAGCATAGTAAAAGGCTCAGAGAGTTGCTTGTAACTGCTCGGTCATCCTAAAAATCCCCAAACACTTTCATCAGTGGTTTGGTCAAGTAAAAAGCTCCAAAGGCATCTATAAGCCCTTTGGTCAACCTCAAAAGCTTCGAGGGTTTGGTCAAAACCGCTCGGTCATCCCAAAAGGCTCCAAGGGTCCTTGGAACCGCTTGGTCATGTCAGTTAAAATCCTTGAGGATTCACTTATAATCGCTCGATCATCCTAAAAAGCTCCAAAGGCATCTATTATCCCTTTGGTCAAATGCAAAAAGCACCAAGAGTTTCTAAAAACTGCTTGGTCAACCCCAAAGGCTCCAAGGATTCTCAAAATCGCTTGGTCATCCCAAAACACCCCAAAGGTACCCATAATCCGTTTGGTCAATCCTAAAAGATCCAAGGATTCCTAAAAGTTGCTTGGTCAATCTAAAGGCTCCAAGGATTCCTAAAAGTTGCTTGGTCAATCTAAAGGCTCCAGAGGCATGTACTCACCGTGTGGTCAATTATGAGGTTCAAAACCCATAAAAATAATAAAATCAATAAAATCCAATAAAAAATTTGTAAAGCATAAAATCCAAAAACATTTACATTTGTATTTGAATTTTGCATTTACACATGCATTCACTACATTACTGCATTGCACATAGGCATTCGTCATCTGTTGCATTTTGTAATAGAAGACATTGTGTTTGTCAGTCTTACAAACGATGCCACATTGGTGTTTAAATCAAGCATCTTTGCATTTATCATAATCCATCTTTCATATGAGCAATTGTGTTTTTCAACACAACCTATAATGTTGCTATGGAGATATACTAGGGTTTTTCGATCACTCAGCCATACCTAGTGGTCTTATCAAGAGTTGGTAGAAAGCTTGCTTTGCTTTTGTAGCTAAGATTCAATTAGTATAGCCCTTAGCATATCAAAAGCCTATCACTAATCAACAAATTTAAGCAATCCTAACAAGGACTAGAATAATATGAAAGCCACAAAGTAGGACCGGGTATCCTGAAGCAAAAAGAGTTATTCTTGCTTATCCATTTGTGCAGACGGTATGTAAAATGTTGGCAGTTCGCAAAAGGACAGGTTAGTTCCCTATTTCGAATCCCTTGCTTACGATAAAATGAGCCTATCCCAAAGAGATATCCCACATAAATCCTCATGATTGATACCCTAGATCGATATCATAGATCAACTCCCTAGAGTGATATCCCATATTGATATCATAAGATCGATATTCTCAATCAATATACCAAAAATAGTTTTTCCAAGTAAATCCCTCAAAGGAAATTTTTTGAAGAAAATTATCAAATGTAAATGCCAAAAAGTGAAGATAAAAAAATAGGCTTAAATCAAAGTTCAAAGTGAAGTTCAAAAGTGAAGTTCAAAAGTGAAGATCAAATGAAGATCATAAATCAAAAGTTCGAGCGAAGATCAAATGAAGATCCAAAATCCAGTTTGAAGAGAGATCAAATGAAGATCCAAAGATAGTTAAAAAAGAAGATGGAATCAACTCCCTTGCTTCACTACATATGAGTAAGTACCCCAAAAATTGAAGGACAGAAAGGAATGAGCCTAAATCCTTGAAATTGTCAGCACTACTATACCTTACGCATGACGATATGTCTGACTTCATTAGCACATCACTTATGAACAAGACCAATGTTTGAATTTGGAAGAGCTAGCTTTAGGTGTCCTGCATTGCTTAGTGGATTAATCCAACTATAATCTAAACTTGAGATTGGATAAGACATTTATGGAACCCCTATCTTAGCAATGGGCTAAAATAATCCCGCCTGACATCGGGGAACGCTCGTGTCTTATATTAAAATAATCATTTGCACACATAGGGATAATGAATAGTTAGGGTCTATCCTAGCAACAACATTTTATCTCAGAAGCCTAGTGTGATTAATATGCAACTTTTGATAAGTCTATTAGGGTGTTTGATTCTCATGGAAAACCTCAAAAATTTCTCCCATAGAAAAAAAATGTCAAAAAATGACGTCCATATAAATCATCAATTTGCAAAGTATCGAATCCATGATACATTATTATATAAAGCACAATCAACATATAGGATAGATAGCGGATGGATATTAGCAATAATATTTAGATGGCCACTGACTATATCGTGCATATTTGTCAAAATTGTAAAATAAAATCGAATGAAACATTATATCATTCGCATCATAAACATTGCATACCATGCATTTCATATATGGGTGATTAATTGATTACATTCTTATCTTAAGGATTTTCAATTACATTCATGACATTTTGTGGTGTCATTCATCGGATTGATAAATATATTTGCATTCATTCCTTATGTTTTAAGTGATTAAAGTATACAAGTTCATTTACATTAGATCAACATCGTGTAAATAAATAATTACATACATTAATGCATGAAAATAAAGCAATATCAAATATGCGTTAAGAGAAAAACATCGCATCCATATGCATACATAAAAAAGCACATCTAAGCATCTAGATCACTGCATATCATCATCATAAATTAAATAGCTATCTAGTGCATTTCATCCATACATCACATCATATAACATCAACATAACATAAGCATTGCATCCATGTGCATCACATAAACATAAAATAAAAAATAAATGAGTACACAATAATGAACCATAATAATGATCATATCATATATATAATGTGTGTCTCAGAGTACATGGGGAGTACAAAAATGCTCGTAGGCTACAAATGTGTAGGTCCTCAAACTTACACCAAAAATGAGATATATCAAAATGTATCATGCAACAGTAGAGCTCTAGATCTGATCTGCTCCCCCTGTACCAGAGCTCTCATCGCCTCCCTCAGTACTGTGCTCAGGAGTCTGCTCTGCCTACTGCCCTACTGACTGCTATGGATCCTACTGAGCACCTTGAGTACCACCTAGCCCGAAGAGACCTAGCACTCGTCCAACAACCCCTTGTGTGATGGGCACCTCTATGCACTGGGACTTATGGCTGGATGTTGCAGTAGATTGTCCTGCCTCCCTGGTCCTGGTATGACTACTGTCACCATGTGTACTAGAGGACCTATGCGTCCTCTCACTCCGATAGGTGCGATAGCTAGAGCTAGCAATGGGCTATCCTGTAGTCTGATATCTAGTCCGCTGGAACTCTGCAGCATATGGATCCTCAGGAACCTCTACACCTAGCATCTGAATGTAGCCAACTAACTGGTCTACTTGAGCAACCCTAGATGCATACCTATCATTGGAACTCATTAGCAAAACCTACAAGCACTGAATCTATGCCATAGGATCCCAACCACCTGGTAAGACTATTACTGGTGTCATCGAAGGCCCCATAATCACCTGTGAAGATGAGGGATCTCCCCTTTATACCCTAAGTAGATCCTACTCTACCACTGCTACATCCATCTATGCTAGTACCAAGTAATGAGCATGGGTGAGCTCTCCAACCTAGGTCTCTGTTGTGATAGCTCAAATTTTTAGGCTAGTAATTTGCTGGTCTGCCTATGTCAATCGACGGTCTCTATCGGTCAGTTGTGCTTGTAGAGTAGCGATGGTAGTGTCTTGCTCCCTCTACTGTGTATGGAATCACCCAAGCTAACTCTGCAAGTTAGTCACCTATGCTAAGAGTAGTCCCTCTGCACTGTCAAGAGGGACCTCATCTTCCTCAAGAGCATCCTCATCAAGGTCAACCTCAAGAACCTCCCTAGTGGTAGCCTCTGCACCCCAGCCACCCTTTGTCTACTAGTGCATGTTGCTCCCATCAGGATCTACATTTTCTTTGGCTTGATTTGTCACTCAGCCCAGAGGCCCTATCTCGTACCAACAAAATAGAGACCACCATCTGTCGTACTTGGACGTGGTCATCGCTCTATCAACTCTAGTATCCTAAAAGTCATCAAGAGAATCCCCTAGAGTTAGAGGTTGAATCCATGGTAGATCCCTCTCCAAGGCCAGACACCTATAAGAAAATGAGATCTTCGGTATGTCCACCATGCCGAACTACCGTAAGATGTGAGAGAAAAATTGGTACTCCTGGATCTTGGCCTTTCGATCGAGTAACCATCTATCCTGGTGAACCCATCGAAGCCGCTCGCTAGCCTTAGGCCAGTTAGGACACTTCATGTAGGGCCCCCACTCGATATCATCTGGCCTGAGTTCTGCAAATCATGTGATTTAATGCTGGATGTCACTAACATGGGTCCTACTATGGAAGCCCTCCTCCTCCCGAGGGTAGCAGGCAACATAACATTGATGATCATCGTCAATATCTGTGATATGAATGGGTAGCTCCCCAGGATGCTCTATCCTGATATGCTGCTAGCCCCAAATCTATAAAAGTAAACTTTAGTTGATCCCCTGGTGGCTTCGGTTGGTGATCTGGTATAACTCATAATACATTTGAGCTAGTAGAGTGCTCCTCTAGGCTAGGAGTAGTAGCTGCTAGATAGAGCTCTATACAACTCTATGTATAGTAGCTAAGAGGTTCTAGGGAATCCTCACGCCTGAGGAGTCTGGAAGCACATATTGCACCACTAGGTGCATAAAATAGCCTCACACATGGAGAAGATGTTCTTCCCTTGCTAGTAGCCAATGTGGACCCCTTCATGGTCAATAGCTCACTGAGTCTCCTCACTGCGAGCACTGAAGATAACATCGAAGACAGACTCCTTGACACCAGAGGTCTAGGAGATGATGGCCTCGCCATAAATGGGTATCTTGAAAATCTTGTATACATCCTCTAGTGTCACTGTTATTTCACCTGTAGGTAGGTGAAATGTGTTGGTCCACACATTCCAACATCGAGCCAACGCAGTCAGATAGGATTGATCTACCCGAATGGTGGGTAGATCCAGAACGTAGCCAAAGTCGATAGCTCCGAACCACTCTCACTCACCATCAGTGAGATTTCTATGGAGAGTATTTAGAATGTCAAGCTCTCATGCTTTAGAGGTCAATCTCTGGAATAAATAGCATAAAATAAGGAAAAATCTAACTAAAACAAGCAAAAACATTTAAAAATGACCTAAAAATCAACAAAAATAGTAAAAAACTGATAAAATTGCAAAAAACATGTCATCATGTAGGCCTACAAATTAAATTTGTCAATAAGACAGGCCAAAAATGTATTAAATGATATTAATTGCCTTTAAAAATTTAGAAAAATTAAAATTTTAGTAAATTTTTCCTAAAGTTGGTGAACCACGGGTCAACCCTGTGATCTGCATGCAGTCAAAAATTGACCGTTGGGATTTTGAATGCTGATCGCAGTTGGTAGCTGTGGTCCCCAATTGACCAATTGGGAACCGCAGCTGGTACCTGCGGTCTCCGATTGAAGTTCGGCCAAGTGCGATACCGTGGCCAAAAATACAAAAAAAAAATTAAATCTAAGCTACCCTAGCCTAAGATAAGGTTCATTACTAGCAGTTTAGTGTAATTGATTTTCCAATTTCTTAATTGGGTTCATTTTTACTAGTAATGGATGTGAGGTTTGGTTTTTGAATTACCTTGCCCTCGCCTCGTCCCCCGCCGCTAGAAGATGCTTGCCCGTGCCCTGCCATCGTGCTGTAAGTTAGTTTTGTTAGTTGTCATTGTCAGAGCTCCAATTTATAGGTCACTATCAAGGAATAATGAGAGATATTTGAAATTTAGATTTTTTATAGACTTCTCATATTTCGCACGGATCGTAGGCCCTAGTAGCGGTTCCCAAATTTACAAATGGGAACTGCAGACCCTAGTCGCAGTTTGCAATTGGCAAGAAATTTAGAAAACTCCCACCATAGGAAGGGCCAAAAAGATAAATAAATGCCTCCCATTGAGTCAAAGCTCAATAAAAGCAAACTAATTTGGAAATTTTGTGATAATCAAGCACCGAGATCCAATTAAAATTTAAAAATCTGGCTGAGATTATAAAGTACAATCGAGGTCATCGCTATGACAATCCTTTCATGGAGTGATGCACCTCCCAGCAAAATAAATAAGCTCAATGCATAATTCAAAATATTCAAAAAAATCAAAAAAATTAAAACACCAAATGCACCTCGTATTCAGTAATTTACCCTATACACTTGGCGGTTGCAGCGACTTGCGATCCATGCAATCCGACAAGATGAGTAAATTACCATAAGGATATTTGGGGTAAAAATTGTCACCGTTGATCTAATATGCTTATTTTCAATCCCTAAGAAGGCCTTTGCGGTCGGACTGCTCCACGGGAATGAGGTGTTGTATGCCATTTCTTCTATGACCTCTTTTTTTAACAAATCATTGATAATTTTATTCAACACAAATCTGATTGGATTTGTATCAATTTGATTTCCTAAGATGGCTATTGTAGCCCGACTACTCCATGGGATAGAAGCGTGCAAATACTATTAATAGTTGGAATCAAAAGCTGAACTAGGCCTAGCTAAGGCATCAATTTACTCAAATCTAAATTTGTTTAGATCATCCATGGTGGCAAGCGACATCGTCGCTTTATTCATTGTCATTACCCTCATAGACTCGTCGCTTGAGGGGGTAGTCATAATATCAAATAAAAATCAAAATCAACAAAATATCTTAGAGATCGTAGATCCTTTGATATTACCAAAATTGTGTTTGTCCTTGCGAATCATTGTAAACAACTATCATATGCTTACCCCTTTGCTTGGGTAAAATAGCAAATATGATAATTTTTTTGTAACTCTCATCCTTTTAGTTATATAGGCCTAGCTTCTATTGTAGCGCCAAAGCTACTTGAATGTCTGATGACGAGTGCAAAAATTTTCAAGTTTAAGCCTCCAAATATTTGGAAGCAATGATTCCAGGATGCACATCTTTTTGCTGGACTCAGGGCATCTAATGTTGATCTGACTAATGATCATCATAGAACCTTCATTATTCATTTTAGGAGGTCTATTTTTGCTTGGTGTTGTTCGATCTCACAACGTATCTCAAAAGGAGCATCTGTAGACACCTAAAACACGTCATGTCGAGGGTGACTACTCATATGGGCATACTACAAGACCATATGGAAGATTTTGGACAGACTCCAAGATAAAACAATGGTTCTAACCACTCAATTTGGGATCCTTGGCCTAATCAGTCTGAACTACAACCTAGACCTAAGGTTTATAGCTGAACCACGGTTGAGACCTATGATTTGCAGTCTAGACCATAGTTTTGACCTACGATCTTAACTGAAGTTCAGTTGGCCTTCAATCCGAGCCAAATCGGTTGAAATGACCATTGGATCTAGAATAAGGTGGTTAGAAGGTGAAAGCTTCCATTCCAACTATCCTAAACACCCCTTCTTGATCTTGGCTTCTCCAGGAAGCCACCCCAAGTCCTAGGGCATCCTATAAATACCCCCATCTAAAGAGGGAAAGATATATATGATTTGTGTAGTGAAGTGCTGACAAATTATCGAGTGAGTGTGAATTGATAAAGCGAGCAACGAAGCCTTGTCAGATTGCATACTAAATTTGTGCATTTGAAGGCCACTTTGCTATCATCCAACGATCAGTTTGCCATGGAAGTTCTAGGAGCCTAGGAGGATCAAGAAACACAAATTCAGGCAAATAAAGGCCCATCACAGTGATTCGATCACCAAACCTATCAGAAGGACATCAAAGGCAACCCTTGAACATCAATTGGACAAGGAGGTTAAGCCCACTACCCTTGGAATTGAGGGTAAGCCTATCAGAGTGCTAACCATGGCTGTCAACCATGGTTTATAGTGCAGACCGTGCACCAGAGCTGCAGTTTGCAGCAGAGGTATAACCACCTTCCTATTTCCATTTATGTTCGGCTAATTAGGTTAGATTAGTTGTTTTATTGGTTTAATAGCATTTTAGAAAACTTATGACCGTAGAATTAGGTTAGATTTACTTCTTATGTTTATGCTTCAATTAGGACCTAAATGCTTTCTTTATGCATGTTTATGTTTCATTTTCTATATCTGATCCATGCATAGTATAGCTGCTACTTTATTTTGCGTTATTATATGAGTTTTGATTCACTTTGCATAGCTTAGAAGCATTCTTTACATTTTCTTGATTATGCATGTCAATGGTGTCATTATGCAATTTACCTAAAATGGCCTCATCATGAGAGGCTGCCTATATTTTTGACATTCTTTTGTTGTTTCTTGACCGCAGGGAACAGTTTCAAAGGAGAGAAAAACATCAAGTTCCTTACCCATTGTGAAGAAGAGGGCACTTCCACCCTAGAGAAGTTCGTGCCATTCTGAAAGGCATTTGGAAATCACACCTACCCTTAAAAGGGAAAACAATTGTGCACTCCTATTGTAATATTGTATCAAGATGAATATCCCTAAGAGGGACGTACTTGTAATTGTATTTTGGCTTTGAATACAATGGAATAAAGTGTTTTCTTTCGTGTTTCATTTGTTGTCAATTTTGTTTTCTTGTATGCATGCTATATTTTACCATTTATCACAATAGGAGCCGCCATCGGGTGTGACCCTTTTTGGTGTTTACACATAGACTAGGAAATTTGATTTCCATTCATTTTTTTAATAAGCTATGCGTGGCTTCTATTGAAACCATTTCCATAAAAATAAAAAACTAAACATTGATATCAAATCAATTAAAAACCATATCTAACTTTTTTAATAAAATGTTTTCTTCATTTTGGTCCAACAGTTACAAAGGTAAAGGTAAAATGGTAAAGTATTTTTTAACGTCCCCATCGCCATATGTTGTATGAGATGACCCTCATGAGGGATGTTGCTTCTCCAATATATGGTTATCCAGCCAAAATCTAGTTACAAAAGTATGGTGTACAACCCTACCTCTTGTAGGATTCTAACTTTGGACCTCTACTTAGAGTTCCAAATTCTCTCCCATTACATTTTTGCAATCAATTCCTTGACATCATTTTCATTAAGAGATAAAATATCATTTGACTAGTTGTCTAAAATTTGAAATTTTCTTATAGGAAGATCAACATCTCAATTGAATAAATTATCTGCTACCTATTTTCCTTCTCTATATAAACTAAGCTAATAAAATAAAGAAGAGTTTGATGCTTTGAAGGGTGCATTAATTTAATTGAAAATTAGCAAGCTTGTGTCTAAAAAAGTGTTAATTTTTAAGAAGATCATTCACATGAGTATTATTGATTTTAGATAGTATTTGGAAGTTAATTTGGATGGCTTTGTGATGTTACTTATAAAACCTACACAAAGAAATTTTATTTTCATTTATTTTTTTAATAAGCTATGTGTCATTTCTATTGAGACCATTTCCATCAAAATAACAAAACTAAACATTGATATCAAATCAATTAAACTCTATCTAATTTATTTTTTAATAAAATATTTTCTTCATTTTTGTCCAATAGTTACAAAGGTAAAGGTAAAAGGGTAAATTAGTTTTTAATTTCCTTAACGCCATAGGTTGTATGAGACGACCCTCATCCAATATATGGTTATCCAAACAAAATTTAGTTACAAAAGCATGGTTTACAACCCTACCTCCTATAGGATTCAAACTTTGGACCTCTACTTAGAGTTCCAAATTCTCCCCCATTACATTTCTACAATCAACTACTTAACATCATTTTCATTAAGAGATAATATCTCATTTGACTAGTTGTCTAAAATTTGAATTTTTCTTATAGGAAGATCAACATCGCAATTGAATAAATTATCTGCTACCTAGTTTCCTTGTCTATAGATATGCTAGCATTCCAAGACAAGTCAACCTCCAACAATAGTTAACAAACATAAAAAATAATGTTATTTTTATCCACTCTCCACATCCATTTTTCTTGATAACATTAATAATAATTTATGAATTTTCCTCAACTCAATTATATTTCTATCCATTTTCAATGGCAATTTTAATCTCTATAGAAGTGCCCGAGTCTGTACATAGTTAAAGTTCCATATGATTCTAAGTAAGTTAGAAGAATTTTTCCTTCACTATTTTGAAACACTACCTCCAAAGAAAATTTTCCAAATTTTCTTTGGAAACACCATGAAAAATAATGTTGATAAACCCAACTTTTAGACATTTCCATTTTCCTATAGATCAAAGCACATCCCATATGTTAACTCTAAAGCACATCCCTTATGTTAACTCTATGTTGTAGATGATTCATCCATGTATATTTAAATCTTGTAACCAAGAGCTAAACATCTCTTTTTCACACTTGAGATTTCCCATGATAAGCATCATGTATGTAAATATTCTATAAGCAAGGCAATAAGGCAATAATATGATTCTAAACTTGGTCATGATTTTGAGATTTTTTTTTATAAATTATATTATTCTTGTCAAGCTATAAATTACAACAAATGATGTTAGGACCTCATTTCCTAACCTTATTATTAATTGATTGTAATAGTTTAGTTAATAATTAGACTATTAGTGGAAACTTACTTTTAGTGTAAAGGTGACTATTTAAGAATCTTGCTTTAGACTACTAACCAAACTCTACCATTTAAGAATGATATCCTCTACTTCACAAACTCTACCGTTTTAGTATAAAGGTGACCGTTTAATAATCTTGCTTTAGACTACTAACCAAACTCTACCGTTTAAGAATGATATCCTCTACTTCAAAAGCTCTACCGTTTAAGAATCTTGCTTTAGACTACTAACCAAAGGAATTGGACCTCAAGTAACCAAAATTTATTCTAAGAAAAAACATTGGGAGCAAAAAATTATGGTTACTTTAAATCCTTATATCCCAACCTTAACAAGTATCAAATATCTTTTGATAGATTTTGAACTAGCTCATCCTTTTATGTAAAAATAGGAAAATAGAACTTTTAGAGCATCCTTTGAAGCTCATCTATTATCTATTTGAGGTTCTCTTATTTAACTAGGTTGCTAATATAAATTCATAATTTGGAGTTGTTGCTCACATTAATATAATTTTTTACTTTTAATATTTACAAGATAAATATGCCTAAACTAACAAATGTTATTTTGGATAAAACTAAGAGGATAAAACTTCAACCAAGCATCATGTAGAGGGAAAAAACTATGCACCGCGTACGATTCTTGGTTGGATCTGTTGGGAGCTGAGGTGATCGTGGTGGCTATTATATTCTCTAAACTCGAGGACACAAAGAAACAGGTTCACCAAGAACGATTTTAGGACTCGCTCCAAGTTTGAGGTGGAATATTTAATGTGTCAATTAAGCAATATCCTATGTTTGGCCTTTCTATGCTAAGCTATGAAATGAAAGAACAATGCAAAATATACGAGACTCAAGAAAATAATTTCTAACCCTAGTATGATTCTTTGATTCAATGATCTCTAACCCTGAGTTGTAAGAAATAAAATAATTTTCTTTGAGCAAGGGACCAAGTGAATGCACAAAAAAGACTAAACCCTAGATGCACTCTATATGCTCTTATTCTTTTGAATGCCTAGAAAGTAATAAAATGTGTTTTCTTTTTTATTTATAGCCTAGGTTGTGAACAAAAATGATAACAACAAGCAACACACATCCTAACAATTTTATTTAAAGCACTTATTTGATACAAGTTTTGTCGTACGTCTAGAATATCCCATAGCTTTAGATCTACAAAAATAGCTTTACAAAAACTCTAGAAAATATGGTCAACTTTTGGGGACTTGCTTAGGCTGTTAGAAGACTGAACTTGAAGGTGCAATAGTCAAGCCCTCTTGGTCCTTTTAGCTTATCGTTAAGAATAAAAATGATCTTTGACCTTTGTAACAAACATAATAGAATATAATAGCATGAAACAGTAAATGAAATGCAAACAGAATGGATATAATGCTTGAACAAGAATGCAATTTTGAAAACTAGGGTTTGGGGACAAATAATTGCCCCCAAGCTAATTTGATATGAAATGCAAGAAAAAAAGAATAGAAATAGTTATAAAGAAACACAAATAAAGATGAAATATTATGCAAGGGGTACGCAAAATGAAACCCTAGGGGTTTGGGATGAACAATCACCCTAAAGCCTAACTATACAAAATTTGTGTCCTATAAATTACAAAGTGTGGATTCATTAATAAAGATAAAAATAGGTGTAGAGCACCTGATAGGTAAAAATAGGGTTTTCTTTGAATACGTACCCTGTAGCAAATGGAACATGGATTTGCACAGGAGGACTTAAAACCCAAATAAAGACCAAAAAAATAATAAAATATGAATTAAGATGAATAAGCAAACTAATGAATGCAAAGAAACAACTTGGTGATCTCATGGAAGAAGCAAGAGCAAAGGTGCAAGACGTATCATCCCTCAAGAAGACAAGTGGTCATCAGGGTTTTATCCACTTGTAAAATCACAATGAACACGCCAACAACAAAACACTAAATAATCAAGAGCACCTGAAGAGAGACCAAAAAAAAATCTAATTTTGCATGAACTTTGATAGCTTGATCGCGGGAAAAAATTATAGACTTCCCTAATAAAAAGGGACCCAATACCTTTATTTATAGAGGGTTTAGAGGGCTAAAAGGTGAGAAAATGAAATTTAACCTTGATTAAGCGGATGCCCCAAAAGGGTTGACTTAAAATCTAGGATTTTGAAGAGAAACCATAAATTTACTGAATCTACCCTATAAATTGCTAGGCGTGTATTTAGTCAAGGTCAAGAAAACCAAGGTAAAACTCAATAAAAAGATGTCAAAATTGCTCCTAGTAAGTTTGAGAATCTCTCAAAGAAACCCACAAAAATATAACTCATCTAGGTGGGTCAATTTTTTGTGTCTACATTTTGCCCCCTCTTTGATGCATTTATGGCCTAATAAATGTGTCAAAGAAATATGTAGACACCTATGGGAGAAAAGAATGGTGAACACAAGGGGAAAAAAGGGTAACTGGTTTAGAAGAAAGGGGTGGTGCACAAATAGTGTCATTTCTAATACTTTGAATATTTGGCATACAAATCGAGGTATTAGGGACATTAATGCCTCTCAAGACAGGGTGTCCCCTCGAGTTTCAGAAGGAATGTAAAATTCCTAAGAAAAATTGAAACAACGGATTCAAGAAAAGAGAGTGGCAAGAAAAAAAAAAGAAAAAGGCACCAAAAGGAAGGAGGAGAGAGAAAAATACAAAATGGAAAGACTAGGGTTTTACTTGCATTTTAAAGTTTTTTTTAGCATGATAATCATAGACAAAATGTAATGTAGAATTGTCCTAATTGAAAAAATGCATGAGTGAATATGACTAAATAAAATGTAATTTAACATGTAAGCTAAGATGAATGTAAAGTGAAATGCATGGATGAGCAGATGGAAATAATAAAATATGGAAATAAAGAAGAAGAAGAAAGAAAAAAACAACAAAAGAAGAGAGAAAGGCAGAAGAAGAAGAAAGTGAAA
Source organism: Wollemia nobilis (assembly GCA_028583015.1). NCBI lineage: Eukaryota > Viridiplantae > Streptophyta > Pinopsida > Araucariales > Araucariaceae > Wollemia > Wollemia nobilis. The sequence goes on along the minus strand of JAQPPZ010017121.1, from coordinate 13,351,173 downwards.
ACTCCAAAAGATCAAAAAGAAAGAAAATAAAAAAGTAGGAGTGGAACCCTTATAAGGATGTATGCTCGTAAATGATCGAGATGGAGGTTACCCCTCACGTGTGGCCATGAATATATCCTACAAGGGTGTTATGCTTACAAAGATGGACAAGTGTGGAGTGATACCCATTCTGGGTGTGGTGCTCACTAAGATGACCGAAGAGAAAGAGATACTCACTAGGATGTATGCTCGTAAATGATCGATATGGAGGCTACCCCTCATGTGTGGCCATGAAGCTATCCCATATAGGATGAAGAAATGATGTGATATGATATACCAAAGTGAGTACTACCCAATAGGGATGTGGTGTGTGCAAAATATGGATGGTCAAAGCAAAGCATGACAAAAAAATGTGCATGTGTGCATGTGTGAGAAGAAGACAAAAGAAATAAAGAAGTAAGAAGCAAATATGGTGTGTGTGTGCAGTCCTAGTGAAATCTTGAGAGCTAAGAGGTGTGCATGAGATATTCAATGGTCGTATGAATACCATAAATGATATCCATGTGGTATCTATCCTATATCATGAGGACCTTTTAATGATCAAAATACCAATAGGTGTGAGCAAGGAAAAAATAAGGAACGTATGTCCTTTGTCTTGGAGAGGATAAAAAATAATTAAAATTTTCAAGGACAAAGGACATTCAAAAACAAAACTATATCCCTTGACTTGGAGAGAAACTAATGATCATTTTATACTTTCAAGTTCAAGGAATATAAGATAAGAAAGAGAAGAAGAGATGGATGAATGCAAATGATGAAAATGCTTGGAAATGGGCCCTAGGTTGGGGATTCACTAGGCATCAAAGTTTTGGTGTGAGTGCAATGCATGTGATCTATGACATAATTAGGTTTCTTCACTTGAAATTGTCACAAAGTCCCCAAAAATCTATATGATCAAGCAGTCATGCAAGTATGATCAAGCAAAAATGCAATTATATGATAGGAAAATGTAGATGGAATAGAATGTCAGGAAAACCATGCAAAATATGTTAGGTAGTCATGCAGTATGAGCAAGCAAACCAAATGTAATATGAAAGTTAATCTAAAATGCAATATGGGAATGCAAAGTACCAAGTTATGCATAATATCTCTCTAGATGCATTATTTTCATTGGTTCTTTAAGTTTTTTATCATCTAAAGTAGTTAAATGATGGGCCCTTGAACCAAAATTTGTTGTTATGATAAAGGTTCCTAACCAATTGGGTTGGAACTTACCTTCTAGATATAAATGAGTATTAGTGTTATTTTGGTTTTCCTTAAGAACAAGATCCCTAAACTTAAAAGAATGGTTGGAAACTCTCTTGGAATAAGATCGCTTGAGTTTGTTCTGATAGGCTCGAAGATGCTCTAAGGTATGAATATGTTTTTCATCTAGTAGATACAATTGATGCAAATGATTGAAGCAATACTCATTGTTGACCGAGGCATCTTGCAACAAGATGTACAATAAAGGGACTTATAACTCTCAAATGGAAAGACCTCCTTAGTCCCATAGACCAAGACGTATGAAGAAGCACTTGTGGGATTTCATACACTAGTACGATAGGCCCACAAGGCTAGATAACACTAGATATGCCAATCACGATTGGTATTACTAACCAACTTCTTAAGAACCTTAATCAAATACTTATTGGATGTTTCAACTTGTTTTTTACCCTAGGAGTAATATGGATTTGACCACATGTGTTGAATCTTGTACTTTGCATAAAGGTTATAGACATCCTTATTATTGAAAAGAGTGTAATTATCAAAAATGATCATCGAAGGAATCTTGAATCTATAGAGGATTTGGTTAAATATGAACTTGGAAACCTGATCTCCAGTCATTGTGGCTAGGGGTATGGTTTTGATCCATGTAGTGAAGTACTCTATCACTGTTATGATAAACTTGTGACCATCAAATGACATGGGGTTAATATTTTTGATGATGTCCAATCCCCACATGGAAAATGACCAAAAGGAAGAAATGACTTAAAGGTGTTGAGAAGGAGCATGGACAAGTTTGTCATGGTGTTGACACTTGTTGCAGCATTGAACATGGTCACATGCATATTTCTTCATGGAAGGCCAATAATACCCTATTTTAAGGAGCTTATTGACAATGTCATTGTCGTTGAAATAGCCTCCACATGAACCTTCATGAACTTCACTGAGAGCTAGTCGAGCTTCATCAAAGTTAAGCCATTGGAAGAGGATACCTTAAAAATAATGTTGATACAAAATAGCCAATTATAATTAATTGACATGCTCTTTTGTGTAAATGCTTACACTGATTATGGTCTAAGACATCAGGAATCAAACCATCCTTAAGAAAATTAAAGATGTCAATATACCATGGTGTAGATGGGGAAGCTCCAATGGTCAAAACATCTAATGGAACAAGACTAGAACTAAGTGAGGTGGGCTCCTATATTTATCTAATGATAATCAATGCTTGATCATCATACAACTCTAAACAAAATAAGGATGCAACAACAACCATAGCATCTACATGGCGACTGGAGGATCTAGGGATAAACTCTATGGTTACCCAATCAAATGTGAACAAAAGGTTGGTGAAAATCTCTTTGTAAGGTTTTAGCTTATCATCCTATGTCTGATAAACATTATTAATTTGATTAACCACAAGTTGATTCACCAAAAATAGAAAGAACCCTAACCTTCTAAGCTAAGGCTTCTCTAAGACCAAGGATCAAGGCTTCATACTTAGTAGTATTTTTCATGAAGGAGAAATGAAGCTTTAAGGAAAGGGGGATGAGTTAATTTTATGGGGTAACTAGAATGACTCCAGCACTAGTGCCCTTCATGCATCAAGCTCCATCAAAGAACTAGGTCCAAAATATTGGCTCTTTGGCCATTATGCCAAAGCACTCATCAGGAAACCCGATGACCAAAGGATGGGCAACTTCTAGGGGAGCAGAGGCTAACTGATCAAAAATCACCTAACCCTCAATATCCTTCTAACCTATGAATCAAACTCACTAAGGGATAAAACCCACTTAGCAGCTCGACCTAAAAGGTGGGGCTTAGACATTAAGTAATGCAAAGGATCAAACTGTGTGACCACCAATATATTATGGATGAGCATGTAGTATTTTAATTTTTGGGAAGTGAACACCACAGTAAGGTAAATATTCTCTAAGGGAGAGTATCGGGTTTCATAACTAACCAAGGTTCTATTGATGTAGTATATAAATCACTCTTTGTTTTGATCATCGTGTTGAGCTAACAAGACTCCCAAAGCATGAACTATGACTGCTATGCAAAACATCAAATGCTTATCCCGTAGAGGTAAAACCAAGATAGGAAGGAAAGTGAGATATATTTTGAGTTCATAAAAATATTTTTGACACTTGGAATCCCACTGGAACACGTATTTCTTAAGAAGCTTAAGAAAGGGCTGATATTTATTGGCTAGCTGGGATATGGACCAACAAATAGCTTGAAGCTGACCTTGCAAGCTATGCAAATTAGTTAAAGTGTAGGGAGGAGGTATGTCAATGATAATTGCTCTCTTATAGGGGTCTACCTCAATACCTCACCTAGAAATGATAAAACCTAACAACTTGTCAGATGTGACTTCAAAAACACACTTAGAGGGCTTAAGATGAACCCTGAACTATCGAAGCCTTTTAAAAAATTATCTTAGATCATAAACATGATTTTTTTTATGTATGGAAGGACCCATAAGATCATCTACATAGTCTTGTAAAATATCATGCATCATATCATGAAAAATATTAGTCATAGCCTTCTGATATGTGGCATCAACATTCTTCAAGCCAAAATGCATGACTTTATAATAGAAGGTACCCCATGGTGCGATGAAAGTTGTATTGGCATGATCCTTAGGGGTAACCATGATCTAATTGTATCCTAAGAAACCATCCATAAATGAAAGCATACCGTATTTGGAGTTAAAATCTACAATCATATCTATGGAGCAGAGGAAAATTATCCTTGGGACATGCTAAGTTAATGTCCTCAAAGTCAATACATATTTTGATTATTCCCTTATTCTTAGGCATCAAAATGATGTTGGATATCCAATAAAATAGTTGATGGATTTTATAAAATAAATGCTAAGAAGTTATTGGAGCTCCTTCTTGACTAAAAGGGTGATCTTATGATGCATCTTCCTAAGTTTCTACTTAACAGGCTTAGCACTAGGTTTTGCTTCCAAGTGATGCATAACAAGAGAGGGATCAAGTCCTGGCTTGTTGGCATATGATTAAGCAAAAATATCATGAAACTCTTTCAAAAAATTTATCAAATTCTCTTGCTCGTCCATGAACAAGGCTTTATCTAGCTTAAGGATTCTAGAGCTCTCCTTAGAACTTATGTTAACATCTATGGTCTCCTCAATTAGAATGGAAGACTCATCCTCAAGAAGAGATAGGGCTTGAATCACTCCTCGTTGCTCAAGGTTCTTGGGAGACATAGAACTAAAGTCCTCTTGATAACTAGAAGACTCAACCTACATAATGTAAGAGACAGACCCATCAAAGAAGAAGCTACTTCAAAGGATATTCTAATGATTTATATCACCAAGTGTATCCTCTTTAGCATACTCCTCTGGGGTCATAACTAACTTAGGGTGCACAAAAGTTACCACACTATAAAATAAATAGGGATAGGGCAATCCCTCATCCTCATCACTCTACTCTAAGCCTTGATGAGATATATTTAGAAAAGTATTTTGAAGAAAATGATTGACTTGATCCTATGATGAAACATTGATAAATGGTTTCTCACTCACTTTTAGATTTTCAAATTGCTTAGTCATATGAGATGAAGAGACTTATGGAAATAAATGAAGATTATATTGAGCTTGATCAACTACTAAAAAATATTAAAATGGGTGAAGATCACCCGAAATGGTGATAATTATGTTTTTAAAACTTTAAACATTGGTGAAAAGTGGAAGAGATCGCCCTCATCGCATGAATCCAAGGGCATATAAGAATAAGATTAAAATATTTAAGGTAAGACACCATATAGAAAAAGGTATCTAAGATATTAGGTCCAACCCTAAGGGGAGATATATAACATCACAAGCTTCTTGGGACTCATTTTTGAAAGCTTTGATGATATCAGATGTAGTTAAATCTTCCTCTTTTAATCCAAAATTTTGGAAGAATTGATAGGTGCATAAATTGAGGGAAGAACCATTATTAATCAGAATCCACTTAATAATTTTTCCCAACTAAATATAGTAATATAGAGGTAATAATACCCTCTTAAGTTTGATGAAGGAATATCATCATCCAAAAATGTGATATGATGTATCCCAAGAGAACTTACAACATCAGCTATAGCACTAGAAGAAATGTCTTGAGGAACATATTGTTATCTTAGGAGTTTCAACAAGGCTTCCCTATGAATAGGAGAAGTTTACAAAATATCTAAGAGAGAGATATTTTTCGGGGTACTAGCTAACTATTTTTGAATGTCAAAGAAGATTTTACATTGTAGCTTCAACACTAAAGGTGGTATCTCTAATATCATGCTCATTTTTTAGTATTATTCAAAATTGAGGTGGGTTTTGAAGGTGGGTTGGATGAAGAACTCATATCCTACTGAGAATGTTGAGTCGGTTGAATCTTTTCTTGTTGCCTCATAGTTGTTGATATCATACCAACTATATTATCACACGGAGGTGGTATATTATGATATGACACTTTATTAGTTGTCGATTGACCATGCCTAGGTAGGGGATATTGGAATATTCCCATAGCTTGATTAGTTGTGGATGCTTTTTGAGTAGGAGGTTGACTTTTTGTTGGAGGAGTGGGTCAAGAACCTTCTATTACAAGGCATCCTTCATCAATTAGGTCTTGAACCACATGTTTCAATCTCTTACAAGAGTTTATCAAGTGCCCCTCCACTCTATGATATTCATAATGTTGAGCAATTTTATACCAATTAGTTGTGGTATCAGGTTACCTTATGGGTGTCAACTCAATCATGTTAGCTTCCAAAAGTTGGTTTAGGACCACTATCATAGGTATGTTGAGTCTTTTGAAATTCCTTTATCGAGGTTTTCGAGGTTGGCTAAGCACCATATTTTGTAGGGCATTAACAACATTGTTAACAAACCTACTATCTTTTATCCCATCACCAACCACATGCTTGTTCTTATACTATATTTTAGTTATCCTATATATATTAAGCTTACCTCTTTAAATAAGGGCTTGCTCTACCCTACTTACTAGATCTATTGCTTGGTCAAAAGAGGTGATAGTTGTAGTTTCCAATTCATAAGATATTTGCTCCTGTAAATTCCCAATAAATCTCTCAAATATATCTCGAGGAGGTAAAGTATATCTCAAGCATCCAACTAGACTCCTCCAACAAGATAAATTTTTAAAAACTTTCATATTTAGCTTGTTTTAACATATAAACATATTTCATAGTCACATTCTTTTCAACATAAGAACTGAATTGTTGAACAAATATTTTAGTTGTCTCTTTAAATTTCCTCAAAGAATGACTAGGTAGTTGATAATACCACTCTAACACCATACCACCAAGGCCCTTAGGGAACATACTTAGGGAACATATTTAGTAATAAAATGTCATCATAAATGATATCATGACATGTTATCCTAAACATTCTTAAATTCTCAATTAGATATTATGTTCCCTTATAGATACAAAAAATTGACATTGGAAAATGCTTAGGGTAGGGCCTAGAGGTAATGATAGGGTCTAAGGGATGATTGCACATTTATTTGTAGTTGTAGGTGAAACTAGGAGGCTGAATCACATCACTATTAAAACAAATTATTTCACCACGTTGGTTGAATTTTACATCTAGATATCATTGTTGTGCAATACCTATAGGTTACCTAAGGGAGGGATATAGGTAGGCTATTGAAGGGGAACTTGACCAATGTTGAATGTATTGATACTGTTATGGTATGGGTTATGATATGTGGTATCTTGCAATAGAGGATAAATAATAGTTGGTGGAATAGAATCATAAATGTTGAGATTAACCAAATGAGGAGGAAATTGAACATAATATTGAGTGGCACTACTAGTTGGAGGAACTTGTAGAATTCTAGTAGCATATGTTGATTTAAGACAAGGATTAACATGATATGAAGATTTAAAAAATGAATTGATGTGAAAATCCTGAGGAGAAATGATTTTATAATGAGATATCCCAAATTCCTTAATTTGGGCCTCCTCATCCATAGCCTTATTCAAGGCATCTCTGTGATAATTGTAGAAATTCTAGATAGGATCAAATAATTTAAAGAAAAAATTCCCATTAGTCCCCTTAGTAGGATTAAGGTTGTTACCAATTTCTTCATTTTCTTCCTCTTCTAAATTATGATTCTCTCTATCAATATGATCATCTTCTTGAAAAATCTCATCAGAATCTAAAATCCTTCACTTACTCCTAAGGTGGGAAGACATTAGAAGAAAGAGAAATTATGGAGTAGAAAAGAAGGAAAACTAAAAACTAGCAAGACATACAAAATATTTTTAATATATTTTTAAATGTTTTCTAATTTCTAAACAAAAAAATTAGTGGTCTTTTTTAAATTTTCAAAGGAAAAGGAAAGGAACATGCTTCTTATTTTGACCACTAAGATGTGTGTTCATGTCAGGTTCACCAAATATGTAGAGGGAAAAAACTATGCATCACGTATGATTCTCGGATAGATCCACTAGGAGTTGAGGTGACCGTAGTGGCCGTTACATTCTCTACACTTAGGGACACAAAGGAATGGGTTCACCAGGAACAATTTTAGGACTCGCTCCAAGTCTAGGGTAGAAATATTTAATGTGTCAATTAATCAATCACCTATATTTGATATTTCTATGCTAAGCTATGGAAATGAAAGAATAATATAAAACATATGAGATGTAAGAAGACAATGTCTAACCCTAGTATGATTCTTTGATTCAATGATCTCTAACCCTAAGTTGCAAGAAATGAAATATTTTTCTTTAAGCAAGGGACCAAGGTACTACACAAAAAATACTAAACCCTAGATGCACACTATATGCTCTTATTATTTCAAATGCCTAGAAAGTAATCAAATGTGTTTCCTTTTTTATTTATAGCCTAGGTTGTGAACAAAAATGATAACAACAAGAAACACACAACCTAAAATTTTTATTTAAAGCACTTCTATGATATGATGTTTGATCCAAGCTTTGTCGTGCATCCAAAATATCCCACAACTTCAGATCTGCAAAATAGCTTTATAAAATATCTAGAAAATATGGTCAACATATGGGGGCTTACTTAGGCTGTTAGAAGATTAAACTTGAAGGTGCAATAGCCAAGCCCCCTTGGTCCTTTTATATTATCATTCAAAATAAAAATGAGCTTTGACCTTTGGAACAAACACAACATAATAAAATATCATGAAATAGTAAATGAAATACAAATAGAATGGATATAATGCTTGAACAAGAATGCAATTTTGAAAACTAGGGTTTGGGAAAAATAACTGCCCCCAAGCTAATCTGATATGAAATTCAAGTGAAATAGAATAGAAACATTCATAAAGGAACACAAACAGAGATGAAACATTATGCAAGGGCCACATAAAACAAAATCCTAGGGTATTGGGATGAATAGTTACCCCAAAGCCTAACTAGATCGAATCTATGCCTTGTAAATTATAAAGTGTGAATATTATAATAAAGGCAAGAATGGGTACAAAGCACCTAACAAGAAAAAACAAGATTTTTATTGAATCCAAACCTTGTAGTAGACGAAGCACGAATTCACACATGAGGGCTTAAAACCTAAAATAGAGACCAAAAAAGCAAAAAAATACGAACTAAGATGAACAAGCGAACTAATGATTATGAAGAAACAACTTGGTGATCTCGAGGAAGAAGAAAGAGCAAAGGTGGAAGACCTCTCCTTCCTAAAGAAGACAAGTGGTAGTCAAGGCTTTATCCACTTGTAAAATCACAAGGAACACACCAACAATAGAATACCAAAGCACCAAGAGCACCAAAATATAGCACAGGGGACCAAAAAGAAATCTAATTTTGCATAAACTTTGATAGATTGATCACGAACAAAAATTAGAGTGAATTACCTAAAAAAAAAACTCAATCCCTTTATTTTTAAAGGGTTTGGAGGTCTAAATGGTGGGAAAATAAAAGTTAACCTTGATTAAGCCGATGCCCCAAAAGGGTTGACTTAAAATTTAGAATTTTAAATAAAAACTCCAAATTTACCGAATTTGTGCCCCGTAAATTATTGAGCACGGATTTGGTCAAGGTCAAGAAAACCAAGGTAAAACACAATAAAAAGAGGCCAAAATTGCTCATAGCAAGTTTTAGAACCTCTCAAAGGAACCCAAGGAAAAATGACTCATTTGGGTGGGCCAATTTTCTGTGTCTACACATCATACCAAGATTTATAAAATCCTCCTCATTGAATAACCATCTAATATATTTCTTTATCAATTTAAAACTATCTAATTTAAAGTTCTATATCATCGAGCCTTTAGGTACGGTTCATTTCCTAAACAATTTTATCGCACCAATAGAGACTATATTTTTGAAATAATATTTTTCTCAACTCTTTTCTTGATATTTGAATAATCTATAGCTATATTTTTTCCTTGTTAAATTAGGGAATGATCCTAAATTTTAATCTAATTAATAATGAACCCCAATCCATCCTTTCAATAGTTCATTGAAAGTAAGGGCTAGTAGCTCCCTCTTGCCTCTGGATTTAGACCAATTCCATACTATCCTTTTATTCCTACTCTAAGCTACTCTAATTGCATGAAAATAAAATGCATAAAAATTAATTTTTAAGTTTAAGGGTGCAAGTGATTGAAAATAAAATACGATTGTAATTATAGCAAGGAAGTGTGCAATCAATCAACACATGATAATTTGAATAAAAACAATGTTTCCCATTCAACCAGTATGAAATTATTAAGTAGATTTCAAGATGGTAAAAAGGGGTTGTTGGATTCTCAAAATCCTATTTAAAGATGACCCCTAATTTTAAATTTTGAAAGGTCATACATAATCGTAGGTCAAAGTTATTTTTGCTCAAGTCAAAGAATAAAACTGGTCTCTAAGGTTGGTTTCAATAAAGCTAGCCCAAATTTTAAATGTTTCTTGTTGTGGTTCATCCTAAGTTCCTTAAAGACCCTCATATTCATTCTCAAGAGGTCATTTTCGAAAGTTCATATCCAATACCCTCATAAAATTTTCTTAAAAAGACTAAGGTTCATACCACCTTGAATGATCCCTAAAAATATTAATCTATTTCATATGCCAAAAAATGGTTCATGATTTTTTTCCATTCATAAATCATAGACCAAGTTTTTTTTTTATCTCATTATCACTCCTCCCAATTATCCATTACACCTATGCCATAAGTCATTCCATTTTATTCCCCCAATCCTAATTTATAACCTTTGAAATTAACATTTATCAAGGTTCGAAAAAGGTTAAGCTCCACGATAAAATATTTCCTCCATTTTACCTCTGCCTAACCTTGGTCCCTGGTGAATAAAATTTAAAAGAAAATTTATTTTTCGTGTCATTTCCTAAGTCCTCAAATATTTTCATGTCTATGCACCCCCTTTGAGTTAAAGTCCTCATATCTTCTCCATATCTGATGGTAAGCACACATCAGGCCAAGATCTAAAGATACTCACATATCACTCTTCCCCGTGCTTTAATACCAGAAGATTATTTCTTTAATGTATAAGGCCTAAGTCTCATGAAAATCAACCTAAATGCTCCCTAAATCCTTCAAGTCATGTGATCCCCCTTTTATTTTATGTCTATGCATCCCTTTACTTAAGTTTCATGCACCTTTGTCGAAACAAATGGTACACATGCACTGTCCATGTGGTCTAGTGGCACGTACGTGTCCAAAGGGGGTTGATTTGACCGTGTTTTAAAATAAAAATCTTTGGAATTTCATGAATATGTGTATCTAAGTCATAAAGGTGAAAATGACTATTTATAAACATTCCTAAGGTTCGCTCTTTTTCCCTTTCATTTTATATCCGACACACTCCCCTCATAATTTTCAAGCACTTTTTATCAGATGGATGGTACTCATGGATTAAAAAATTAATATAATGGTACCTATGCATAAAAGTGGGGTTGTCTTGATCAAGGTTTTAATAGAAGGCTCCTTTCAATTTCATGAGCACGTCTAAACATAGTTCATGAAGATAAATATTTATAGATTATTTTCTATGGTTTGTATTTTTCCCTCCATCTCAAATGTATTCCTTTCATGTAAATACCGTGCACATTTATTTAAATGAACAGTACTCATGCATCGCCATTTTGACCCAAAGGCATGCATGCGTAAAGGGAAGATTGACTTATCCAATTTTTAAAGGTCAAAGAAATGATACGTTATAACAATACTTACCCCCTAAGTCATTAAGCTAAAATTTCATCAAAATTTCCTTAGGTTTGTGCTCCCCCCTCATTTTATGTCCATGCATCCCCTTCCATAAATACCATGCACCTCTACTAAAATGAGTGGCACTCAAGCACTACCGATTTGATATCATGACACACACACATTAAAATGAATGACATTTTTTGTTAAAATGAACGACATGCATACATCGACATATCAATCCAAGGGCATGTGTGCATAAAAAGGGAATTTATTTATCCGAAGGTTCAAAGCATCGTGTATTATGAGAATATTTTCCCCCTAAGGCTCCCAAGCCAAGTTATCAATCATTTTTCCAAAGGTTTGCATTTTCCCTTTTATTCCATGTTCGACGTGCCCCTCTCATAAAAATCAAGCACATTTTTTTCAAATGGATGGTACATGTGTATCATGAGTAGATCTAACAGTACTCATAGATCCACGCTCGTTGAACATTAAAATAGAAGTCAACATTCATAATGGTCATGTGTATGTTTTAAAATCATTTAGGCCATAGACCTAGCCCATTGAAAGGAAAATATTATGATATTAAAAGTTTCATAAAAATGACCATGAAGAATAAAGTTAATGCTTTTTATAACACTCTCAATTTTCCCTTTCTCCCCCTTCTTTAACTAATGATACTATAGAATCTAAAGATCTGACAATACACACACATCACGACCAGATCCAACGATATGCACGGATCCAATTTGTGCAATTTTTGGGTAACCTCACTACCGAAGAGGAGATTTGTCTTATTCAAGTGAGAGATGGATGACACTCATGAATCCTAAATAGAATCAATGGTATACACCATTCAATAGATGAAGACAAAATGTCATATTTTAGAAGGATTCTAATAAGAGCCACCATGATTGATAGAATACAACCAGTAGTGATACAGAGAGCACCAACCAGATGGCACATCTTAAACTCGACCACAAGTAGTTTTCCAAGGCAAAGTTAGATGAAAATATATGGGGAAAAAGTGCTATATTGCACACATGATTAAAAATATACACCAATTAAGTTCTCATCAAAATCAAACATGCTTGAGGTAAATTATTTTCCAGTTAATATAGTTAAAATATGATGAGGTGATAAACTTCAATTGGAAAATTTGAAAATAAGTGGTTGGCAAACATAAAAGTGCCTCATGTGAAAACCAGCCCCAAAAGCTATTTATGGCTTACGTAAAGGCTTCCAAAGCACATAACTAAACTTGAAGAGTTATATTAGAAGAATTGCTGAGTGCTTATAGAGTTTTAGGAGAAGCTATAGATTATCCTAGCCTAAGAGGGAGAAAAGAAGAAAGAAAAAGAGAAGGAGATGATTGCATCATCAAGCACACCCATTGTTCCTCAAAACATCGTGTATGCTATAAAAATATAATGAACCAGTTCGCATATACATCGTTGGACGAGACGATCACTCTTGAGAAAGACCTGATAGTGTACTCAGAGAATTTGGGGCTAGATAAATGCCTCTCCTTAGCACAAGAGTGGGAGACTAAAAACACAATAGTAATTAGCTTTGAAGAGGCAAAGGAAGATCATCAATGCAGTGCAACATTGCTCATGGGACTCCTTAAAAGAGCACAAAACTCATAGTGGCAAGGAGCTCCACATAGTAACAAATGGAACAACAATTTGGGGAAGTTGGTGTGCCCAAAAGTATATTTCTCTTTAGATTTTTTAGCATGGCTAGCAATTGCATACGATGCTGAGACCAAGGTTGTCTGAGATCTTAATAATTGACCTGCCTTTAAGATAATGTGATAAAGCATATTAAGGGTTTTCCAACTCAACAAGGCCAACACCCCTCTAATTCAACAGATAATTGACCACCAATCTTGGTAAATTATTTTTACTCAGTACTATGCTACTCTATTTGAACCATATGATATTATATCATACAATTTTCCAGTCATGAAGGTTGTATTGTGACCTTGGGTTACATAGACATGATTAACATAGTATTGTGTGTAAAATAATTGAGTGTGTTTGGGAGGAAGGTGATGCATCTAGCCATGCATCACCTTTGTTCCTCAAAACATCATGGATGCTATACAAATATAACGAACCAGTTCGCATATACATTGTTGGACGAGATGATCACTCTTGGGAAAGACCTGATAGCGTACTCAGAGAATTTATGGCTAGATAGACGCCTCTCCTTAGCACAAGAGTGGGAGACTAAAAACACAATAGTAATTAGCTTTGAAGAGGTAAAGGAAGATCATCAGTGCAGTGCAACATTGTTCATGGGACTCCTCAAAAGAGCATAAAACTCATAGTGACAAGGAGCTACACGTAGTAACAAATGGAACAACAATTTGGGGAAGTTGTGCCCAAAATTATATTTCTCTTTAGATTTTTTAGCATGGCTAGCAATTGCATACGATGTTGAGACCAAGGCCATCCGAGATCTCCATAATTTACCTACATTTAAGATAACGTGATAAATCATATGAAGTGTTTTGAAACTCAACAAGGCCAACACCCCTCTAATTCAATAGATAATTGACCACCAATCTTGGTAAATTATTTTTACTCAGTACTATGCTACTCCATTTGAACCATATGAGATTGTATCATACAATTTTACAGTCATGAAGGTTGTATTGTGGCATTGGGTTAATTATTACATAGACATGATTAACATAGTATTGTGTGTAAAAGAATTGAGTGTATTTGGGAGGAAGGTGATGCATCTAGCCATGCAATGTAACAAAAAATTATCTCCCCCAATATACTCATGGGAGGATGAACCCAACAACTAGATTCACTTCTAGCTAGTTAAATTCAAAAATAGAATCATAGAACAACATGAGAAAATGCCCCCTTTTTCCCATTATTCAATACTCATGCACCTTATAGTAGGGCAAATGGACAACCAAAATTTGGGTAAATTAGGGCAAATAAGTGCACGAGATATACAAGAAATACTACCATTAATACATGAATGATGCTCCCACTATGGTTGGTTCTTTGACCATTTTCTAGAAACAATCCATAAGATGCTATGTGGTGATCTCTCGAAAATTATAGGTTTTGGATTTTCATATTTTTTGAAGGAGAAAAAAATAAGATATTACTTCCTAATATAAGATTTCATGTATATAAGACTATATGGCATGAAAATTATCCCAAATGCTTTGCCAAAATATTGTCCAATGTTTGTGGCCATACTTGAAATTGCAAGGCAAACTATTGAGGAAGCAAAAATTCACTTGGGTAGGAGAACTGGAAAAATTCCCTGGCTATCCGTTCCCTGTAGGTTTGGTCACTATATTTTCAAAGGGTATTCAACTATGTTTAAATATATTTGTGACATGGATGACTATTGCTTTGTAGAAGTAACATGGAGACCCTATGATCCTAAGGGGGTTTATGGTAAACTAGTATAGAAATGGTAGTATACTTGGGTACAACACAAGATTGATAATTTTTAGGATGATATCCAAGAGGTTATCCAAAATTGCCAAGACCTAGAAAATGTATGGTTAAAATTTGCATACGATAAGAGAGGAAGTACTCAAATTGAGCAAGTAGGCAACTACCCCCCTGCATTGGTGATGTTGAGAAGAAATTTTGTGGAGTTAGTAGCCCCTCTCATCCTAGTGATCACTCCAGATAAACTTCATAATCCTATTTTTAGCATCATCAACCAAGAAGTGGACCAAGTAGAGATCTTGGTTAATGATGAAGATATCACTGAAGTTGCAGTAGAAGCCCCTTATATAACTCAATTAGAAATAAAATCACATACATTGAAAAAGAGAAAGATATAATCACAACACCCCAACTTGTTTCTCAGGCCCCTATTGGAGCAAAAACAATGCTTGTTGAATCTAAAAAAATACAGGTGGAGGACCCCTTGAAAATTATATTAAATTTGGAAATGTATATGCCTAGGCTAGAACCAAAGGTAGTACCCAAGATATTGATCATCAATGACAAGAAAATAGAGATATCTGCAACCATTCAAAAAAAATAATAGAAGTTAGAGGATTTGATGAGCTATTGAGAGGGCACCAGATAAAATTAGCAAACCCAAATTCATCCCCAAAACATAAAAGGGCGAAGCTAACCCTATCATCTACAAAGAAAACTCATACTAGAGTAACCTTAGTAAGAACTAAAGAGGATATTCCAGTTAGTAATAGTGGAGAAAGGAAGCTGCAAGCCATAGAAAAGGGAGAGGATCCAAGGAAAATCCAAATCATAGAAGAGGATGCTTCATATTCACAAGTGACAACCATCACAATACCAAAACCAAAGAAACCTACTGCCATATAGGAAAAGTGATGTGCAAATATTTAGGGATAGAAAATATTTATTGCAAACAAGGGAGATCATACAAGCACATGCATCACAAATCCTAAAAGAAAACAAAGAATTGAAAGCAAAGCTAAAGGTCACTTAGACAGAAAGAGAAAATTTATAGTTTGAAATAGACAACCTCAGGGGACAGACATCGCAAGTTAGTATTCCACAAGAAAAATCCTGAGTAATAATTAAGAGCATCATTTTTTTAGATTTCCTCTCGAAATTCAAGAGAGATGACTCATAAGATATAGAAGAAGATGGAAGTGATTATTAAAATATTCAAGGAGATGAATCTGATCAAAGCCATAACGGAAAATATAAGAAATCTCCTAATGCATAGTGAAAATAGAGGAAATTTCATACTCCTTATCTTCCAATAATTTAAAGTATATTATCAAGATATTGAGGGAGAAATAGTTACTCTAGGAGATGGCACTAAATTAGAATATGTAGTAGAATTCCTCAAAGTCTTTATGTTTATGTTGAACAAAGTAGGGTGGTATGATTGGACTAAAGAAATGGTCATATTACAATAAAAGGTAAAGGATGACATGGCAAGGGCAGGCCTTTCTCTTAAGGAATTTTTAGGTCTCTAATATAGAAGACCTTATCCTCCATAGAATCTAGGAATTTGAGTGTGATCAAGAAAACAACACAAAAATTGGCCAGGGAAACTACATTTTTAGCTGAGGTAGCCAAATTTTTATGTTCTATGTGTGAGAAGAATAAGATTTGGATAAGGCAACAGAAGAGAAAAACCCTTCAATATTTGAACGCAGTAAAGTTTACCATGTCATTTTTTGAGCAAGCATGGGAATTCATAGGCACCATGATCAAAGACATACAAAAATAAGAAGTCAATAAGAAGAAAGAAATCAAGGCTAGTAGCTTAGAAATGATACTTTGGAAATTTCAAGGCCCTGAGATGAGAACTATAGAGGTGGGACAGAGCTCAGGGAAAGATATGATACCAGATGTCAAATTAGACACTAAGGGTCCCACTACATAAGGAGAAGAGGGGTCAAAAAATAAGATGTTGATGAGGGAACGAATCCATAATAAAGTATCATACAATTGTACAACATAATTTTTGGCAAATCCAAAGACTTCACATAATATAAAGATAGATTTTTGAGAATAGTAAAGCCTAAGACAACTGTAGACCACCCAACCGATCAGAAGCAAAAGATGATGGCAAGTGGAAGGATCAGATTGTAACAATTATAATAGATTCAAAAGATTCAAGGCTACATAAGGAGTTGCCACAACCAAAATCAATATCAAGTATTGCATGGCAAAATTATGCAAAAGGTATGCTAGAGTGCCCTATTCTTTCAATCAATTGCATTTCTTAGTGTATATTTTCTTTGTCCCATCCTTATTCTTTCCTTCCATTTGTGTAGGAATTATAGAGGATGCACTTAGTTAGGTGAGATCATTTCTAGAAATTGAGTCAAAAATTGGAGGCTCTTAATCACTACTCTTAGGATGAAGAGTTAGAATTCCTCTGTTACATTATTTGAATAGAGTGCATTATTGTATTAAATTTTTACAGAGATCTGAGCATTTTGCCAAACTCAAATTGTAATATCATGTGGAATTTAATACTAAATATCCAGCTTCTTCCTTCTTGAAATATTTTCTTATGTGTGTGTGTTTTCCATTTATGTATTATATTATTTGAATGTATGAATGGCACTTTCTTTCACTAGTTTAATCATTTATGCTTATTACATAATTTGAATGAACATAAATGAACCAGTTCTTCTTTATTTTTCATTTTGTTTTCAAAATAATCTTAATCTTTGCTATAATTTCCCAAGAGATAAGGCACCAATCCACTTTCTTTAATCTTATGTTGGGAGTTTTCTAAAGAGCTTGATCAAAATAAATAATTTACAAGTTTTATTTCTTTTTATGAATCTGGATGAGCATGAACTTATATTGCTAAACCTTTAAGTTTACCTCAGGGGTATCCCAACCCTTTTTGGTCTGTTAAGAGTCTTTTAAAGACAAATATTTTTCCAAAATATAGAGGTTGATCGATCAGAGTCAACAAAACTTATTATGAATGAGTGATTTTCTTGTAGCATGACAACCCCAAACTTCTAAGGATGCAAAAAATCACCATAAAAAGTAAATGACATCATTTCTAGGGATGAACTTGTAATCTTGATTACAATTTAATACCTTATGATAATTTAAATCTTTTGGAAATATTCGGCCTACAGGAATAGGGAACGTCCAATTCTAACTTTAAATATTTTTGAGTTAGTTTTCCTTGTGCATCCACCAGTTTCTAATAATTCAAGAATTCATAGGTTATAGGATTATCTTGAAATATTTTCTTCCATTTCTTGAATAAATTATATCCCAAGAAGTATACCCCATGATATTGAGAGTAAAAAAGGGGGTCAAGAAATATTGACCAGAATGTTATATTTTTTTCTTCACATACCAGTGTTGGCGATTCTGACTGGTTGAGACCCAAAAATCAAGAAATCAAGAAATCAAGAAAAAAGGAGCAGATTATGCTAGAGCAAACAAGGAAAACTGCTCGACAGGTGCTTCTAAAATTTTCTAAATCCAGAGGTATTCTTCAGAAATTATCCATTTAATTCATCATTAGGAAGTTTTTTTTCTAAAAATAATTTAGAAGTTACTCCTATGAAAAATTATTTTGTTACTCCCCCTGCTATTATAAGTAGATTTACTACTACACCACCTGCTGCCATTAATATAAATCCTATTAAAATTACTCTCGTAGTTGTCATGGCAAACCTGAATCCAAATATTTAATATAATTTGAATAAATAGAGGACCAATAGATACCTCTCATTTGCCCTACCTCATGTATTGCATGATATACCTACCAAGGCTCACAAGTATCTCCCAAAATTTTAAGGAAATAATGTTGTATCTTGTAATGATCATATCAATGATTTCTTGTATGCAATGGATAGGCTTGAGGTGAATAAGTAAGATGTGGTCCTTAGGTTATTTTTATAGACTTCGAAAAAATATGCCAAATATGGTTTAACACTATTACGGTTGGTACCATCCAAAAATTTCACCAAATGCAATAAAGCTTTCTAAAGAAATATGGTGAAAGAAAGAATGAACATTCTCTTTTGATTGAGTTAACTACTATGAAAAATAAAGAAAATGAATCCATAAGTGATTTTCATAGGATATTTACATGTTTAAGGAATAAAATCCCTGCCCTCTCAAGATCAAATGATGTTCAGTCTATTTTCTTTCATAAGAATGCATTTCCAGGAGAATTTAATTATGAATTAAGGCAAGAACAAACTGCTACTATTGATTTATGCATGGATAAAGTAATGGAAATTGAGAGAAATATGTTATATAGTGGTAAAATGAAGCCTTATTATTTAGAGTTAATTTAGCCAAATAAAAAACCCAAGTAGGATTTGAGCTGTTAAGAAAAACAAAAAAAAACCCTATGGAAAAACTTGTGAATCAAGTGAATAAAATGTTTAATACGATGAATAATAGGTTGGTAAAAATAGAGAGAAATAAATAAAATAATGGTGAATTTTCACATTCTCAGGGATATAACCAACAAGGTGATAGTAGACCCCCATTCAGGAGAAATTTTAATAGAAACTGGGCAAATAATAGCTCTAATTAAAACAAAATAGAAATAATGGAAATAATTGGAAAAAGATAAAAACTGATAAAGATCAAGATGTTGTTCCAAACCCTATTTCTTCTATGAATATAACAACATATTTTCCTTATTTTTGTTTTGCCTGTGATGCCCCACATAATCCTACTGATTGTGGAATTTACCTAAGCATGCATAATGTTGTAGATCTAGATGATGAGTCTAAAGAAGATATTAGAATTAATGTTTGTTGGTCTCAAGAAGATGAATCTAGGGAAAATTTATTTGAATAAAATATGGACTTATATGCCTCTAATCATCGTCCTAAAATCTTAGTAGCTAAAAATGTAAAAATTTTGCAAAGATATCATCATCCTAACCACTTGTCATCCACTCATCATCAAATCATAGCCATTCATCATTTATTTTTATATATAAATATATAAATATAAATATTTTATATATTTATATTTATATAAATATCTATATATATATATATATCTCAGCCACCCATCACATATTAAATCCTGATCTCTCATTTAACATGATCCATGTCACTTATCAAATCACAATCACAACCCTTCATCATGTTTTAATCTCAACCACCCATTGGTGTCATCGAAACCCTAACATGAATTAAGGGGAATCATAAAATATCATTCACTTTTGTGAATGAAGGTCCAAAAATTAACATCTGGAGAGGTCAAAATCATCCATCATCTCATGAGCCCTAAAATTCTATCATCCCATTCATCCCTTCGCATTTGCATGAACCCTCACCATCGCCATATCCGTTGTTCATCCTCTACAACCCCTACGAACCAGATTCGAACCCTATCGAGCATCCGCCATAAACCACAAACACTTAAGGGCATATCACAAACACCTTAGAGCATCTCATAAATTTTGCAGAGCATATGGTAGACACCATAGGGCATATAGCTAGCCCCCAGATGCTTCAGGTCATCTACACGACATCAGATCGAACTAGCAGAAGCATAGATTCATTGACTTAGGTATTGACAAGGTTGTTATTTGCTTTATGACTTACGTTTCCTATATTTAGTTTACATTTCATCAACACTGCACTTAGGTTTTAGTAGATCTACTTTTTGAAGAGGGCCTCACACAGTGGAGCCCTCGCATGTATTACTGACCCAATTTTGTGGAGTGTTTTGTATGCAGGTACAAGAGATATCTTCATTGATGGTTGTTGCAACTCGAGTGGCCCTGTAGGGATACACAAGCCCACTCACCCTTGTTTGGAGCAAAGAAGATCTAAATACACCACCATTATTTGATCGAGGGTTTTATCCCTCCTATTGTAAATCATTGTATCAAAGCAAATATTGCTCTATAACCCTTGATTTGGGGCACATCTATGTATAAAGTGGAGATCAAGGCTCCCCGAGTTTATAATATATGAGATCTTTCATTTTATGTGTGCATTGTTATCTACTTTGATTTACTGCTTTTATTGGTGTTCATATTTTTTTGCTTTACAAAATGGCGATCACGGTGGGACCCCCAAAGGGTTTCATATTTTGATTTACCTTGTTTTTACCTAAGTTTTTGATCTATGTTTTTCTATTTTTACTACAGGTTTACAAAAACTCGATCGTGCAAAAATTGTAAAATAAAAAACTAGGGTTTTTAGAAGCTATGGGGATTCGATCTGTGGTTGTGTAGATGCCTTACTGCATATAGGGTATGCCACACTGCATTTGAGATATGCCACACTACATTCAGGAGACACCACATAGTATCTGGAGATTTGGTGTCGCATCTATGAAGTTGGAAGAAGAATACATAGGCTTCCTGGTAAGTTGTGTTCAAACCCTACTTACGTTTTTACTTTTTAAAAGAGAAAAGGAAAAATAAATATTTATTTTTCTATTTAAAAAGTAATACATCATGCATTTTTAGGTATTCTAGGCATTCGTAGGCATTTTATTTACAATAAAAAAAAAGAAGTGCATTTTAGAGTAGCAATCCATTTGTCATATAGACTGCATATAGGGATAGATCTGCACTCATAAATCAATTTTTAGTTGCATTAGGGCTTTTAGATTTATTTTATGTTGTTTCTGAATTTGTATGTCAGAAACAGTCTAAAGTTTATCTAAAATTCATTCACTACATTTTGGCTCATGTTTTTTTGTTGTTTATGGCATTTTGTTTGTTGTTTGGTTTGCTTTGAGTGTTTTCGCTTATGTTTTAGGCAACAAAATTGAAGAGCATACTAGGTTGCATCTTAAGATAGTTTTTCTTTTCATTTTAATGTTTAGAAAAACACCATAGAGAACAAAAATTTTAAAAGGAACCACACACTCTTCTTTCTTTCTCACTTCTCACCCTTCTAGGTTGGAATAGGTCACTTGTGCTCAAGCTTCCTCCCACTATTAGAAACACATGTTGATTCAGAGTGGAAGAGCTAGGTGAACCCTCCACACATTGTGGATCTTAAGTGGTGTACCCTAGAATATTTTTGAGGGCCTCACACTTGGCACTAGTGTTCCTAGTCACCACCTTGGTTGAGTTCCCTATGATGTGAAGGGTGGTTTCTTTGCATTTTTATGTTTAGAAAAATACCATAGAAAATGAAAACTTAAAAGGAACCCACACACAACATGTTTCACTATTAACATCAACGAGTTGGATTTCATCACCAACCATTGATCGAGACCAACAATGGTGGGATTCATCTCCATATGTTGGCTCGCCCCCTAGACACCCTAGTAACCCCATGAGTGGTTTTCTAGACTTCATCACTAGAAAATCCCCCACTTTTGAGAGATCCTCGAAGTGGGTTACACTTTAGGAAGCCATTTCAGTCATTTACATTTCATTCCTTGTCAAAGGGGTGAGTGTGAACATACCTTCCACCCACCTTGCATAGTTGTTTTAGGCTTAGGGAGTCTTAACATCAAACACAACAAAATAAAAATAAAAAATAAAAAACAACAAAGTTGTTGCAAAGACATAGAATACTTGTTTGCTTGATTTGTGTGATCATTTTTCATTTCCATTGCACATTCCACACACTCACCCCACACATTCATTTTCCCAGCCTGCTTCTAGCTTATGGTATTGACCAAAAATCAAGCCCTGGGCCTCGCATGGTTTACCAAAATTAAGCTAGAGCCATGAATCAGGTACCTACTAGCCAACCAACTTCATCCATGGAGTGCTCCACTCCTTCCCCAACCACTTTCATGGCTAACCCAACCAGTGTGGCATAGACAAGCCATTTTGGCTTGTCTATTGGACCTTCTCACATAGTATTCACCTTGAATATTGATGTGATGCAAAGAGCTATCCACACTTCCATTCCAAAAATAGAACCATCCACACCAATCGACCATCACATCACTCACATAGATATGGACAAAGTTGGAGCTTATTTAAGACCAACCAATCCAGTTCTAGAACCACTCAACATCCCACCCAGACATGTTCCTTCTTCTCAACAAGAACTTGCTCACTCATACCCCAAAAATTTTAACCAAGTCTTCACCAACCCTCTTTTTGAGGCAACATCCACACTCCCACACCAAATTCCTCCACAACCATTTAGCCAAAGCACCTCCATTTCATTTACCTATACCACTACCTACTCCAACCCACTCTACGAAGCATAAGTTAATGCTACTTCATAGATTCCATCCACCATTCCATCTACCATCCCTCATTCAATTGTGATTCCTTTCACAACTTACCCTCCATTAACCTCAACCAACATTACCAACACTCACACCATACCTACATCCACTCCCAACACAACCGCACAATATGCATCTAAAATTGCCATACAACAAGCATGACAAAACCTCAATCAACTACTTATGGGCCATCAAGATGCTCGTTCTTACCCACAACAACAATCATAGGTAACAAAGTTCAAACCTCAATCCATTCTCAACCAACACACCTTTTTCACACCTGATCCATCTTGGGTATCACAATATTCTAAGGTCACCATACCCACACCTCCATTTCACCACATCAATACCACTTCCACAACCCAACACATTCACATCCTCCAAACTTCATCCCCACTTCATCAACATCAATCACTCCATCACCAACAAAACATCCAACATCACCATATACCCATAAATTCATTGGCCAATCAAAACCACATTCCATTCCAATAGTTCATCACCCAACACACACCACCCCCATACACTCATCAAATAAACTAGGGTTTCCACACACAAATGGAAGACCCTAAGATCCAAGCTTTGCAACAACATATTGATAGCCTAATTATGCATACACCTGGTATGATGTACCAAAAACCTACATTGAGACAGTTGATCAATCAACCCATTCATTCTTTGGTACCATCACCACCTTATTCGATAGACTTTACATTATCGAATTTTGACAAATTCAAAGGGACTAAGGACCCTAGGGAGCATATTAGTGCATTCATCCATTCATGTTTTAGAATCCAAGAGAATGATACCTTAATGCTCTAAAATTTTCCTCAGATATTAGGAGGGGATGCCTTAGAATGGTATAACCATCTACCACATCACAGTGTCAATATATATTCTAAAAATTGGTGGATAAATTCTTAGAAAGGTTCTCCCTTAATGTTCGAAAGAAAACTACCTTGACCGACTTGTACAATCTCAAACAATTTGAAGAAGAGTCGGTCTATGACTTTGGAAACTATTGGAGGGTCATCATTACCAAACTACCATTCTCCCTCCCAATGGAAGAATTAACTCGAATTTTCACAAGGAGTTATCTAAAGCCCATCTCCTTGTTATTGTAATTACAAAAATATAGAACACTCGATGAAGCTCTTGCCCAGGCTCGAGTTATCGAAGAAATCAAGATACAAGAGGGTGAGATCAAACCCAAAAATAAAGAATGGTAGAATAAGGGCCAATCCAAAGGAAACTATACTGGCCAATCAAAATCTGGATAAGTCAATCAAGTGGTCCTGAGTCAACTAGCAATGACTCAACAACAACAACCATCACTGCAACAAGTGTCATATCAAGCGGTTCCCCCACCAAAATAATTATACAACATAGTGCCAATTGTGGAAAATTATCAACGTCGATAATCTGTTTGGTAGACTCGTAATTACACACCCTTATCTGAATCATATACCTCCATCTTCCATAGGTTGTATGATGCCAATGCTATTACCTTACCTAAAGTTAAACCAGATGATCCAACTAAACATGGAAAGGGCTATAAGGAGCATTTATTTTGTCCTTTCCATTGATAGAAGGGGCATGACATTAATAACTACTTTTCATTCAAATACATTGTGCAAGACTTGATAGACCTAGGGGCCATTAAGTTGGATAGCCCCTTAGCATAACAAAATTAAAACCTTGGTATTTATCAGACACCACTTCCTCATCATGAGGAAACACAACAAACAACAGGGGGATCAAATACTATGACTCCCCCTAACCAAGTCAATCATGTGCAACAATACCAAGGTTTTGTGGGTGCTATCCATGTGGTAACCCAAGGTCAACAAAGCACAAATTACCAAAATGAACAACCTCAAGCAGTTCAACCTCCCATGGCACCACCAAGAAAATGCGTCTCCACAACCTCCTAATTCATCTCCACCCATTCATTTTTCTACCAATCCATCTCAAAAAATTCACCTTATAAGTCATCCATCCCAACCCATCCATCTCCCAAGCCATCCACAAAGACCTATCATCTCCCTGAGCAATCGGTTAACAACTAGTCTCAAAATAGCTTCAACCAAATTATCCATCTATGAGCTTATACAACAATCTCCCCCATACCGTGAGGCATTAATGGAGATATTAAAATCCATTGAAATTCAATCTCAAGACTCTAACACCTTTAATAATTTTATGGGGAGCATTCAAACATGTATGGAGCCCTCTATCGTATTCTTTGAATTTGAGATCAAATCAATATCATTAGAACCACCGGATCCTCCATTACATATCATGGCTCAAGTTGATAGGAAGCCCTTCAAATGAGTACTGATTGACATTAGCTCATCCATTAACATCATTACCACCTTAGCCCTCCAACATCTTAATCTTCCACCTTCTCACATCACCAAATCCACCTTCACCTTGTGAGCATTCAATGATGCTCTATGTTCTATAGTTGGCACTGTGGTCTTACCCATATAATTTGGGGTTAAGATGTTGCACACTATGTTCCATATCTTGGAGGGGTCTATGGCCTACAATGTACTCCTTGGATGCCCTTGGATAAGGGATATGAAATGTGTTCCCTCAATACTACACCAATGTTTGAAATATGTACATGAGGGATAAATTCATTGTATACCAATAAACATTGAACCATTCAAGTACTGCAACTTCATATCCAACCCATATGATTCCACACTTCCATCCACTCACTTGTCCTTAGTCCCATCAATTACACCATCCACTTCACTTCACAATTCCTCATCCAAAGCACCTATGCTAGAGGAATTCCCCATCACTAGTCCACATCAAGCTTCCACTTCCACATCCCAACCATCATCACAACTAGCAACATGTACATGTGGTTGGACCCAATCATCCTCAACATCCACACAAGGGGGACATCCCTCTACATCATCCACACCATCCACACTATCAAATACATCATCATCCACATAATCATCTTCACAAGCATCCATCACCATCTCATCCACACTAGAGTCACCAGCCATCCATCATATTCCTCAACCAAATTCATCTTCATCTCCACCAACCGATGTCTCACAAGTCGATTTGATATATTGTGAGATACCATTTCAACATACATCTCTCCCATCATTTGAGCTATAAGTCATTCCTAAACCCTCCGCATCCAATCCATCCACATCATAACCTATACAATTTGTAATCCATATCCCTAGTCCCAGTATTGGTGAATAGGTGGTTAAAAATATCACAATCATACCACTCAACATCAAAATTTTTAGGGACTATGGTCATCCATGTGACCCACCCTTATATATTGGAGCAGTATACAACATGGGTTCATCACCTAATAGAATTAATTTTATATATGGGGGGTTTATTCATTGTTCAATCCACTTCCCCTAGATGAACCCAAGCAACCATCCTGTGCCAACCTCGAAAACATAACCAATATTTATTTTCCATCATGATATTTTTGTCAAGTTAATTGGTAAGGATATGGTTTAGGATGATATGAACAAGGCATGCACGATATCATTGAACCTCAATATCGAGAAGTGCATGACAATTCAGGCCTAGGATACCATTCACATTCTTCCACTTCCTCTTTTGAACAAGCTTTTCAAAGCCTCCATTTAGATTTAGAAGAGGAAACCAATCACAATGATGACTTTGAGGAATTATATGAAGAATACAATGTCATATCGATAGCTTCAAATAAATCTAAAGAGGAATCAACCCCAATCACACCATTCACTAAATAGGATGAGTATTATCTCATAATTTTCCTCATCCATAAACCCATATTTCATTTTCTTCTTCCAAGGGAGTGAGCTGAGCCTACTGGAAAACCACCACCTCCACTTCATTGATCACCTCACAACAACCTGATGTAACATATGTACATAACAAAAATAAATAAAAATTGTTTTTGAATTTTTGCATTTGCATATCCCTATTATTTGTGTTTATACATGTTGCTTGCTTCTATCCAGGTTCTCAAGGTCCATCCATTGATTTTTAGAGATAAGAGCAAAACCACCCCTCACTTCGTAAACCATTCCCCCACTAAGTCATCATGAATCTTGTTGACTTATTCACACCACTCCGTAATCCATACGATTTGGCAAAACCAATTTCTATTGACATAAGTCTCATTGATATGGAATGGATTTCATTACCACCATCCTTCTACAAATTCATCCTTTTCAAGGAATTGTTAAGAGCTTCCATTGCTTACATTCTTTCTCCACCTTCACCTTCACCTTCACCTTCGCCTTCACCGTTGGATCCTACTATTTTTTAGGAAGAAATGAAAGAGATTGTGCTAGAAGAGTTTGATAATGTCATTGGTTAAATTCATCTGATCCCCTTTGCATTATGGGCTTATCAAACAAGCATTCACATGCCTACTGGGGTAACACCATTTTCATTGGTCTATGGTGCTGAAGCAATCATGCCTCTTGAGCTCGAGATCCCCTCACTATGCATTTCATTACGGGAATTCATAGATGATGATACTTCTATATAAGCACATCTTGACTAACTCATGCTCCTTGATGAAAGGTTAATCAATGCCTTGGAACATCTATGAGTATATCAGAATCATTTAAAATGTTCTTACAATGCCAAATTCCTTCTACACGAATTCCAAGTAGGAGATCTTGTCCTTAAAGAGAATCAGCAAAACACCAATGCATTACCACATCTTCATGATAAATTCACGGCTAATTGGTTAGGTCCATATATTATCACACAAAATGTGGGTCAAGGAACTTCTAGGCTTGCTAGTCTAGAGGAATTAGAAGATCTTGAAACACTAAATATCATCCACTTGAGAGTGTTCTATGCTTAATGCGATTCATATGTGTATATATACATGGCTGAAAAAATAAAATAAAATGAAAAAAAAAAATCAAATCATCCATACACACTACATTTCATACATCCACACTACATACTCACACTTCATTATCATTTTAGTGCATTTCATCCACCATATTAGGGATCATTTGCTTAGTTCGAATAAAAATTGATCCAACAAGTCTTGTTTCCTTAATCAGGGGTACTCTTGAGTTAATATACACCTCCTTTCCAAAGTTCATAAGTCATGACATCATTTGCACTATAATTCCATCATGCCTAGGTATTTTTGGTCACTCAACCACTCCTAGTATTTCAAGCAACCTCCAAAACATGTCAAGTTTTCTATAGGACCAAGGCACATTTTCACTAAAAAAATCTTGAGTTTTTGGAGTTGACTCTAACATTTTTTAACCAAACACATCTCACACCTATTAAAAATATCTTGTATCAAAGAGGGATAACACCATGATTGGGTTGAACCTCAAAGCAAAAAATTCATCTTTGCTTATCCCATTATGCACATAGTCCAAAATAAAAATAGTGGTCTTAACCACTAACAATACTTCCACATAAAATAATAAGTAGTAAGGATAGGGTAAAATTCTCATCACACCTCAATTGAGAATCTGATTCCCCAAACCTCTAACTCTTTTACAAACCACACACCATAGATCCCCAAGTAGTAAGGATAGAGATACATTTCCATCCAGATGGTTAGGTAGTCCAGATTCCCCAAAGCTTAGAGATCATATCATTGGACTATGGATCTAATCTCCACTGGGGCTATAGATGCTTGATTGGAAGTGGAGTATGCTCATGCGTGGTGACACGTCTCTCTTGAAGAGACCTTTGACCACACATAAGGATAAGCTAGCTTCTCTGTCTTCCCCATGATAGTTTTCATCACCATTTTCCCAAGATGGGTTAATGAACTCACTTTCACACACATTGGTTCTTGATTTACTTGAGTCATCACCATGCTCATGATTAGTAAATAAACATTCACTACACACACATTTGGTCTTGGATAAATTAGATAAAATTTAGTGAGTTTGTTCGACATCACTAGGATGTTTGAGTCTCTGTAAAACAACTCTAGATCAGTTATCCATAATCCAACACAACATTCATATCATTATCATACCATTACATGAGTATTTCACTTCACGTTCCACTATTATATGTTGGTTCCCCTGATTAAGCAATAAAGATAAAAATGATCAAGAAAAATCTAAACTACTACAAATGATCATTAGAGCATCAATTCAATTGTATTGTTATCATCATCAAGCATATACATCATCATTACATTATCACCCATGACATCATATACACATGCATTCACACAAACATTCACACAAAGTCATACATAAAAATAAAAGACCATGTATATATATATAAATTGCATATACAAAGAATACCCAAAGGCTATATACAATGGAGCACTAAGGCTCATATACAAAAGTGCATCAAGGCACTAGCTAGCACCCATAGGTAGACCCTTATGATCCTGATGGGTTAGAAGCTCGAGGAATCCTAGAATAAGAGTCACTACGCCTAACAATCCCAAATATAGAATGAGGAAGGCTGCTCTGGTAGCCCAATGTTATGTCACATAAGTAGATCCTCTAGCTCTTAAATATAGCCCTCTCAATATTGAAGGTGTAGCACATCCTATATCTGATGAGCATCCTTCCATGCCAGCTCTACTTAGAGCCTCACTATCACATCCTCACCTCCACCTACCACCATACGCACCTCTAGCTCTACTCGTAGCTAAGGATTCTTAGCATCCCATGTTGCTATTCTTGCATCCCACTCTACCACCATCTGTTAGATTTTGTCCCACTCAACATGGAGTTTAAGCCACTCCTCCTTACTCTAAGTAGGAGGTCTCTTCGGATCTCCTCCATATCCTTCCCACCATCACCATCATCTCCAATATTAGGAGGTTGATCTACTGTGACCCTCGACTGTCTCCCTCCACTACTGTATTGACGATATCTTTGACATCAGGGAATATCCTCTACCTTGGATGCCACCTCACCATCATATCCACTATTCTCATCCACCACCTGACTTAGTTCCCATGGAGGTTGTGAAGTGAACCATGCATCATAGTTTGTTGTAGTCATGATATCATCCACATCTAAGAGATCTATTTACTCATCATCCTCATAGTCCACATGCTAATCCTCCATATAAGGTAGGCTTGACTCATTAGCTCAATACCTATACAACACTAGAGTGTTAGTAACCCCCTACCACATCCTGAAATACTATAACACTCATGATAACTAGATCAACTCCACTCACTACCATGTCAAACCACCATCCACCTAGCCTGCCTGACCCATCATAGTTTCTCTCTATCAATGGGCCACCTAGCATCTTATCATGGTCATTAGTACACCTGTGTAGGTGTCAACCCTACCCATAAATCTCTACATTCCTGATAACTGTAACCAAGATGACTTGAATGTATCTCCTTAGTTGCCTACCATATCAATGCATAGGGCTAATCCCCATCCCAATCGCATGGTAGACCCATAGGATGAGCTAAAATTAAGTGATCCCAGCCCTAGATATGAAGTAGTACACTACAGCCCAATCCCTTCCACCCATGCATCCTCACATCATACATCTCCATGTATACTTGAGTTAGCAAAGCAAGTACCCAAGCATACACTTGAGTCTCATTGATCATATCAAACACCAATCGAATCATATTCCATGGGAACCAACATCTAGTGCTATTAGGCACCAACACATTAGCTAGTAGGAACATGACTAAGGTTGGTAGTACCTCCAGCTACCCCTCCACATACATCTCCAAGTACTTGATACCTCCACCACTAATCTTCACCTTCCACCAATCATCACCAAAAATTTGGCTCATCTCATACCCCTTATCATGCCCAAATTGGACATGTAATCCCTCCATAAGTACTCGAAAGATGTGGTACACATCCTTGAGTGTCACCATCATCTCCCTTATAGAGAATTGGAAGGTCCCTCTATTCAGATCCCACCGCTCTGCTAAGGTAGAGAGGTACCCCTCATCGGTTCTCACCACCTCTATTCGTACACACCTAGCCAATCCCACTCACTCTAGCTAATCCTAGTTGTCCTTATGTAGCACCTTTCTCATCCTTGGTATGATGGGTGAGAATCTATGTTGAGCCTCTAAGATTCTCAACTGTAGCACAACACAAACACAAATGCACATCAACATCTTACACATTGCATAATTAAAAAATAATATTTTTTTACAAAATCAAACAAGAGGGCTAGAAGCACTTACCTCTACCACTCGTGCATCAGCTCCCATAATTGAATCAAATCTCATTATCACATCCACTCCTTCCATCGTCATCACCATACTCCTTGACTCTCCTTCACTCAGACATCGCTTCTCAAACTCTCAAACGCAAGAATAAACTAAAATTTTACCCCTACAACCTTTTATAGCTTATTTGGTGCACTCAGATGCATAAGGGTATATATAGG
Organism: Wollemia nobilis; assembly: GCA_028583015.1. Taxonomy (NCBI): domain Eukaryota; kingdom Viridiplantae; phylum Streptophyta; class Pinopsida; order Araucariales; family Araucariaceae; genus Wollemia; species Wollemia nobilis. The sequence continues at coordinate 13,319,721 of JAQPPZ010017121.1, read as the reverse complement.
GTGCATCCAAATGCCTCCCTACATCTACAGAGTGGTAGATTCCTTCCTACACCTATGCATGATGTGGACCCAAGCCGAAGTTCGATTCTAGAATACTGCAAAAAGGACTCAAAGGGCCTCAAACCATATCAAAACCCCATAAAAATCACCTCAATATACATCCATAATATTTATCACATCATTACATCACATTTTGTGATAACATGGATTGATTGGAAATTTAAATAATGCTTGCGACTAATAGTCATGAAAATATCGCAAATTGCTTCAAATTTTCCCAAAGCAATTTCAAATTTTACAAAATCATTAAATTCACTCATCAATGCATTTCCATCTTCATATTCATTCAACATTACCAAATTCATTCATCAATGCATTTTCATTCAACATTGTCAAATTCACTTATATTATCAAGTGAACCTCATATCTAGTGGTTTACTCTATTCCCTTGGTGATTACAACGATTGGTTATCCATGCAATTCGGTAGGATGGATAGATCACCATAAGGATGCTTGCTCATATCATCATCCAACATCCTCTTGTTCAAAAACAAAATCATTTTGGTCCCTTAATTTTTGAGTGTGACTGTGCTCAAGCAAATTTTCCCAAAGATGTCATTGATGCCTTATCCGTGGGGTTACAAACACAGATAAATTTTACTACATTATTTGTTCTTATTTTACATTCAAGAATTAGAGCTAGTCACTAGGGATAATGGATCCCTAGGATGATTAATTCATTTACTTTATCATTTACATTTTCATTTTGCATTTCAATGATGCCAAAAGGTATATTTTCCAATAGCACAAACTCACCCCAAACTTAGGGCAACCAAATTTGATTTTTATTTCCCACATCGGGATACATCATATACATTCATTGCATCATCCAATAAAAAACTCTTTTTTTTTATTTTGGGGAAAAATAGAATCAATCATTGCACCATTCACATTCATTGCATCATTCATGTTCATTACATCATTCATATCATCCACATTTCTATCAATTGGCTCGTGAGATTCATTCTTCACTCATTCGCCAATTGAGGGGGTAAGCTACAACCACAAAAAATTTAGAGTCTTCTTGCACAATGAGGAAAGATTCCATTCCATAAAACCAAGTGTCTCTTATTTTTGTATCGCATTGTGTTTCATGCAACATGATACAAAAAGGGGCATCTATAGACATCAAATCCTATCCACTTGTCATCCACTCATCATCAAATCATAGCCATTCATAATTTATTTATATATGTATATTTATTTATATATAAATATAAATATTTTATATATTTATATTTATATATATATATATAAGAATAAATCTCAGTTGCCCATCACATCTTAAATCTTAGCCAATCATTTAACATGATCCATGTCACTTATCAAATCATAATCACAACCCTTCATCATGTTTTAATCTTGATCGCTCATTGGTGTCATCAAAACCCTAACATGAATTAAGGGGAATCATAAAATATCATTCACTTTTGTGAATGAAGGTCCAAAAATTAACATTTGGAGAGGTTGAAATCATCCATCATCTTGTGATCCCTAACATTCTATCATCCCATTCATACCTTTGCATTCGCATGAACCCTCACTACCACCATATCCATAATTTGTCCTATGTAGCCCTTGCAAACTAGATTTAAATCCTATTAAGTGTTCACCATAGACCACAAATGCTTTAGGGCATCTCACAAATACCTTGAAGCATCTCCTAAATGTTGCAGTGTCTAGCAGACACCATAGGGCAAAAGTGTAGATCCAGAGACCCAAGTATTGACAAGGTTGTTAGTTGCTTTTTGACTTATGTTAACTATATTTATTTTACATTTCATCAACACTGCACTTAGGGTTTAGTAGATCTACTTTTTGAAGAGGACCTCACACAGTGGAGCCCTCACATGTACTACTGACCCAATTTTATGGAGTTTTTTGTATGCAAGTACAAGAGATATCTTCATTGATGACTATTGCATCTTGAGTGGCCTCATAGGGATACACAAGCCCACTCACCCTTGTTTGGAGTGAAGAAGATCTGAAGACACCACTATTGTTTGATCGAGGGTTTTATCCCTCCTATTGTAAATTATTGTATCAAATAAAATATTGCTCTGTAACCCCTAATTTGCATTAGAAATAGTTTATATTCCATCATTTGGGTTATGTAAATGTATCTTCAAAGGTACATACTTAGGACATTAGATTACTTTAGGGGGAAGTTATCTAGTTACTTCATGCAATGTAATAAATGCACAAGTGTCAATGTGCAAGTTGTAAATGTGCAAGGTGTCACTTGTACAACTAGATAGAGTGTTGGCCAAGTATCCTATTTTACCTATATAAGGAAGGCCTCATTGTTAGTATAGATAAGCAAGGGGAGTGTCGGTGACACAATAGCTTAGGGATCTTAGTAGGTAGTTCAGTTTTGTGTGGATCACCATCCATTGGTGATGGATGCAATGTAGTCCAGTAGCTATATTGATGGAGTGCTCATTTCCTCCATAGCTACATTGTATTCATTTATATATCATTTATGTTTATTGCATATCTCAATCATCTTGCATATTTACTTTCTTTAATATTATTCTGCATCTCATGATTATTATCTCCTTTGGATATTGTATCAAAATCTAATAGTGGTATCAGAGCTATGGTAGATCTAGTCTATGCAGGTCTACAGGAAAATCACCATCATTATTGAGCCTAAGTGTTTTGTCAACCTGACGCACCATTGGACCAGTCATTGTCAAAATTTCTCAGAAGAATCTAGGTGATAGAATCAGGGAGAGTCACAAGTGAGGACTGAAGGATATCTCAATCCCAAAAAATACTAAGATTGCATTTGACTTGAGTCTTTCCACAGAGTTATAGGAAAACTCATGAAGACCAGGACTCAACACTCAATCCACTAGATTGATAGAGCATCTAGTGAAGATCCAAGATATCTAGAATTTTCTAACTATTTTCTAAAGTTTATTTTGTTGCAGATAACTAATTCTTAGAGGATTGGTACTCCTCCTATGATAGAAATCTAGGAGACTCCAACTTCATTTCCCGAAGGTCGATGTGCCCTCATAGTGTAGAGATTAGTTTCTTGTGTAGGAGAAGAACACTATGGAAGAAGACTTCTAAAGAAAATGTATGGTGAAGCTAGGAGACTGAATATCTCCATTGCATATTGAAAAGGCCATAGTAGCCTTGAAGAATATGCCATAGAAGCTTGATACAAAAATGCCATAGTAGCCTTGAAGAATAGGCCATAGAAGCTTGATACAAAAAGGCTATAGTAGCCTTGAAGAAAAGGCCATAGAAGCCTTGAAGAGAAGCCATAGAAGTCTTGATATTGAAAATGCCATAGAAGCCTTGATATTGAAAAGGCCATAGAAGCCTTGATATTGAAAAGATAGAGCTTTGATATTGAAAAAGGCCATAAGAGCCTTGATACTGAAATAGGCCATAGAAGCCTTGATCCTAAAAAGGAATTTGAAAGGAATATCTGATTCAGAAGTAGATTAAGATTTTAGTATTAACATATTTGTTGTAAGGAAAGAAGATTCAGTGAGTTGGGAAACTTCCTACAAAATATTTAGGAAGGGTATCTTCTTCAGAATCAATTCAGCACCTGAAGCAAAGGAGATCAGGAGAAGATCTCATTGAAGGACTTCTAGACTTGGAAGAAGGACTAGGAGAGTCCTGCTCGAATCCAGAAGTAGCAGAATCAAAGATCTAGGAGCAGATCACATCACCAACACTTCCAGGAGTAGAAGGTTGAAGAGGTCTCAAGTGAAGACCATCAGAAGTTGCAAGATCAAAGACCTTAGAAAGGTCTCATCGAGCATCCAGAAAAAGGCTAGGAAAGCCTTACTGAAGAAATCATCAAAGGAGATCTCACTGGAGAAATCCACTACCAAGGAGAAGCCCTTGATAGTGAAGAACTTGGGACAATTATCGCCATCCGACAACAAGCCCAAGAGAAGGAGAATTTGGCAAGGAGTGCCAAATTGTAGAAGAAGAATCCAGTGAAAGACCTCAAGATATTCAGAATCTTGAGAGGAAGATCTTGCTTGAAGTCAGAATTCGACAAGAAGACTTGAAGACAGAAGAAGCTCATCAAATCTAGGAGATTTGAAGATTACCTCTCATAGCAAGAAGGCACCACTTCAGAGATAGAGACTTCTCCAAATCTATAGTGGAAGGAGAATATTACAAGAGGAGAACAAGCCACCAAATCCTAGGCTCGTAAAAGAAAGTTTGAGACCATCATTTGGTGAAGAAGGGGTTGTTCAAGAATAGTCTACAAAGAGTTGCAAAACCCTACTCGGAGCAGCAACTTGGTGATCTTAGGCACCAAGATCTACATCCTCTACAGAAGCAGAAGAAGGAGCTACAAAATATTAAAAAAGGTATGCAACTACTGGTGCTAACTAAGTCATTAATTAAGATTCATTTGAGCACCTTATCTGGATTAAAGTTGCATAAAGAAAAGTAGATTACAGTCTTCAAAAGTGCAAATAGAAAGAGGTTCATTTTAAGGTTCATTTGCACATTAATTAGGAGTTGATTAGATTTTAGAATTATATCTATCAACTACCTATCATCTACTTAGAAAATAGAAAAGAAGACTAAGTCCTACAATATTAGTTGTAGTGAATTTGCAGAATAACTTCTAAAGATTCATTTTAGGTTATTCTTGAATAGTTGTAGTAGATTAATTAAAGTGCATTATCTTGAGAGTTAAATTGGAGTGATAAGGTGAAATTATTAGTGCATTAAAAAAAGGGTCTATTAGATTTATTATGCACTAGTATACTACTCTCAAAAGAAAATTAGCTTTTGTGTTCTTGAAGGGCACAAAATCTGATTTGTATCAAGTGTCTAAAGACACTATTGAAGCACTAAAATCTGCAACTTGTAGTGGCCAAAAGAAGCCACCCAAAAAAGTTAGAATCCTCCAAAACTTGGAGAAGAACCTAAAATAGAAATAGAAGCTTCATTGAGACTTGGTGAGTCTCAGATCCAAAGCATTACAAGAGTGAATGCAAGAAAATAAAATGCAGAAAATTGCATAAACTAAAAGCTTCTATCTACTATTGTCTAAAGCTTGGATTTAATATAAAAGTGTCCAAGCAAAAAGGGAAGGTGTCTACTCATAAAAGACAACCTCAAAACCCTTGTATTGTAGGAAGAGAAATCTGCCATGAAACCAGAAATTTATATCTGAAATAAGAGTGCAAAAGAAGGAGGCTAATGTACAATCTATAGTACATTTTATTGCACCATTTTAAATCTAGTTTTTTATAGTCCAAGAGCAGATTTGGATGTGTCTCCAAAAGGCACAATATCAATAGGAAAAGCAGCCAATGTAAGCACTCTTCTTCCCAAGCAATAGCAGCCACTCGAAGGGCGCACCTTGGATGGATGAACCTACAAAACAAAGCCCACAAGAGGCCATCATCAAAGCTATATAAAGGAGTGCACATTCATTGATAGAAAACAACGACTTATGGACAACAACGTGAGATAGAAAACAATGTGAGACAGACAACAACATGATATGGATAGCAACATGAGATGAAACAAAGTGGAATGAACAACATCTACACTACGAAGAAAAAAGGGTATCTACTCCTACCAATGTAAGATGAACAACAATATGGACAACATCTAAAAGGTATCTATCTCTACCAAGGAGAAATAAACAACATCTACTCTACAAAGATACAAGTTTCAATACGTTGGAAGCATAGATAAAGGAAAATGAGCTACTTTCTTGGTGAAGATCATCCACCAAATGAAGCATCAAATTTGCTACTCAAGCTCCATAGCGCCTCATCAATCCACCTACAGAAAACAAGGTTGCTTGCTACTCAAGAAATATAGCAAAGCAAAGGAATGACAAACTAAAAGACCTAAGGAGTTATAATAATCTCCTTGGAAGGCATTATAAAGGTCTACATGCAGAGAGAGTGAATACCACTTGGCATCAATCTTCCAAGAGCAAGCATTACAAGAACATTGCCTCTCAAATGCCCAAGCATTCAAACTTCATTCTAATTCTCAAGCATTACTAAGAAGATTCGACTCTCAAGCACTACTAGAAGCTTTGACTCTCAATAAATGAGCATATGTGGTGACACTTGTTATTCACAAGTCCCACACGAAGGAGCAAGCATTACAAAGTGACCAACAACAAGAAGGAGTTACGTAGAAGGGCGCCCATACGTAATGGACATGACACGTGTCACCAAGCTTGAGTTTGCTCCTCCAATAAAAGTGCTCAAAGTTTAAATATTATAGCAAGTAGAGAGTGAGAAAAAATATAGTCAAAGCCAGTCAAGCACAACATGGAAGGAAGGAAGAAGGAGCATTTAAGACTCCAGGTTTTTTGAAGGTCAAATCTTCCATATTCAGTAGCGTATACGTTCTAGCATTAAAGACGTCTACCTCCATTGATTCTAGTGCCCAAGGGAACCTTATCATCACTGTTATATTCAGTCAAAGGGAGCATCGAAGAGTGGGGAGTCTAGCATCAAAAAGGTAAGGGTGAAATCCCATTTTATTATTGCTTTCAACTTTGGAGATATAAGGGTTATAAACTAAGGTATAAAATTTAGTTTAGTGAAAGCAAAGCTATAGGGGATAACTTACCAAATTAAAATAATATTTGCATCTCAACCTAGGAGAAATAAGGAATTCAACTTGGATTAATTTCTTTGATATTTTACAAATATTATTAATTTTCTAATTTTCCAAACTTTGGAGTGATAAGGGTTACAACATCAAACTAGGTCTTTGGAAATTAGAAATTAAAACCTAAGGGTCATAAAAAGAGGTTATTAAATATTTATTGTTAAATTTGGAAATTATATTTTACTTGTCTTTAAATTTCTCAAAAAGGACAAAAGGATTCCAACATTAAAACCTCTTGAAAATTGGAAAAGTGCTTAGTTCAATTAGGAGAAATAAGGTGTTAGATAAATTGATTTTTGACTATACAAAATCAATCATAAAATTGAACTTTATCTTTACAAAAAGCACTATATCATACTCCAAAAACATTAGGGAGTTATATGGCATTTTACAAAACTTGATCAAAGGTAGTCAAGTTGGGAAGATATAAGCTTTCTTCAAAACCTAAAATTAGGTGTTCATACTCTCATTACTAGGGAGACATAAGGAAGCCTACAAATCTAAAGGTTTCATCAAATCAAGCTTATATACTTCAATCAGGGTTTGCATATCCTAATATAAAAGAGCTATAAGGTAGACTTCTAAGGTTCTACCAAATTTCAATAGCAAGAATCTCTATCTTCATAAATCTATCATGGATGAAATTTTGAGAGAAGCTTTCAATAATGAAGAACTATTCCATGAAGTAGAATTCTATTCTCAAAACTTAATAGATACTCTAAAAGGATATGAATATCTACCCTCAAGCGACAAAGAGAAATTCTCCTTATTTCTTAAAGAAGCCAAAGAAGGTAGCTTTACAACATTGATTAACTACCTTCATGAAATTCTCTTCACAACATGGTGGAACTCAAAAATATTGGTTATATTTGCACCTGAAGAATGTCTAATGATCTATCTATCATTAATTGTATTTGTACTTACTCAACATAAGAAACAAGAGGGAAAAGAACAATACTATTGTGATGATAGACTAACTTGTCATGAAGCAGAGATCACACCAGCATCACAACAGAATCACAGGAAGAGAAGAAGGAGAAAAAGAAAGAAGAAACATACTAAAGGAGGCCAAGATATGAAGACACAAATTACCTACTGAACCTGAATACAAAATACGTAGAAGGAGAGTACAAAGCTCAAGAAGAAGATGAAGATCCATATTGAAGACTAAAAGTCTTCAATACCCAAATAATGTAATACATGGGGGTGTTAGAAATAGGTTATATTCCATCATTTGGGTTATGTAAATGTATCTTCAAAGGTACATACTTAGGACATTAGATTACTTTAGGGGGAAGTTATCTAGTTACTTCATGCAATGTAATAAATGCACAAGTGTCCATGTGCAAGTTGTAAATGTGCAAGGTGTCACTTGTACAACTAGATAGAGTGTTGGCCAAGTATCCTATTTTTCCTATATAAGGAAGGCCTCATTGTTAGTATAGAAGCAAGGGGAGTTTCGGTGACACAGTAGCTTAGGGATCTTAGTAGGTAGTTCAATTCTGTGTGGATCACCATCCATTGGTGATGGATGCAATGTAGTCCAATAGCTTTATTGATGGAGTGCTCATTTCCTCCATAGCTACATTGTATTCATTTATATATCATTTATGTTTATTGCATATCTCAATCATCTTGCAGATTTACTTTCTTTAATATTATTCTGCATCTCGTGATTATTATCTCCTTTGGATATTGTATCAAAAGCTAACAATTTGGAGCACATCTATGTATAAAGTAGATATCAAGGCTCCCCAATTTTATAATATATGGGATCTTTTATTTTATGTGTGTATTGTTATTTTGCTTTGATTTACTAATTTTATTGTTCATATTTTTTTGCTTTATAAATAGAATGAAACAAGGTAAATTAATACCAACAATAAAAGAGGTAGAAGAATTAGAAACAATACATGCCTTAAATTTGATAAATAGAATTGTGCCTAGTAGGACAAAAAAGGCATCAACTAGTGAGGTTAGAGGACAAACTGTTACAAATAAAACCTCATATAAAGAGAAAAATGAAAAGAATAAAAAATATAAAAGGGTTGTTCTTGAAGTAGTAGAAGTAGAAAATCCCTATCCTTTCTGTGTCTTGTGCCAAGACCTTTTATTGGTTATATTTTTTGTGCACCCCTGATGGTCAACTGTTTCATTTGACATTGATACACTCAATTATCTGGTGCAATGTCTGATGCCTGAAAATTCGCTTTAATATCCGCCCAAGCCAATATTTTTTCTTCAGGGGGTTTTTTCCCTTTTCGAAGCATCCTTCTTGGATTTTTTGCAGAACCCAAAGCAACAACAATGCTTTCCTTTTATATGACTCACTGCATGCTTTGCTTAATCAGCCCTATACTATTGTGTCTATTTTGTTTAACCTAAGCCATTCTCTATGCCTTCCTTTTTGTTGTTTTCTATCTACCACCATGAAGTAAGGTAAAACCATTTTCATTGATCCTGAGGTGTTTGATCTTGAACCTATGGTCAGAGACTTGTGGAAGGATAAAGGTGCACTTATTTATTTCTTCAAGTTATTTGCTAGCATCGATGAGGAGGTGACAAAAGCCTTTGTTGAGACCTAGAACAAGGGCCTGGTTACTATTCATGGGGTGGAATTCCAAATCACTATTGATCTATTGGTAGACATGACGGGACAACCTATGGATGGCAAGGTGATCCAAAGAAAAAAACATAACTGGGAAGTAGAGCTGACATTTTTTGAGAAGAACTCGATGATTCATAATTTGTACACAAAATTTTTGTACCGTAAGCATATTTCCACTCCTTGGCAATAAATATTAAAACCTATCATGCAATACTTACTTGTGACAATCCTGAGTCCCAACTCTGTTGTTTCAATTTAGCTTACGTAAACCACTTTCGTGATGCCAAAATGATGAACATCCCTACTGCTATATTTTGGTCCATCGATTACACCATTGTTTCCACCCGGTCCAAAAAGGAGGAGGGTTTACCATGTCACCAAGGGCTTTTCAATGTCCTTTATAGATTCCTCCTTCTAAAGTTCCCCAAAGGTAATATCCCTGCCCCTGAGTCTGAGGAGGAAAATTCTTCCTCATTGCCCAGTCCCAAAAACTCCAAACCTAAGAGGAAGGATAAGACCGATAAACCCCATCCTGAATTCAACATCAGGAAAAAGGTCAAAGTTGAAAGCACACCTGTTAGATGTTCCCAGAGACTTAAGCATAAATATTTGGTTGAAACCCCTCCTTCCACTTTTGTCAAACCCACTAAGGATCATTCCAATTCGCCTGACCTGGTTGAAAATTACCTTCATAAATTGGTCATCCATGCCACCTCTGCTACAATTGATCACCTAGAAACAACTCATATGGCCATTGGTAAAGCTATCACGAAGCTTAAGGAGAAGCGCTAGGCTCTGAGCCTTCTATTATTTTGTGATACTTTTGATGACACCCCTGGTTTCTCTGCTGCTGAGGTTCCTTCCAATGCCAAGGGTGTAGCCAAAGATGAGGATGTGGTTGAAATTGCCAAGGAAGCCTATTTTGATGTTCTAAAGGAAAACCTGAAGGATGTTTCAAAGGATGAGGCAAAGGATACAGTGTTGGAAACTGCTGTTGCTTCTCCTATGTAAACTGACGCTCCTCTTTGAGCGTACTGGTAGTTTTTCCTGTTGCTATCTTTTTCCTTCTATTTTCTTGGTCCTTCAACCTGAAGGTTTTATTCTGGTTAGGTTCTGCTAACTATTAGTTCCTCTTTTTATTCATTTCTGTCAGAGGAAGTCTTCCTTTTGTTTTTCTAGGCTTTATGCCTCTTTGTTGTGTTCCTCTCGAAGGTCTTCTAGTGTTCCTTTTTATGTTCTGTTGTTATACAAGGCGTTGGAACACCTTTCAAATGCCCTATTTTGAATAAAATTAAATTAACTTACAAAAAAAAAAGTAGAACAATTACAACAAAATTAGGAATGTACTAAAATATTTGATGTTAGAAAAATAGAATTTGATTTTGGTACAAAAATGTGTAGAAAAAAAGTCAATATAACTTTTGGTGAATTAATGAAAGTTCAGAAATACAAAGAACAAGTCTGTAAGGCCTTCGTTTTAATAGAAAAGAAAAAGAAAATCAATCATGTAATGCTACTAGACCATAAAATCATGAGACTAGAACACCCTCATTATTTAGGTCATTCTATGTTTCTCTCAGATATAATTCAAATTTAGGAGAAAGATATGTTATCCACAATTGTATGCTTGATAGTGGTGCTTCTCATAATCTTATGTGCAAACATATAGCAGATCAGTTGGGAATAATTTACACAAGGGATTATCCTATTATTTAAATGATGGACAGTAGGCAAATATCACGTGTGGGGGTAATAATTGATTTTCTTGTATATTTAGATCAATATTGTATATTTAGATCAATGTCCAAATAAAGGCATAGTGATGAATGTAGAAGTTATAGATGTGGACCCTTTCTTCTCTTTTTTTCTGAGCAAACATTGGGCATAATAGTTAGGAGGTTCTATTCAATTAGATTGGTCTTATGCTACCATTCCCATATCAAGAAAAGAAAATGTTACACTTAGGAGAGAATCATTTAACAAGTATTCTATAGAATTGATAAAATCAGATGATACTATGATTAATTTGGTAAAATTTGTAGAAGAAAAATAAATGGGAGTATACTTAGTTTGGCACACTCCATTTCTAATGGAAGTTCCTGATGCTAAAGATATGGATCCCAAAACTAGAGAATTAGTTGGTGTAGAATCCACCAAGGTACTGACTCAAGATATGTGGACCACGACTTTCAATGGGGAAAATTCCCAATATGGTATAGGGGTATGAATCAATATGATTGATATCAAGGGTAATTACCTGGGTATCTATTATAGATTAGAATTTCACTGCATAAATAATGTAGCATAATATGAATCCCTACTCTTAGGATTGAGAAAAGCAAAAGAATTAGGTATGAACTATCTGACTGTTAATGGAGATGTTGAGCTGATCATTCAACAAATAAAATGAAAATACCAAGCCAAGCATCCTAGACTAAAATAGTATAAATCAATAGTATTGGGGGAGATAGATAAATTTCTAGCGTTTAACATTTCATAAATTCTTAGAGAACAAAATCACATTGCAGATTTGTTAGCAATAAATGCATTTGGAGTAGATTATCCAGAAATAGATATTGAATACATGGAAAGGTTTTCCACTATTTCTATTTAAAACCTTCTATACCCAATAATGTGGTCTACCTTCAAGTATTCCAATATGATATAGATATTAAAGACTTCATGACTCTTCAAAATCAGTATGCATATGTAATATGTGATGAAGAGGATGAAGAAAAACTAAAATATGTTATTGGAGAACCATTAGAGGTGATTTAACTTAACACTAATAGAATTCCTAAAGGATTTATTTATCTAGAGATATTATTTGATGACTTTGACAAAGCTTACAAGCCACTCTTCCAAAATTTAGAAGATGATGATGTGAACATTGGGATAGAAGAAGAGCCAAGGTTAGTTAAGATAAATAAGTCTTTGACGGGAAAAGAGAGAGAACAGTATATAAGCTTTCTAAAAAAATAAATATGCTTTTGCTTGGAGTTATGAGGATTTGAAGACCATTAATACAAATTTCATGACTCATATTATTCCTTTAAAAGAATATGCAAAACTCCACTCTCTATCCAGTCATGCAGAAAGAGGTACTTAAATTTCTAGATGCCAAAATCATTAGAAAGGCTAGATTTTCTTCTTGGATAGCAAATTTAGTGTCAGTAAGGAAGAAAAATAGAGATATTATATTGTGTGTTGATTTTAGAAACTTGAATAAGAGCTCACTCAAATATAACTATCCTCTTCCCAATATGGAACAATTACTACAGGTAGTTGTGGGATCAACTAGAATGTCTTTATTATATGGCTTTTTGGGGTATAATCAAATACAAGTTAATCCCAAATATAGGCATGAGACTACTTTCACTACCTGTTGGGGAACATTTGAATATCTTAGGATGTCTTTTGGTCTTATGAAAGCAGGAGAAACCTTTCAAAAAGCTATGGACTTTGCATTTAAAGGACTTGTGTTTAAAATTATTGTGGTCTATATTTATGATATCACTATATTTTCAAAAAATTCAGAAGACCATTTTGAACATCTAGCCACAATATTTGTTAGGTGCAAATAATATGGGATATCTTTGAATCCAAATAAATGCATTTTTGGAGAAACATAAGAAAAGCTATTAGGACATGTAGTGTCAAAATAAGGGATCAACATTGATCCATAAAGAATTGGAGCTATTGCAAAAATCCCTCCTAAAAACTTAAAAGGAGTCAAACCCTTCTTTGGTAAAATCAATTTTGTAAAAATATTTGTACCAAATTTCACTGATATTACCAAGCCAATTAATGATATGATAAAAATATATGGTAATATAAGATGAATGAAGGAGAATTCTAGAGCTTTTCAGATAATTAAAGATGCTATCGCCACGACCCTAATGCTAAAATATCCTAATTATTCTAAATATTTCAACATATATTATTTTGCATCTAAGCACACCATTACTGCAATTTTATCTCAAAAATTTAAGGAGAATAATGAAATACCTATAGCATTTATGAGTACAGGACTGGAAGGATCCCAATTGAGATATATAATGATAGAAAAACAAGCCTATGCTATAATCCAAGCACTAGAGAATTTTAAAGGTGTTTTTGGGTCTAACAAAGTCATATGTGGCATTCCTTTCATAGCTATAAAATATGTTTTTACCCAATCGGAACCTATCGACAACCCTGCTAGATGGATGGTAAAATTACTATAGCATGATGTTGAATTTAAAGTCATCCTAATTATCAGAGGTCAAGGATTGGCTAAATACATGGCTAATAAATAAGAAGAAGATATGAACTATGTCATTATAGTAGATGAGACCCAAGCAATCAGAAGGACTGAAAATGCAGAATGTAAATGGTATGAAGACATATTATATTATCTTCAAAAATTAGATTTTCCAAAAGATATGCTCAAAAATAAGATAAGATCTATAAATCAGAAGGAAAAATTACTACATATAGGAAAATAAACTATATTGGAGGTAACCTAATGGTGTATTATTACTATGTCTATTTGAAAAATAGGTCCCTCAAATCATAGAAGAATATCATATTGGATTTTGTGGTGGACATTTTGCTCCTAAAGCCACAACTAACAAAATCATGAGAGTTGGTTATTATTGGCCATCTATGTTTAAATATTTTCATAAATACATGAGAGGATACCATAATTATCAAGTATTCAATAGAAATAAAAAGTTAGCATCAATGCCACTCAAACCAATTATCATAAATTCACCATTCTCCCAATGGGGAATATATTTGATAGGAGAAATAAATCCGAATTCTTCAAGTGAGCATAAATAAATTATTATAGCTACCGATTACTTCAACAAATGGGTAGATTCCACACCTTTAAATAAATCAACCATAAAAATCATAATAAAATTCCTTAAATAAAACATATTAACAAGGTTTACAGTCCCCAAAAAATTGGCTATAGATAATGCTAACTATTTCACTTCATATGAAATGATTGATTTATGTGTTAAATATTCAACGGAATTCTCTCACTTTTCAAATTATTACCCATAGTGGAATGGTTTAGCAGAATCATCTAACAAAAATATAATCACTAGAATAAAAAGGTTATTAGGCAACAACAAAAAGAGATGGGATAGTGAGTTAAAATTTGCCTTATGGGCTGATAGGATTTTAGTAAAAAAGAGTATAGAAAAATCCCCTTATGAATTGGTATATGGCAAAGAGGCTATATTACCTCCCCATATAGAAATAATCACCCTACCCTTCTACTACAAGATCATGAAAATCCTAATGCCTTACAAAAATATTATATCAAATTGTAAAATTACAAGAAGAAAGGAGAGATGCTCTACTAAAAATAACAGAACACACAAAAAACAACACAAATATTCAATAATAAAGCTAAAGGTAAACCATTCTATGAAGATGATGTAGTACTATATTGGGACCCAAAAAATGATTGGCACAATAAAAATGGTAAATTAGAACCTAAATGGCTTGGGCCATACAAAATCATACAGGTAATTGGTCAACACACCTACAAACTGCAAATCATGGAATGAGCAAATGCAAATCCCAATCAATGGTCAACATTTGAAATTATACCATCTAGCCTTTGGTGATACAATAATTCCTTGTATATATATATAATAAAATAAAAGAAGAGAGAAGAAGCCACACCCTTGAAATAGTCCAGTGAGGTATTTTTGCTATTTTTGATGAATAGTTGTTATATTTGTTAAAAAAATTATTGTTAATATTTTTTTATCTCTTTTGTTTTGATTTGTTCTAAGTCATTTGAAAAAGAAGAATTTGGATTCATGATAAATAATGTTGAGGACTTATAGGTCAGATTGTTTAGCATTTATCCCATAGTTCTAGAGCTAAAACAAATGAAGTGGGAGATAGTGTAACATTAAGTCAAAGCTTCACATCTATCACAAATTTAAGGCTATTTTAGGGTCACTAGAATAGAGTCATCATTGGTAGGATTTTTGGGCCAAAAACATTTACACTCTTCTCTTTAGCCTTATAGATCCCTAACCTATAAGCACACTCAAAACTTTACAATTCATCATAATTCTTCTTAATAAAGAAGAAAAATATAAAAAATGCAAAATATGTAGGTGCTTGGACTATCTGGATAACCTCTACCAAGGCTATAAATACCTGACTAGAAGTGGAGCAGGTCTAGAGGGAATTGAGGTCATCTCCACCAGAGCTATAAATGCTTGATTGGCAGTGGAGCAATGCAAAGGTGAATATTCTTTAGAGTGAAATATTTAATATGTCTAACTTCTGCCAAGGTGATAAAATTTTGATTGATCAAGGAATAATAATGAATACACAAACACACACTTCAAGTTAAGGCATGATGAAACAGTAACCCCCAACTAATTTTGCATCAACTCTGTCTTAAGATGTTGCTAGAAAAATTGTATTTCATAAGCCAAATCTTATTTGATATTAAATAAAGTCCTTTGATTTTATTGATTAAGAACAATATTAGTCCCTTTTATTAATTTTTTAGTTTTAAAGTGGTATTTTTGCAAATATGGATCCTATCATTTTCCTCTTCTTTCATTTTGTGATTGATTCTTAGTTTAAGTCTCAAATAACTTGAGATTCTATGGTTCTCAAGTTTTTCAGGTTTTCATCACTTGTCCCAGTCACAGCCTGTTTTGGGTCCTTAAAATCCAACTTAAAGATGATCCCTAATTTTAAATTTTGAAAGGTCATACAAAATCCTAGGTCTAGGTTATTTTTGCTCAAGTCAAAGAATAAAACTAGTTTCTAAGGTTGGTTCCAATAAAGCTAGACCAACTTTTAAATTTTTCTTGTAATTCATCCTAAGTTCCTCAAAGACCCTGGTATTCATTCTTAAGAGGTCATTTTTAAAAGTTCATATCCAATACCCCTCATCAAAATTCCTTAAAAATACTAAGGTTCATGTCACCTTGAAATATTCCTAAAAATCTCAATTTATTTCATACGCCCAAAAATGGTCCATAAAATTTCCTCCATTCATAAATCATAGACCAAGTTTTTTTCATCTCATTATCACTCCCACCAATTATCCATTATAACTATGCCCTAATTCATTCCATTTTATTCCCCCTCATCCTGATTTATAACCTTTGAAATTAACATTTATCAAGGTTCAAAAAATGTTAAGCTCCACGATAAAATATTTCCTCCATTTTTTCCTTCACCTAACCTTGGTCCTTGGTGAATAAATCCAAAAGAAAATTGATTTCCCGTGTCATTTCCTAAGTCCCCAAAGCTTTTCATGTCTATGCACCCCATTTGAGTTAAATTCCTCACATATGTTAGCTTTTGAGGATATATGCAATGGAGATATCTAACACAAGTCCCAATGAAATACAGGAAACATGAAAGAAAGTGGAACAACAATATGACTAAAATATACTATAAATAGAAGTGACGAAAATACAATGCAATATGGAGGAAATGGTCACTCCATTGATATGAGATAAAGAGCTACATTGTACTCCATACAAGAGTATTTGATAGATCTTTATATGAAGATGATAATATAAATATGATTGTAATCTACTACTATGAGGTCCTTTATATAGGAATATAGATTCCTTGGCCAACACTCTACCTAGTTGTACAAGGGGACACCTTGCACATTGCCACTTGTGCATTTATTACATTGCTTGAATTAACTAGATAACTTCCCCCTAAGGTAATATCATTTCATAACTATGTACCTAAGGTGGTATATTTACATGACCCAAATGATGTAATATACTCTAAATCTAGCACCCCTTGTATTACATTATTTGGGTATTGAAGATTTCAATCTTCAATATGGATCTTCTTCTTGAGAATAGTCTTCTGCTCTTTGATTTTGATCAATTTGATTTTTGCTTTGGAGTCCTCCTTTATTAGGTTCATCTTCTTCCTTTTTAGCTTTGCCTTTGAATATGGTCTTTGTGTTCTTGTAGGTGGTAGTACTGTTTCTTAATTCCTACAAAGATATTTTCTCTTCTTTGTCCTTACTTTGTCCAAGAGTTCATGAACAATCTATCAAGACATTAAGACAAGATATTGAATCAGTAGTTATTGAAGTATCAATGTTGCATGAGGATATATTTTCTAAGTATGATTCACTTAGTTCTATTTTCCTTTTATAATATTCTATCAATATTTTCAGTTCAGCATTTTTATTTTTGCAGCATTTGTATGTAAGTAATGCCAAATACAATATGCTTACAAAATCTAAGGGAAGTGGAATGTTATCCTTTTATTTTTCAATTGCTTATTTGAGTTGAAATTGTAG
Organism: Wollemia nobilis; assembly: GCA_028583015.1. NCBI lineage: Eukaryota > Viridiplantae > Streptophyta > Pinopsida > Araucariales > Araucariaceae > Wollemia > Wollemia nobilis. The sequence goes on along the minus strand of JAQPPZ010017121.1, from coordinate 13,302,103 downwards.
ATAATGTTCCATGGTGTCAAAATCATAATATAAGGCTTCAATTTGAATAAATTTAGAAGCAAGATCTATGTATGCTTTACCCTTCATAAGTAGATTTATAATTTCAATTTTTATGGCACTTGCTTTTTCCTTTGAGGGAGTATTCATGTATTTTTTTGTTGTATTATTTGAAGTAGACATAGCTCTTTGGATTAGAGTATAGAGCTTGTATCTTGTGTGATAGAGTTTCCTACCTTATGACTCCCTAGAAGTATGAGCTTAGACTTTGTAGGCTTCCTTATATCTCCCTAGTTAAGAGATGTGAATTAGTAGAGTCCTTGTAGATTTTGTAGAGACCTTATGACTTCCAAATGGATTGAGTACTTGATAATATTTTTATGAATGCTATTGTTATCAAGTTTTGTAGAATGACTTATGTCTCCCTAGTAATTTTGGAAATTCTATATGATAGATAAAGTGCTTTTGAGAATAATAGTTCAATTTTGGGTTGATTTTGTAAAGTTTTGTGAATAGAAAAAATCAACTTCTTTTACACCTTATTACTCCTATTAAACTTTAAGTACTTTCTAATTTGATGAGGTTTTAATAGTTGGATTCCTTTTTCCCTTTAATATATTTTGAGACAAGTATACCAATTAATTTCCAACTATTGATTTTCCTTAATAAACCTCCTTTTATAGCCTTTAACAATTTTATATTAGTGTTTCTAAATTCCAATTATCTACTTTTATGTAGGATTCCTTATAACTCCCTAATATGAAATATAAGAAAACAATGAAATTTGCAATAATAGAAATTCTGATTTCCAAGTAGAATTCCTTATTTCTCCTATGTTATAATATTGCAAATATTAGGTTATTTAATATGTGTTTCTCCCTTTTATATTGCTTTCAAATATGGTTGATTTCCTTTAGTATTTCAACCTAATGTTATACCTTATAAATTTTTGTTAATGAAAGCAAAATTAATAAAGTAGATACCTTACTTTTGATGTTGTATTCTCTACATATTCATTGCAGATTTTGGATGTATATTATTGTACACTTTAACGCCTTTCCCTTGAGCACTTATGGAGCATGGTGTACATTGATTTTTCCTTCGCTTCAATGTTGGACTTCTTTGACCTCCTTGACCAGATCTTTTAATGCTCTTTCACCTTTCTTCCATATTTTACTTTGGTCTGTGTTGTGCGTAAATACTAGAATATAGAATATATGGAATTCCTTGGTCTTTGGCACCTTTTAATAGAAGATATCTCTTGTGCTATTTGACAAGTGTCATAGTAGTTACTTCTTGAGTGCTTGGAGGGAATAAAGATGCTTGAAACCACCTATAGGTAACGTATGGGTATTACAACCTTGGAGGAGCACTTATTTCCTTTGAATACAAGTTTATCCCTTGTTCTAACATACCACCTTTCTTGCTAGTAATGTTCCTTTGCTCTAACATGTGAAATATGGGTGCTCATGTAAGGAAAATTAGGATTTATTTTCAAGTGACAAGTGTCACTTCCTCCTTATACATGGGATCTTTCTCTAATGCTTCTTTAATGTACCTTTAAATAAATTGTAAACACTATAATATTCTCAACTCTTTCTTTGTTCAATGACACTTACTTATGAGTTGGTTTTATCTGGAGTGAGGAGCAATGCTTTGGTGGAGTTTTGATGAACCTCTAATAATGGTATAGAATGCTCCTTAGATGTAAGTATAGCTTTGATATTGCTTCAACCTATTATTCTCTACTTTTTACCATTGAATATAATGCTTCTCTTTGACTTGTATTGTATTTTGTTTTCTTGCAAATTTTGTTGTCCAAGACGTAGAGGATTCAATCCTTCTATGGGGCTCTTTTGCCTTGCTTGGAGTGTGCAAGTATTCGACTGTCGTGGACTGATATTCCTTGAGAATATTGTGCCTTTTAGACACTTAAAACTCTACCATTTTCCCTATGTAAAATAGATTAGGATAGTGCAATATCATGTAATATATTTTGTTTATAAAAATTACCCTTATTGCACTTCTTTTTGCACTCCTTTTGCAGATCTGATTTTCTGATTTGATGGTAGTTTTATTTGAAGGCAATGGAGGATCTTGAGGTTGTATTTTGATTAGAAACCTTTCCCCTTTTTTCTTGTATATTTGGCTAATGAACCCAAGCTTGTTAACACGTAGATAGAAGCTTTTTTTTTATGTTATTTCTTGAAATTTTTCCTTGTAGCTAACCCTTCTATTACTTTGAATTTGAGACTCACCAAGTCTCTATTTGAAGCTTCTCTTGCTGATTTTAATGGTGGCTTTCTTAACCACTCCTTGGATGAATATGATATGATTTTGGTGGCTTCTTTTGGCCACTAAATGTTGCAATTTTTATGCACCAAATAGTGTCTCTAGACACTTTGATTAATTTACTGACTTTTGTGCTCTTGATCCTTACTAATCAACAAACACAAACTAACCTTCTTGAGAGTAACTAGTTAGAGACTAGTATAGTGCCAATGCAATTTTTAATGATAAAAATAATCTCACCTTTTTGATCCAGTAAATAAAATCTCAAAATAATTTTAGATGCACTTAATAATATTTGCAACTTTTAAGAGTAATCCGTAATGAACCCTTAATAAGTATTTTGAAAATTTTCACTACAATAAATATTGTAGGATATAGTCTTCTTGCTTTCTAGATAGAAAATAGGTAGATGATAATTTTATTTCTCTTGAAAATATCCAACTCCTATTAATTGTGCAAATAATCCTTAAAAGAAATTTTTCCTTTTTGCACTTGAAGACTATAATGCAATCTATTCTTCTACAACTTTTAATCCAAATATGGTTCTTAATGGAATTTGATAATGAACCCTAATTTGAAGTTCAACTAAATGCACCCTAGTTTCTTACCTTTTATGGATTATATAGATGATGTAGATCTTTGTTTTTTGATTCACCAAGTTATTGCTTTGTAGTGGATGAATGCACATCTTCTTTGTTGGTTGTTCCAAACAACTTTCTTCTTCACCAATCTCTAGCCTCAAAATTTCTATCTTGAGCCTTGGATTTTGCAGCTTAATTCTTCCAATGATCTTTTGCTTTCTACTATAGATTCAAATAACTCATTTCTCTAAATTGTATCTTCTTTCTATGAGAGGTAATCTCCAAATCTCCTGGATTTGGTAGGCTTCTCCTATTTGAATATTTCTTCAATCTTCTTGTCAAATTTTTACTTCAAATAGGATCTTTTTCTCAAGATTTCAGTTTTCTTGAGGTCTTCACTAGATTATTCTTATGGGATTCGGAACTCCTTACCAAATTCTTCTTCTAGGATTTAGCACTCCTTTCCAAATTCTTATTTTGGGATTTGACACTCCTTATCAAAATATTCTTCTTGAGTTTGGCACTCCTTGCCAAATTCTTCTTCTCAAATTTGGCACTCCTGGCCAAATTCTTCTTCTCTTGGGCTTGTTGTTGTATGGTGACAATTGTCCCAAGTCATTCATTATTAGGAGCTTCTATTTGGTAGTGGAATTATCTAGTGAATTCTCTTGGGAACTCTTTTGATGATGCTTCTACGAGCTTTGCAACAAGGGTCTCCAAGCCTTATTTTATTTCTTCTTTGAGACCTCTCCAAGGCCTTCTATATCGTAGCTTCTATGCGATTTTGACTAAGACCTTTTATTCAACCTCTTGCTTCTAGAAGTGTTGGTGATAAGATATTATTCAAGGATCTCTGATTCTGCTACTTCTAGATTTAAACAGGGTTCTCCTAGTCCTTCTCTTTATTCCAAGAATGAAAGTTCTTCAATGAGATCTTCTCTTAATCTCTTCAACTTCTTCTGAAAGAAGTATTTTAATTAGTAAAGGATATTACCAATCTCCTATTTATTAGACTCTTCTTTGGAGTATTATTTATCCTTAAGTCTGCTATAAGGCTACTATGGCCTTTTCTTTATTTTTGTAATTTACAAGATTGCATCTCTTGTAATGAGACCTTTCTCAAGGTCTTTGAAATCTCCAATATTCTCCTTGTTGTTGCAAGTGCTGGAGTGATTCTAAGAAGATATTATTCCTAACTCTTTTTTAGGAAGCTTCCCAACCTTTTTTCGAATCTCCTTTTCCTACAACAAGATGTTAGATACTGGAATAGAAGAACTTATAAATCTAGAGATAATAATCTTCACTAGTTGATTTATCAAACTAGTGGTTTGAATGTTGAGTCCTAGTCTTCACGAGTTTTTTTTTGCAACTCTATGGAAAGACCCTAGCCAGATGTAATCTTAGATTTTCTATACCTGAGTTTTATTTTAGTCCTCAATTTCCTAATCCTGTTGACTACTATGGCTTTTTCTATCAATTAATCCTAATGGTAACTTTTGCATGTAGCAACACTCAATGGTAGATCCGATTTGCAAATATGTAGGCCAACAATAGTAATGGTGACTCTCCCTATTCCTCTTGATCTACTAGAATTCTCTTATAATGGATGTAGGTCCTCCTATATCGATAAATCGTTGCTCTGATACCACTGTTATCTTTTGAGGATATATGTAGTGGAGATATGTAACACAAGTCCCAATGAAATATAGAAAACATGAAATAAAGTGGAACAACAATATGAATAAAATATACTATAAATAGAAATGATGAAAATACAATGCAATATGGAGGAAATGGTCACTCCATTGATATGAGCTAAAGAGCTACATTGTACTCCATACAGGGGTACTTGATAGATCTTTATATGAAGATGATAATATGAAGATGATTGTAATATACTACTATGAGGCCCTTTATATAGGAAGATATATTCCTTGGCCAACACTCTACCTAGTTGTACAAGGGGACACCTTGCACATTACAACTTGCACATTGCCACTTGTGCGTTTATTACATTTCTTGAAGTAACTAGATAAATTTTCCCTAAAGTAATCTCATATCCTAACTATTTACCAAAGGTGGTACATTTACATGACCCAAATGATGTAATATACTCTAACTCTAACAACATCTTCTCCATATCTAATGGTACATGTACATCATACCAAGATCTAATGATATTCATGTATCACTCCTCCTCGCACTTTAATACCAAAAGATAATTTTTTTAATGTCTAAGTCCGAAGTCTCATGAAAATCAACCTAAATGATCCCTAAATACCTCAATTCATGCACCCCCCCTTTTATTTTATGTCTATGCATCCATTTCCTTAAGTGTCATGCACCTCTATCGAAATAAATAGTGCACATGCATTGTTTGTGTGATCTAGTGGCACGTACACACCCAAAGGGGGTCAACTTGCCCATGTTTTAAAATAAAAGTCTTTGGAATTTCATGAATATGTGTATCTAATTCATAAAGGCAAAAAGGACTTATTAGTAATATTCCTAAGGTCTCTCTTTCTCCCTTTTATTTTATGTTTGATGCACCCCCATCAAAACTATCAAGCACTTTTTATCGGATGGATGATACTCATGGATTAGGAATTAACCTAATGGTACGCATGTATTGAAGTGGGGCCATCTTACCCAAGGTTTAAAAATAAGGCTCCTTTGCATTTCATGAGCATGTCTAAACAAAGGTCATGAAGATATATATTTATATATTATTTTCTATGGTTTGTATTTTTCCCTCCATGTCAAATGTACCACCTTCCTATAAATATCGTGCACATTTATTTAAAATAACAGTACTCAAGCATCACCATTTTGATCCAAAATCACGCATGCATAAAGGAAATATTGACTTATCCAATTTTTAAAGGTCAAAGAAATGATATGTTATAACAATACTTGCCCCCTAAGTCATTAAACAAAAATTTCATCAAAATTTCCTATGGTTTGTGCTCCCCCTCATTTTATGTCCATGCATCCCATTTCATAAATACTGTGCACCTCTACTTAAATAAGTAGCACTCAAGCATTATCGATTTGATCTCATGGTACACACACATTAAACATGAACCGAATTTATCAGAGTTTTAAGGAGAGGACAAATTATATTTCATAAGTATCTCTACCCCTAGGTCGATGGGTCAAGTTTTATTTTCCTAAGTCTGAACTTCACCCCCTTAATCTTATGTCTAACACACCCCCTTCCTGTAAGTGTAGACCACTTTTGTTAAAATGAATGGTACACGTACATCACCATTCAATCCAAGGGTATGCGCACATAAAAAGGTAATTTATTTATTCGAAGGTTCAAAGCATCATGTGTTATGCAAATATTTACCCCCTAAGGCTCCCAAGCCAAGTTATGAATCATTTTTTCCAAAGGTTTATATTTTCCCTTTTATTCCATGTCTGACGCACCCCTCATAAAAATTAAGCACCTTGTTATCAATTGGATGGTACGTGCAAATCATGAGTAGATATGATGGTACTCATAGATCAAATATTGTCGAACATTAAAATAGAAGTTGACATTCATAATGGTCATGTGTATCTTTTGAAATATTTTAGATCATGAACCTAGGCTATGGAAAGGATAATATTATGATATCAAAAGTTTCATAAAAAGGACCATAAAGATTAAAGTTAATGCTTTTTATAACACTTTATTTTCACTTTATCCCCCTTCTTTTACTAATGATAGTGTAGCTTTTTAAGTAATGATGACACACATACATCATGGCCAGATCCAATAGTATGCATGGATCCAAGTTGTGCATTTTTTGGGTAACCTCATTGTCGAAGGGGAGATTTTTCTTATTCAGGTGAGATATCAATGACACTCATGAATTCTAAACAAAATCAAAGGTACACATCATTCAACGAATGAATATAAAAGGTCAATTTTTAGATGGATTCTAACAAGAGCCACCAGGATCGATAGAATACAATCAACAGTGATACAGATAGCACCAAACAGATGGCACATCCTGAACTCGACAATAGGCAGCTGTTCCAAGGCCAAGTTAGACAAAAAGATACAATGAAAAATATTATATTGCACACATGATTAAAAAGAAACATCAATTAAGGTCTCGTCAAAAGCAAACATGCTCAAGGCAAATCATTCTCCAATTAATATAGTTAAAAGATGATGATGTGGTTGATTTCAACTAGTGAATTTGAAAATAATTGGTTGGTAGACATAAAAGTACCTCATGTGAAAACTAGCCTTGAAAGCTATTTATGGCTCACGTAAAGGCTTCTAAAGAACAAAATTGAACTTGAAGAGTTGTAGTAGAAGAATTGTTGAGTACTTCAAGAGTTTTAGGAGAAGCTATAGATTATCCCAGCCAAAGAGGAAGAAAAGAATAAATAAAAAGAGAAGATAATGGCATCATCAAGCACACCCGTTGTTCCTCAAAACATCGTGGATACTATAAAAATGATAATGAACAAGTGACCATATACACCATTGGATGGGTCAATCACTCTTGGAAAAGACCTGATAGCATCCTCAAATAAGTTAGGGTCGGGTATATGCCTCTCCTCAACACAAGAGTGGGATACTGAAATCACAATAATAATTAGCTTTGAATAGTCAAAGGAAGATCATCAACTCAATGTGACTTTGCTCATGGGACTCTTCAAAAGAGCACAAAAATCATAGTGGTAGGTAGCCCCATGTAGTAATAGATGGAACAACAATTTGGAGAAATTGGTGTTCCTAAAAGTATATTTCTCTTCATATTTTATGGCATGGCTAATAATAGCATATGATGCAAAGACCAAGGTCATCTGAGATCTCCACAATCAACCAGTCTTCAAGATAACACCAAAAAATATACAAAGTGTTTTCCAACTCAACAAGGTTGACATCCCTCTGATTCAATAGGTAATTGACCACCAATTATGATAAATTATTTTTACTCATTACTACATTAATCTATTTGAACCATATGACACTATATCATACAATTTCCCAATCATGAAGTCTACATTGCGACCTTAGGTTAAGGATTACGTAGACATGATTAACATAGTGTTGGGTGTGAAATACTTGAGTGTGATTTGGAGGAAGATGATGCATCTAGCCATGTAGTGTAACAAAGTTTTCTCTCCCATAATATACTCATGGAAGTATCAACTCAACAACCAAATTCACTTCTATGTAGTTGAACTCGAAATCATAGAACAACGTGAGAAATACCCCATTTTTTCATTATTCAATCCTTATGCACCTTATAGCATGGAAACTGGACAACTAAAATTTGAGAAAGTTAGGGCATACAAGTGCATGGGATATACAGGAAATACTGCCATTAATGCATGAAGGATGCTCCCACTATGGCTAGTTCTTTGACCATTTTTTGATAGCAATCCATAAGGTGTTATGTGGTGATCTCCCAAAAGGGATAGGTTCTAGAGTTTTATCCCTATTGAAGGAGAAAAAAATAGGATATTACTTCCTAAAATAATATTTCACGTATATAATACTATATGGCACGAAAATTCCCCCAAAGGCTTTGCTAAAATATTATCCAATGTTTGTGGTTGTGCTTGAAATTGCAACAAAAACTGTTAAGGAAACAAAAATGCACTTGGGTAGGAGAACTAGAAAAATTCCCTGGCAATCTGTTCCCTATAGGTTTGGTCACTATATTTTCAAATGGTATTCAACTATGTTTAAAGCTATTTGGGATATGGATGACTATTGCTTTGCAAAAGTAACATGGAGATCCTATGGTCCCAAGGGGGTTTGTGCTAAACTAGTATAGAAATGGCAGTATACTTAGGTGCAACATAGGATTGATAAGTTTAAGGATGATCTCCAAGAGGTCATCCAAAATTACCAATACCTAGAAAAGGTATGGTCAAAATTTTCATACAATAATAGAGGAAGTACTCAAATTGAGCAAGTAGGCAACTACCCCCTACATTGGTGATGTTGAGAAGAAATTTTGTGGATTTAGTAGCACCTCTCATCCTAGTGATCACTCCATATCAACTTCATGATCCTATTTTTGATATAATCAACCAAGGAGTGGACCAGGTAGAGATCTAGGTTAATGTTGAAGATATCACTGAAGTTGCAGTAGAAACTGTTGACAATTTTGTCACATTGCACAGAGGGGTAGAAAAATCAAATTTTTTGTAAAGTATTTCTTTCAATTTCATGAATTTGTTCCCTTGCTTTTTTAGAAACAATATTTTCAAGCATTGCAGCAATTTTGACTTTCCCTGCCACCCCCTGTACATAAAATGAAGAAGAAAGAGCTTCGCTGCCGAACAAGCTAAGGAAGATAGCTTCACCGAAAGAAATCGCTAAGGATGAAAACTACTTCGGGCCCGAAGTCCCTCAAACAACTACTTCGGGCGAAAATCTTGCGAAGCGGCGTTGCCGAAGAAAGAAATCAAAGAAGGCATAAAAAAGAACTTCGCACCCGAAGCATTTCCAACAGCTACTTCGGGCGAAAGTTTTGCGAAGCGGCATTTCAAAAGAACAGCTTCGTCGAAGAAAAATCATGGTCCGAATTGGCTAAGGCAAGAAAACTACTTTGGGCCCGAAGTCCCTCAAATAGTTACTTCGGGCGAAAGTTTTGCGAAGCGGTGTTGCCGAAGCAAAATGCAAAGGAAGAAGAATGAAAACTACTTCGGGCCCGAAGCACTTCAAAAGGCTACTTCGGGCAAGAAACTTGCGAAGCGGGATTTGAAGGAGCGCAACGTTGAAAACACTTCGCCGAAAAACCGCCGAAGCACCCACTTCGGGCCTCCCCGCCAGCGAACCATTTCTACTTCACTGAAAGTCATTGCGAAGCATCTGCTTCGGCAAACCTTCGTGCGAAGTACTTTCCCCGAAGTGGAAGCAGTCAAAGCATTTTTGAAGGTAAGAATGCGCTTCAGCAAAAATCCTCCCGAACCACAATTTTGAAGGAAGATCGCGGTGAAGCATTTTAATGATTCATCGACGAAGTAGTTTTGGCACATCTTCCAGCAAAGTAGTAATGAAGAGCCCATCTTGCGAAGGAGATCTGCTTCGGCCCTCATCACCCCCGAAGCTATTTTGCGAAGCTCCACCATGCGAAGTGCAAATCAAGGAGAATCTGCTTCGGCACAAGTCCATTGCGAAGCGAAGTTGCGAATGAAGAACTAGCGAAGCACTTCAAGGGCACGTGCTCCAAGCCGGGTATTTTCTCGAGGTGATCAAGTGCCTCATAAATGCATTTTTATGTGCCCAAAAAACTAGCTACGCATTTTTGGCAATTGGAAATGAAGTATCAGTCTCTGAAGAAGAGCCCGGCAAGCATGGCGGCCACTCGAGTATTGCACCCAGAAGCCAAGGACGCTCAGACGGCTCATTAATGCAAGTTTCCATGGCTGACCCGGTCATCGTTTCCAGTTTTGGTAACATATTTGAGAGCTCAGTCACGAGGGCCACGAGGAGCCGACTTCTCAGGTTTTGAGGGTGTACTCCTCCATTTTGTGCAATTATGGCTCAGAGGGTCGGGTCCTCTATAAAAACCTAGGCATTGTAATGTAAAATGGGGGGGAACTTTCTGCTAGAAAGCTGCTGTAACTTGCATTCCTGCGATTAATACTAAAGAGCTTTGGACTCTATTTCTCTCTTGTATGCTGCCTTCTGCATTTATTTCTTTCATCTTTCTTCATTTGCATGCTGTAATTCTGAACTCTGGATTTAAGTATGCGATTGGGGACTGAACCCTAAAATTTTCTTGAAGGATACATAGGGGAGGAAAATGTTGTAGAGACTTTCTTTTATGCTGCCTGTGGATAGTGTTTCTATTATATTCACTTTTCCTAATCGTCGTTACTCTGAACTCTGAATTTCGGTGAAAGGGGAAGGAGAATCCTGAAATTCGTCCAGAGGATACATAGGAAAGTTAATATTGTGTTCATTTTGTTATATTCTTGGTGTTTCTTGCTACTGTTTCAAGCTATTGGCTAGCAATCGTGCTTCTGGTTCTTTCCCACCATTAAACTACTGAAATCTCTTCCCTTACTCTTTTATTTCTTTCCTGCACCCTTATCTTAAAACACCAAAGTAGTTTAGAATAGGAGCCGACCTTTCTCCGGAGATTGGCATGAGGGGCATCTCTTCCCTTCGGCCTTTCAATGTTGGTCTAGGTCTAGGGTGCATACACTTACCCAAATCCTTTCCTAGGCAGATTTGATGACCAACAGTTTTTGGCACACCCGGTGGGACCCGATCAGTCTCACCTTGTGAGTAGTAGTGAGAACCGATGCTCTCATTACCGAAAGACTCTTAGCATCTGGCGACTCTGTTTACCCAAGAATATTTAAGTCATAAAGACCGGTACCGAAGTCTGTGCCTTCATGCAAACAAGATGGAGAGTTAGGAATAGAGGAGAGGAAACTGAGTTCTTTGAGCTTGATATTGATGCCTTTGGGGAATGATCTAGGTTGGTCACCCTCGAGTCTCTTGTTACGTGGAACATCCTCGCAAGAGGCCACTGTTGATGAACAAGGCCTAACTTCTGATAGCACAACGGCTAGCTTTCCTCCTAATCCTCCCAACTCACCGAAGCATCCTAGTGCCTCCATTCCTATTGGTCATCCTGTTAGCAATCAAGGAGGAGCTTCGAGAATTCCTGTTTCTCAAAATCCAAGAGTAAATATGGCATAGCAACAACAACAATAACAACAACAAAAAATGTAGCAACAACCACCGCCCAGATTATTCCCAACATGGAATTCTTCAGGACCGCTAAATCTAGCGGGACAAGGGCAAGTGCCACCTGCTACTATAAAGAAGATCCCAACGTTCGATGGAACTAGGAAGACTGCTCTGGAGCACATCCAGGACATAGTTTCTCTGGCGGTGATCCATGACATCACAGAAGAGCGCGTTATGGTGAAGCTTCTGGTTCTATCTCTTAGAGGAAAACTCCTCTACTGGTATAGATCTTTACCACCCGATACCATTACGAGATGGGACCAGTTAGCCAAATAGTTGATGCGAAGCTTCAATGAGTCCACCGATCCGACCTCTCTCCTGCATCAGTTCACAATGATCCAGAGACATCCACAAGAAGAGATCATAGACTTCAATGTTAGGTTCACTCGAACCTGGCAAAGAATACCAGTTGGACTTCGGCCAACCGATGAAGCTGCAACATACTATTTCCTTCGGGCTTTCAATCCTGATATCAGCGTCATGGTGAGGTATTCGAACATCAATACCTTCCCAGAGTTATATGAGTTAGCCCAAAAAGTGGAGATGGATCTAATAGCTATGGGTAAGCTTCCCCAAAGGATGCCGATGCCCATACTTCCCGATTTCTATCAATCCCAGTATGCAAGCGCAGCCGCTTCACAGATCTCTGCAACCCCTGCACTCCCGATCTCATCTTGGAACTCGAATCCCATTGTATCCCAAATCACTGCTCCACAAATTCATTTTCCCACTTTTTTGACTTCGTAGCCCATGGTCACTTTGGCATTCCTTGTACTGCCAGCACCACTTCAACACCCTACCCTACCTCCGATACCGACAATGGCTCCATTGCCACCTATTCCCAAAGCCGATGACATGCAAGCTAAAATACTACAAGAAGTTCAGTCCCTGAACTCCACAGTGCAGACCCTATCTAACGACATGACCATTATGAAGAAGAAGCAAGCACAACAAGAGTTTCTACCGAGAAGATCTTATCCTACACCTGCGCTTACTAAAGATCAAGCGGTCCAGCAAGGAAGAGCTTCGACAAGAAATGCTGCAATAGACGAAGCCCCGAGCACTTCTGATTATATACATTGGTGCTCCACGTGTAATGACCCTCATGAAGAGAATACCTGCATGCTGCACCAACACTATGTACAAATGTTGGCGAGTAGTAGTCATGGCGGTCAAGTCAATGTCATCAAGAAATTGAATCAAAACCTGGTAATTGGTGAAGAAGAGCCAGTTGCAGTCCTTACTAGAGGAGGAAAGAGGTCGATAGAGGTGGATGCTACTCAAATGGCTCCCTTAAAGGTGCATGCTCACCATGAGAAAGGACAACAACCTCCTCCAGCCCCGAACGAAGCTCGACATCCTACACCAGTCAAAGAGAAGGCCCAACAGGCCCCTACAAATCCACCGTAGGTGGAAACTAAAGAACAGGCTAGAGAGAAGCTCAAGCTTCCTTCGTTGACCAAGCGATAAAGGGTCGAAGCTACGGAATAGTATCGCACCAGATATGAGCCGAGAAAGGAACCTGAGGTGCCCAATTCCCTGGCGTACAACATTGTAGATGAGCTAAAGAGGATTCCAACCAAAATTAGTCTGTACGACGCACTACAACTACCTAGACAAGTGGACCTATTGCAAGAATCATTGAAGATAACCAAAGCAAGAAAGGCAGCACCGCTTGCCCTAGTGCAGACCCTGTCCACATCCATTATGGGGAAGAATAGGCCACCGCCATTCTACATGTCTCTACAGATGGAAGGGTATGTTGTACATAATTGTATGATTGACTCTGGGGCCGCGACAATAGTCATGCCCAAAGCAGTGTGCGAAGAGATAGGGATGGAATACATGCGAAGTAGTCATGGCGTACTCCAGTTGGATGGTACCCCCGTGAAGACTATAGGGGTGATCAAGGACATCCCTATTCGACTACACAAGATGCCTCAAATCATAGTTATACAAGAGGTAGTGGTCGTTGACCTTGAGCCCTACTTTAGCATGTGCTTGTCGAGAGAATTCACAGTGAAGTTGGGTGGATATCTATCTATGGATTACTCTCATCTGGAGATTCCATTCAAAGGGAAGAAGGTGAAAATCTACAACGAGAAGCCTTCCACCTTCCTCGTAGAGAAGATGTCCGAAGGAGAAAGCAGTGATCCTATGCATGCGATAGTGGAAGGAATAGAGCAGGTGGATCTGGTCGAGGAGTCCCTCACACAGTTAAGTTGTGAAGATGAGTTTTCATTGGCAGACTTTAATGCCATGATAGAAACCGAGATGGGATGTTATGCCATCGCCAAGCCTGAGAAACACATCAAGTCAGAAGATAAGGTCTTCACCGAAGGACTATGGAAATTATTCTTCGATGGTGCCCGATGCAAAAATGGCATCGGGGTGGGGATTCTTTTAGTATCACCTTCTGGAGAGCAGAAGGAATATTGTTACCGGTTGGTGTGGAGTTGCACCAACAATGCAGTAGAATATGAAGCATTATGCCTAGGACTCAAGAAAGCAGAAAAGTTAGGCATAAAGCATCTCCAAATCTTTGGAGATTCTGAATTGGTATGCAATCAAGTCACAAACAAGTGCACTTCAAAGAAGCACTATCTCAAGTCATACCAAAATAGGGTATGGGACTTGCTCGACCAGTTCGAATCTCTCAATCTGCAGTCTATTCCAAGAGAAAAGAATCGACATGCCGATGTTCTAGCATCCATCGCAGCCAAGTATTCTCCAGTAGAAGACATGGTGCATAAGCCTAAGGCTGTGAGGATGATTTACAGGCCCTCTGTCCCAGACAGAGATCTGCATTGGCAAGTCTTTGATAGTGATGAGCAGATTGTGAATTTTATGATTCAAGAAGCAGCCACGGTTGAGAGCAGAAGCCCTGATGAAGAAGAATATGAAGGGCTAGTTCAATTGAAGAATAATCATGTGCCCAAGGGATTAATTACTCTTGAAAGCCTCTTTGATCAGAATGATCGAGCAGTTTCTCACAGGATCAAAGTTAATGCAAAGAAGTATCAAGATTTAGAACTTGAACCTAGGAAAGCAATAAAAGTTGGAACAGATTGCACTTCGAAAGAGCTAGAGCAGATCCGATCTCTATGCAAAAAGTATCCCGACATAGTGGCTTGGTCTTATCAAGATCTAAAGGGATATGATCGGCAACTGATCCAGCATACAATTGAGTTGCAGGAAGGGATCAAACCTTTCTGACAGAAGCAAAGGCCTGTCAATCCAAAGATCGAAGTCTTGATGAAGGCCGAACTCCTAAAAATGCTCGAGGCAAAGATAATTTATCCCATCAAACATTCTTCTTGGGTAGCGAATCTAGTCCCATTCAGAAAGAAGAACGGAGATATACGATTGTGCATGGACTTTCGCAACCTGAACCAGGCTTCTCTCAGAGATCACTACCCTCTCCCACAGATCGATCAGATCTTGCATTCGGTGGCTGGAGCTCAACGCTTCTCCCTACTCGATGGTTTCTCCGGATACAATCAAATCTGGGTCAGGGACGAAGACCAACATAAAACCGCATTCACGACCAAGTGGGGCACATTTGCTTACCAACGGATGCCATTCGGCCTTTCGAATGCGGGAGCCACTTTTCAGAGGGCAATGGATTTAGCTTTTGGTGAGCTCTTGAATAAGGTTATTGTTATCTATCTAGATGACATGACCATCTTCTCCCGAAGAAGGGAGGATCACCCCTTACACTTACAACAGATTTTTGAAAAGTGTCAAGAATTTGGCATTTCAATCAATCCGAAGAAGTCCATATTCGCAGTCAACGAAGGGAAGTTGTTGGGACATGCGATATCAGAGAAGGGTCTCGCTATAGATCCTGATAGAGCTGAGGCTCTAATGAAGCTCCCACTCCCAGTAGACAAGAAAGGACTTCAATATTTCTTCGGCCAGATCAACTTCGTGAGGAAGTTTGTCCCAGATTTTGCCCAGGTCATCAAGCCGATGTCCAAACTTTTGAAGAAGGGTGCAGAATTCATCTGGACGAAGGAGAGAAAAGAAGCATTCGAAGAAATAAAATCCCGAATTGCTCAAGCACCGGTCCTCGACCAACCCTGACTACAATCGGGACTTCATCCTATATGCTATAGGAGAACCCGAGAGCTATGTTGCGGTCCTGACACAAAAGAGGGAAGATGGCGAAGAGCGCCCCATCGCGTTTCTAAGCCAAGTGATAAACCCTCATGAAGAAAAATATAATTTCATAGAAAGGCAGGTGCATGCAGTAATGAAGTCTCTTAGGAAATTCAAGCAGTTCATCTCCCAAAGTCGGGTTACAGTCTTTGTCATTCACCCTGATGTGCGCAATTTCATCATCCAAGGAGAATTGGGTAGTAAAAGAGCCGGTTGGGTCAGCAAGATACAAGAATTCGACATCGAGATCAAACCTACAAAACTGGTTCACGGTCGTGCATTGTGTCAAGAACTGGCGAAGAGCGCGATGACCAAAGCTACAGAATCTCAGTGGGATGACTCACCAGCAGAAGGATGCTTCGCAAACCAAGAAGAGGACGAGAAATACTGGGTCGATGAGATAGTCGAATACTTCAATACCGGCAGATGTCCTTCACATCTAAATGCTTCATAGCGAAGGCATTTCAGGATACGGTCCTCCCGATATACCTTGCGCCCCGAAGGCCTATTTTTCAGAAACATTGATGGCGTCCTTCTTAGGTGCATAAAATATGATGATAAAAGGAGAGTCCTAGGAGAATTCCATTCAAGATTATCTGGAGGTCACTTCATGGGAAGAATGATGGCATTAAAGATCATCAAAGTGGGTTATTATTGGCCTACACTCTTCGCTGATGCCTTCGCAGTTTGTCGCCGATGTGAGCAGTGTCAGAAGTTCATCGATCAAAGCAGAAATGCTTCAATGCCTCTCCAACCGATACAAGTAGAAACTCCCTTTCAACAATGGGGGTTGGATTTCATAGGGGTCATATCGCCAAACTCCTCTGTCGGGCATAGGTTCATCCTGATCGCGACTGATTACTTCACTAGATGGGCCAAAGCAATTCCCATGAAGCATGCTGATCAGGAGACTGTCATAGCCTTCCTTGAAGGGTTGATCACCCGGTTCGGCATCCCAAAAGCAATCATCATGGACAATGGTCCTGGGTTTTTAGGCACCAAAATCAATGAGTTCCTCTACCGATATGGGATATATCATAAAGTCTCCTCCAATTACTACCCACAAGGTAACGACTTGGCAGAATCAACCAACAAGACTCTGTTGAGGGTGTTAAGGAAGCTCATAGAGACAAACAAAAGAACTTGGCACCTTCTTCTAGATCGGGCCTTGTGGGCTGATCGAATTTCTGTCAAGAAGTCGATCAAAACATCCCCTTATGCTCTAGTGTATGGCAAGGAGGCCATCTTGCCTACCCACGTAGAGATCCCTGCATTGCAGCTGCTAGAAGAAGGAGTCAATCCTATGGAAAATAGATTGGCTCAGCTGTTACAGCTAGAGGAGGATCATGAGAAAGCCTATCAGAGCTTCGCTAAGCATGCTCAGGTCACCCGAGATTGGTTCAAGAAGAAATCTTCCGATCGCACATTCAAAGTGGGAGATCTGGTATGGAAGTGGGACTCTTGGAAGGCCAAACCTGGGAATCACGACAAGCTGGATGCATTCTGGGATGGACCATTCGAAATCATGAAGGTGAACTCGGCCAACTCTTTCATCCTCAAAGATGCAGATGGCCAGGTATTACCTATTTCTGTTAATGGTCTTCATCTGAAGACTTTTCATCGCTGAGGTGAAACTCTTAAAAAAAAAAAAAATGTGTATGTACTTTTGTATATAATTTTTCATTTGTGTATATACATCCTGTTTCGAGATTGCAAAAGCTAAGTGTTACACTCTAGAATCTCCTTCGGGAACTCTTGATGCGAAGTAGCGGTTGCAAGGAGGTTCACAGCGAAGCACCTTGGCTTCCAAAAGGTCCTCGGAAGACCGAAGACGTTACCAAAGGGAAAAGTAGGAACGAAAAGAGCTTCGCACCCGAAGCATTTCAAGCAGCTACTTCGAGCAAAAATTTTGTGAAGTATTTTCCAAGAAGACGAGCTTCGGGGGGTCTAGTATTCCATGAAGCAAAAAAGTGACACGATGAGAAAGAACTACTTTGGGCCCGAAGCATTGAAAAATAGCCCACACCAAAGGTTCACCGTGAAGCATTTTCAATGTTGATTTCAACTTCGCCAAAGTGGAAGCATTTAAAATGTGTCTCGAAGAACGTGTCGACAACCATGAAAAGAGTTTGAAGCGGATGAATTTAAGGCAAAGGTGGCGGAGCACATCCCGAGGTGATTCGGTTAAGAGAAAAGCTCACGCCCAGGTACGAGGTGGCAGCAGGCTGCGTTTCCAATGCAAGGCATAATCATCAAGGCATGTGGCCCTGCGTACTACGTCGCTGCAGAGCCAATCAAAGAGCACGACAACCTCCTCCGTCCGAAGCGTAAGTTTAATTATGGTAGGTGCCATAAATTTAGGTAGTTGCCTTTTAAGGCTATAAAATGCAAGGCCCTAGCAGGGAGAAGGTTATTCATCCATCATTTCATGCAAGACTAAGAGCCTTCACTGATAATCTGCAAGTTTTACGCCCTTTGCATTGAAATTCTTGGTGCCAAAGTCCCCTATGCTGTAAGCCCTGCTTCTGCTGTAAGACGTCCAACATGGGGAAGAAAAACTCCAAAGAGAAAGGAAAGGAACCAGAAGTAGCAGGCCCCAAAAAAAAAAAGAAGGGCAAGGAAGAGAAAAAGCATACACCTAAGAAGATCAATCTCACCCCTCGCCCAGAAAAGTAGTCGATGGAAGAAGGAGACGACTCTGAAGAGGAATAGCTTGAAGAACCACCAATTGATGGGTGGGAGAAAATTAGAGACACAGAGCTCTCTAAGGGTGTGTCCGACCTCCGATGCACTATTGAGTTTATGACGAGCAGACTCACCCCAGAGAATAAGAGAGCTGCTGCATATTATTCTCAGATTTACTGGTATTTGACCCCGCCTGCTCACCACTGTCCAGAGTTAATCTGTGCTATCGCGCAGAACTACCAGCCTGCATCCAGGAAAGTGTTGGACGCTTCGGGTCATAAATTGTTTTCCATTTTGAAAGAAGATGTGCAAGCAGCATTTGTGCCACAACAAGGGCCACCCAAGGGTTATTCAGTTCGCAATGTCATCCTGAGCGAACAAATGGAGAGGTTCACCTCCAACAACTACATATTGAAATTCTTGCGTGAGAACCTCAAAAGTGGGCTCCCTTCAGGCAAGCTGCCCCAGATGCCCTTACCCTTGGCGGCCTTCAAGAACACCGATATTTTCTCTATCATTGCATGGGTGGCAGGCCTATCTACAGATGCTTCGGTGCAACCCTGGCAGGTGTCTTTGGCCGAATGTATTTCGAGAGGGGAATTCTATGCCCCTGATGCTTCAAGACCAAACACCAACCCAGTTTTCTTTGATTGGGCAGAATGGGTGGCCCGAACCTTGCATACGCGGCTCACCAACATGAAGAATTCGACGACGGGCTAGTACTTCACACCCTGTTCTTTCCTTGTCTGGTTGTTTTTCTACCAGGTTCATAAGCGATTCCCCCATATCGCCATTTCTTCGAGTGGCAAGGATGGAAATCCTCTGCCTGTGTACCAATGGACTCCCCTCCTATTGAGGACAGAGTCTTATTATCCTTTTAATCAATAGTTTTTGGGACCTGCTATGCATTTGTTGAAGGGTTCTTGCCCTCGGGTGCCCCTCAGTTTGAGAGATAGAGTGGTAATGGAGAAGAAGGGGGATGTCTTTCAATTGACACAAGGGCTGGTGATTCGCCTATTTGGCTTCATAGGGAAGCCCTTCCTGCTACCTGTCTTCCCCTCCGAGTACCAGTTCACATTGGAGGTCGCTCGGTAGAGTGACGCAACAAACACCGTGTACGGCCATGGTCAAAAATGGGCACATACCTACGACTTCCCCTTCAAGATGGGGGTAATTGAAGTATTTGCCTTGAAACAGAACGTATTCCTAGAGGAAAAGCTTGCCAATTTTGGCCTACTCCAGATTCCTCAGCAATGGCTCTATGATCCCTTGGGAGTGATGAGGGATCACTTAAAATTCAAGAACTTTCACATCTGCCCCCACCCTGAAATTGTGGAACAAAGAAATAATCCCAATGGGAAGGATCTGGAGTGGCATTTAGAAAGGATGAGGACATTGCCTCCCTGGCATGAATTTTATCCTATGGAGATCGAGTTTGATCCTGACCAGCATCCCTTCCCAACCCCAGACTCCACGTTTTGGAGAAAGGCAAAGGATGATTTAAAGGAAGAATTGAAGAATTGGGGCGAGGAAAAATTAAGGGAGTGGTGGATAATGAGAGTCCATCACCAAAAGATGAATTCCTATGGACTCTTGACAACAGATAAGGACTTCACAGTGGTTTACGAAGCCAATGTTGGGACTTGGAAGTCCATATCCTTCGTCGAATTTGTTCCTCCAGCTACCCCAGGATCGGGCAAAAGCCCAAAAGGAGCTGGAGATGCCTCGAAACAGGAAGAGGAGGAAGAAGCCGAAGCTACACCAGAGGCACTACCACAGGGACCATCAGAAATCCATGACACAAGTGTCAAAGAGTCGGAGCAACCACTAGAGAGGAAGAAAAGAAAGAGGCAAGAGCAAATTCAAGTGCCTCCGAGCCACCCAAAGTGACCCCGCACGAAGCTCCCAAGTGCTCCTACTGGACCACCCGCATCAGGCCCGACCGAAGCAAATGTTGAAGATGCGGTGCCACCAAGTGTCGAGATAGTCCCTGACATAGACATCATTGATGTGGAGGAACTCCTCCAACCAGAAGGGGACCCCGAAGTAGAAGTCATGGAAGTTGGGAGTGTCGAAGCCAAAAAAGAGCAGGAGCCTATTACACAAGAAGTCACCACGGCCGCTCTGCTAGAAGGGCACGTAGGTACGCACTCTCCACCCTTTGCCTTGGTCTCTCACATGTCCACTGTGGTCCCGGCCAAAGGTTCTCATCAATCTCTCCCTCCCTCACAAAGTCAATCACCTCTTCGCACGTTGCCCCTTGCCATCGATCCCGTTAGCCCCACTCCACTCAAGTCATCAGGTCGGGACAAGTCTGTTGACACTACTTCGCCCACCTATGCCACCATTCCCTCAATTCCCAGGCAAGGCGAAGGTAGTACCCCAACACCGAGCCCCATGCCTTGCTCCCCTGTCACACATAGCATAGTTCCTCTCACCGAAGCTCCTGCTACACCCATCGCCGAACCTACTGGTGAGGCATCCCCCATTCATTCCTTGTATTTGTTCACCCCTTTGGTTGGAGATCCAGCCTCATTTGAATCAGAGATGTCCTTAATTAAGGAATGCCCTCTAGCCGAGAAGCTACTCCTAGCTCGACAAAATACAAAAAAAATGCTGAAGGAGGCGAGGAAGAAGAGAGGGCGCTCTCTGGCCCAGGTTGAAAAATGCGTTGTCTTCGATTTGAAGGTTGGGAAGTTGCATAAAGTAAAAAATATCCCCAAGGTCCAGAAGCCCCTGGATGAAATGACTCCAGTGGACTATGACTACCAAGACAAATCCAAGGACCTGGAGCATTTGAATGTTGATAATGAATCTGAATCCATGCACGTCAGGATCAAAACTTTTCATGCACATGCAAACATCACCAGTCAGTGCATATTTGAAGCAAAAAATGCCAACATCAAGTTGGAAGAAGAGCTAGCTAGAATCCGCTCCAAGCTGGAGGATTCAGAGGAGCAGTGTAAGCTGATGAAAAAGGAAACACATGCCCTGAAATAGCAAATACTACAACTGTAGTGTATAGCTGAGAACCAAGCACAGAGACAGGCCGAGAATGATCTGAAGGCCAAGGAAGTTGAAAGCAAGATCTTGCAGTTGTAGTAGCAGTTGCATGAAAAAGAAAGCTTGGAGCTGTTTGACAGAGGCAGGATCAAAGAAATCCGCTCACACTTGCTCAAAAATTTTAGATCCCGAGCCTCCAGTGCCCTATCAATTTTGACCTACATTACTGAAGCACAACGTGTCGCTGTCGAAGGAGGGCCAATCATAGATGAGGTCACTCAGAAAGCTAGAGGCCGACTCAAATAGGCCTTTGATGTCCAAAGCATGAAATATCAGGACTTGCAGGTTGTTGCAATGAGTCGAACGGCTAGGGATTGGTCCACGGCCCAAGCCATAGTTCGTGCCTTCTTTTCCAAGGTGAGGAAGGCACAAAAAGTGAAGGACCTCTTGGACATGTTCGAGGACGAGCAATGTGCATCGATGGGCTATTTCCAGGATCTCTCTTCCTTAGGTTTCCCGAGCTTCATGAATGATGATGAGAACCTTCTGACCAAGGAAGAGCTGAAGCCAGCATGGCTTCATGAATGATGATGAGAACCTTCTCTCACAGATTTCATTCTAAGACACTACAAGATTGTAGTTTTTTTGCTAAGGCAAGAAAACTACTTCGGGCCCGAAGTCCCTCAAACAGTTACTTCGGGTGAAAGTTTTGCAAAGTGGTGTTGTCGAAGCAAAATGCAAAGGAAGAAGAATAAAAACTACTTCGGGCCCGAAGCACTTCAGAAGGCTACTTCGGGCAAGGAACTTGCAAAGCGGGATTTGAAATTGAAAATGCTTCGCCGAAAAACTGCCAAAGCACCCACTTCGGGCCTCCCCACCAACGAACCATTTCTACTTCACCAAAATTCATTACGAAGCATCTGCTTTGGCCATATTTCATGCGAAGTACTTTCACCCGAAGTCGAAGCAGTAAAAGCAATTTTGAAGGCAAGAATGCGCTTCGGCCAAAATCCTCCCAAACCACAATTTTGGAAGAAGATCGCGGCGAAGCATTTTGGTGATACATCAACGAAGCAGTTTTGGCACATATTCCAACAAAGTAGTAATGAAGAGCCCATATTGCAAAGGAGATCTGCTTCGGCCCTCATCACCCCCAAAGTTGTTCTACGAAGCTCCACCATGTGAAGTGCAAATCAAGGAGGATCTGCTTCGGCACAAGTCCATTGCAAAGAAGAGTTCCGAACGAAGAGCTAGCGAAGCACTTCAAGGGCATGCACTCCAAGCCAGGTATTATCCCGAGGCGATCAAGTGCCTCATAAATGCATTTTTATGTGTCCGAAAAACTAGCTGCACATTTTTGGCAATTGGAAATGAAGTATCAGTCTCTGAAGGAGAGCCCAGCAAGCTTTGCGGCCACTCAAGTATTGCACCCAGAAGCTAAGGACGCTCAGAAGGTTCATTAATGCAAGTTTCCATGGCTGACCCGATCGCAGTTTCTAGTTTTTGTAACAAATTTGAGAGCTCAGTCATGATGGCCGCGAAGATTCGACTTCTCAGGTTTTGAGGGTGTACCCCTCCATTTTGTGCATTGATGGCTCAGAGGGTCGGGTCCTCTATAAAAACCCAGGCATTATAATGTAAAAGGGGGGGAACTTTCTGCTAGAAAGCTGTTGTAACTTGCATTCTTGCGATTAATACTAAAGATCTTTGGACTCTATTTCTCTCTTGTATGTTGCCTTCTACGTTTATTTCTTTCATCTTTCTTTATTTTCATACTGTAATTCTGAACTCTAGATTTAGGTATGCGATTGGGGACTAAACCCTAAATTTTTTTTGAAGGATACAAAGGGGAGGAAAACATTGTAGAAACTTTCTTTTATGCTACTTATGGATAGTGTTTCTGTTATATTGACTTTTCCTAATCGTCGTTACTCTGAACTTTGAATTTCGGCGAAAGGGGAAGGAGTATCCTGAAATTCGTCTAGAGGATGCATAGGAAAGTTAATATTGTGTTCATTTTGTTATATTCTCGATGTTTCTTACTGTTGTTTCAAGCTATTGGCTGGCAATCGTGCTTCTGGTTCTTTCCCACCATTAAACTATTGAAATCTCCTTCCTTACTCTTTTATTTCTTTCCTGCACCCTTATTTTAAAACACCTAAGTAGTTTAGAATAGGATCCAACATTTCTTCGGATATTGGCATGAGGGGCATCTCTTCACTTCAGCCTTTCAATGTTGGTCCAGGTCTAGGGTGCGTACACATACCCAAATTCTTTCTTGGGCAGATTTGATGACCAACAAAAACCACTAATACAACTCAGTTAGTAATAGAAAGCATAGACACTACAAAAGGAAAATATATAGTCACAATGCCTCAACTTGTTTCTTAGGCCCCTATTGGAGTAGAAATAATGCTTGTTGAATCTGTACAAACACAGGTGGATGACCCCTTGAAAATCATACTGAATTTGACAATGTATATACCTAAGCTAGCACTAAATATAGTGCCCAAGATTTGATCATTAATGGCAAGGAAATAGAGATATTTGTAATCATGCAAAAAATAATAATAGAAGCTAAAGGATTTGATGAGCTATTGAGAGAGCACCAAATTAAATTAGCAAGCTCAACTTCATCCCTAGAACATAAAAGTCCAAGCTAACCCTCTCATCTAAAAAGGAAACTCGAACTAGAGTAACCTTAGTAAGAATTGAAGAGGATATTCCAGTTAGCAATATTTGATAAAGGGAGCTACAAGCCATAGAAAATGAAGAGGACCCGAGGAAAATATAGATTGCAAAATAGGATGCTTCATCTTCACAAGTGGTAACCATCACAATCCCAGCACCAAAGAAACCAAATACCATCTAGGTAGATTAGGATACAAGTGATGTGTAAATGTTTGGGGATACAAAAATTTTATTGTAGACAGGGGAGATCATATAAGCACATTCAACATGACTCCTAAAAGCAGACAAATAATTGAAAGTAAATTTAAAGTCCACTCAGATATAAAGAGAAAATTTACAAGCTAAAATAGACAACCTCAGGGGATAGACATCACGAGCTAGTATTCCATAAGCAAAGCCCTAGGTAATAATTAAGAGCACCAACTATTAATATTTCCTCTCGAAATTCAATAGAGAGATGAATCATAAGATGGAAGAGATTACTAAAATATTCAAGGAGATGAATATGATTAGAGCCACAGTGGAAAATATAATAAATCTTCTAATGCATGGTGAAAATAGAGTAAATTCCATACTCCCTATCTTTCAATAATTAGAAGTATATTATCAAGATATTGAGGGAGAAATAGTTAATCTATGATATGGCACTGAATTAGAATGTGTAGTAGAATTCCTCAAAGTGTCTATGTTTATGTTGAACAAAGTAGGGTGGTATGATTGGACTAAAGAAATGGTCATATTACAACAAAACTTAAAGGATGACATGGTAGGGGTAGGCCTTTCTCTCAATGAATTATTAGAAGTCTCTAATATAGAAGACCTTATCCTACATAGAATTTAGGATTTTGAGTGTGATCAAGAAAACAACATAGACTTGGATAGGAAAACTGCATTTCTAGCTGAGGTAGTCATCTTTTTATGTATGTGTGAGAATAATAAGATTTGGATAAGGCAACAGAAGAGCAAAACCCTTCAAGACTTGAATGCAGTAAGGTTTACCATGTCTTTTTTTGAGGAAGCATGAGAAGTCATAGGCACCCTGATCAAAGATATACAAAAAGAAGTTAGCAAAAAGAAATAAATCAAGGTTGGCAGCTTAGAAATGATATTTCAAAAATTCCAAGGCCCTAAGATGAGAACTACAAATGTGGGATAGATCTTAAGGAAATATATGATTCTATATGTAAGCTTGGACATTGAGGGACCCACTACAAAAGGAGAAGAGGGGTTAGAAAAAGGGGTTGCTAACCAAGGGACTTTTCCATAATAAAGTGTCATACAACTATACATCCTTTTTGGCAAATCCAAAGGCTTCACAGAAGACAAAGATAGATTTTTGAGAATAGTAGAGCCTAAGATAGTTGTAGCCCACCCAAATGATCAAAAGTAGAATATGATAAGTGGAGGGATCATATTGTAATAGTTATAACAGACTTAGAAGATTCAAGGCTACATAAGGAGTTACCACGACCATAATCGATATCAAGCATTGCATAGCAAAATTCTGCAAGAGGTATACTAGAGTGCCCTTTCTTTCAATCAATTATACTCCTTAGTGTATCTCTTCTTTGTCACATCCTTGTTCTTCCCCTCCATTTTTGCAAGAATTATAGAGGATGCATTCAATTAGCTGAGATAATTTCCAGCAAGTAAGTCAGGAATTGGAGGCTCTTTGTCACTACTCTTAGGATAAAGAGTTAGAATTCCTCTGTTACATTATTTGAACAAAGTGAATTATTGTATTAGATTTTTATAGAGATCTAAGCATTCTACCAAGCTCAAATTGTAATATCATGCGGAATTTAATACTAAATATCCAATTTCTTCCTTCTTGAAATTATTTGTCTTATGTGTGTGTGTTGCCAATTTATGTATTACATTATTTGAATGTATGAATGACAATTTATTTCACTGGTTTAATCATTTATGCTTATTACATAATTTGAATGAGCATAAATGAACTAGTTCTTATTTCTTTTTCATTCTATTTTCAAAATAATATTAATATTTGCTATAATTGCCCAAGAGATAAGGCACTGATCCACTTTCTTGAAGCTTAGGCTCAGAGTTATCTAAAAAGCTTGATCAAAATAAATAATTCACAAGTTTTATTTCTTTTTATGAATCTGGATGAGCATGAACTTATATTGCTAAACATTTAAGTTTACCTTAGGGGTAACCTAACCCTTTTTGGTCCATCAAGAGTCTTTTAAAAATAAATATTTTCCCAAAATAAAGAGGCTGAACGACCAGATTCAACAATACTAATTGTGAATTAGTGATTTTCTTACAACTTGACAACCCCAAACTTCTAAGGATGCAAAAAATCACCACAATAGGGCCATGTCTCAATAACTATGAATTCTATACTTTAGGAGTAAAACATTATTAATGGAATGCAAAATACTTCCCATTTTCTTGATAATTTCATGAGATGCAATGCATAATGTGGTTTCATAGTTGTATCTTTGACATTTTATGGCCAAAATATGTTTACAATGAATCTCATGGCTCTTTTTTATAGTAGCAGTTTACCCTTGAGTTATGTGGGTTGAGAAACTATTACTTCTAGTAAAAGTAAATATTAGGTTATCTCTAGCAAAATGATGCACCTCCAAATTTTAAATACCTCTAAATGGCTTAGATGTCTTCTTAAATGAGTTGTAGTGTTACTATATGCCAAAATCACTTTTCAAAGACTCTCTTAGGAGCCATACCTTTATGTTTACCTAAGTAGGGATATGAGCAATTAGCTCTAGGACATGAGTGAATTGATCCACTTTACTAGTGATTTGCTAGCATTTCTTAGGGAACTGATCCTATAAGAAAATCAATCCACTTTACTATAAAAACACATTTGAACCAATTTACACATAAGGAATGAATAAAAACTTGAGCAAATTGATGCTTCAACAAATTTTGTGCACCTTGAATACTTAAAATTTTTTTGTCAATTGTGCAAACTTTTGTTATTTTGCAATGTTGTTCTCAAGTTTGCAAATTTTATTTTTCTTTATCTTTCATGGTTAATTACTTAGGTGTTATAATATAGTAGCCTAGCTACTACAACTTTTATAAATTGTTGTGATTCCAAGATTGATTGGAAAGAGATACTAGATAATGCCTTTATCCTTGGGCATGGAGATAAAATTGAGGCCATTCCAAAATTATAAAATTATGGGTCATATTTGTTTAGCTACAAAGAAATAGGTTCAACACAAATAGGTTCATCAATTAGTGTGTGAGGGTATATTTTGGGCATCATAATTTTGGTGTTCAACACAAAATCCCTATATTAATCCTTTAGGATGTTCTCCCTTGATCCTCTTTAATTTTTAAATTTCTCAATAGGATTTCTGGTTGAATGATATTTGAACTATCATGCAACATTACCTCCACTTTGGCTTTCTCTTCATCAATTACATTGACAACATCCTTAGTCATATGGAGTTTTCCTTGAATGGAGAATACCCAGGCAATCCCCTATTTGAAACTTTTGCATTTCCTTTCTCAATTCTTTAATAGTTACTTTGAAAGTGTCATAGGAAAATTCCACCACTAGAGTCTCTTCTGGTTATAGGATATGTCCTTCAACTATATGATTATCATATTCTTATTTGGCCTACCCATCTACATTATTTTTTCAGTAGATAAGAAGTATTTTTGTGCACTTTTCCTTGGATGTTGGCTCATCTTCACTTGCTTGATTGCATTTGAAGAACAAGATATTGCACTTATTGATATATGTAGGGTGTGCCTTAGCAAACTAAGTTCCAAAGGGATGTGACCTAATAAACTATGGGTGCACATTAGCACACTTGGCCTCAAAGGGACTCAACCTACCCCGCCATTGAGCTCTTGACCTTTATATTCTGCATTTAAGGTTCCTTGATGACAAATAACTTTATTTTTCCTTTGATTAGCCAAAATTGATAGATCACATGTGTAGAAGATATTGAAACTCTTCTTAATAGTATTATCTTGATTAATCTACTTTTTTTATATATTGTGCTTAATATTTCCTCTCAAGGGATCCCTTTTCACCAAATGAGGGAATGACTAATGGACATCATTTTATTAGCATAGGAAGAAACCATTCATCATAGATATATCTTTGAGTAATCTTAGAACGAAAGGATGTAACAAAATGGGATCTTGAGTGCTTTTTGTGAGATTTAATTCTAAATGAGATGGATATTTTATCTTTCTTTCTTTCTTTAATTATTTGGATGAAGGAAAATGAGAAAAGATAATTTATAGGAACAAACAAAAGACAATCCCATTCATAGTCTTAGAAAAATAGTTTTCCACCCTTCTGATATCGATGTTCTAGCTCAAGATTTTTCAACACCTATGTAGACATGGTAAGTTAGATAATATTAATGGTGCATATGGAGGCATTTTTCCAAGGGGGATTTACCAATTTAGAGCCTCATGGGGAGATTCTAGGAGATAATATATTTCTTCACCAAAATAATTAAAACCCTAAATGGGTGTTGCAGTTTGAGATGTTAGAACACTTTCCTCTTATAATTCCTTAATCTATATCTTGATTCCAACTATCTTGAAAATGATACCTTAATTTTACTCCAAAGTTGTGGGAAATATGGGTGGAGTTGAAATTTCTCCAACTATGATAGCCTCTCTACTTTTTACCTCATTTTAGGATGGATTTTCATGGTGATTATTAGTTTGGGCAACTACCTTTATGCAACCAAACAATACAACACCACTCAAAAATAATAGTTCCTTTTTTTGTTGTCCCAATACCAACTCAATGTTATCCTTTAAATAATCAAACTATGAAAATACAAATTTTACCAGGGTTGTACTCCCCAAGATTATAGGAAAATACCCCATTTCTACAATCATGGCTTCCTTGTTACTTAGTGTATCCCATTTATCTAAAATCACTTGAGCAATATGAGGAGTCATAGGTAAATCCTTTTCTATTTTTTGAGTGGTGTCTTCTTCTAGGGTTTTTTCTTTAAAGAGGAATAATCCTTCATAAAGAGACCCATGAGATTTCTCCAAATCTTGTGAGATTAGCTTTCTTCAAGATGAAATTGTATGTTTCATATTTTGGCTTAGTTTCTTCCTCTATTTCATCCTCATCCTCTAATATCAATTATAGCTTTGATAAAACTACCTCATATTTTGGTTATATATTCACCTCTAATTCTTATATATGATCTTCTTCCTCTAAAATGAAATTAAATGCCTCACATTCTTAAAGAGAAAATATTTCAAAATCCTTTGATGATTTATGAGGATCATACATGATGACATCTTGGATAGATGAAATTTAGCAATCTTATATCAAGTGTCACTACAAATTTAATGTCACATGGAATTTAAATAACTTGATAATTTTATTTTAAAATATCTTCATTGAGGAAGTAAAATGCCTTCATGAAAGGGGACTCACATGTCAATTCTTCAAACTTTATAGTGATTTCTTCTCCTTTATATTCTAGCCCAATTCTTCTTTCAATTGCTATTATATTCTCTAGTTCATCATTTGAGGGAGGCACTAATGCTTGATGATATAATTGTATGTATACATTTATTATACCAATAGGTAGGACATATTCAAAGGAGAACTCAAATCCCTTGTATTTTGATTTAATTTTTACACCCATCATAGACTCTTCTCCTTCCAAGGAAAAGTAAACACTTCACATTCTTCTATGAAGACTCCATATATCAATTTATAATGTTCTTCATCTTTTGATTCTTTACATTTAGGATCTTTGTTTCAACCTCAAGGATTTCCTTATACCATAGCAGAGATGGCCCTTGATGGAAGGATGTATATTTCTCCATAAGAATCATTGATCGATTATTACCTAAAACTCCTCTTGTCACCTTACATTCATTTTCTATTTGAAGGGGGTATACTTCTTAGGGAGTAGGCTAAGAACGCTTTGGAGGACTATTTATTACTACAACTTGATTATGGAGGTATTAACCACTCATTACAAGTGCTTTAGACACAACATAGGTTTGTACCATATTTATTTGGGGTGAAATCACCTAGTTTATCATTGGTTGGCTTATCATATTTTGACTAACCATCATTAGGTTGATGGTAGTAGGTTGAATTGCTACCATAGGATGGATTGATATTTATCAATTCATTGCCTAGGTATGGAGGCTCTTGCATATTTTCTTGTTGCATTATTCAATTCTCTTCCTCAAACTCATCATATTGTTCCTTCCTTCATTTAAGGATTATAAGCATACCCATGATCTAATACAAGTCCTTTAAAAACTGTTGCTTGTCATATTGTTCCTAGGGATCTTATTGATACTATGGTCCATCTATTTTTGATGGGTTTGGGCTTAATAATTTGGGTGGTTTTGTTGCATGGAAACCACTAGATTTTATTATTGAATCAATTGAGAGATTGGTGAGGCACTTTTCCATACTATATTTTCCTATATGACAATTGGTATATGGGTTTATTTGTTGGAGTATATGTTGGTTTTTTTTTAGGATATTGGATCCATTGTTGGTTTTGCATAATTTGGTAACTTCGTGCCCCCACATATTGCTACATGAAATGCTATATTGGTTGACGATATTACATATTTTGTTATGATTTTTATAGAAAGTATTGTTGACCTTAAGGAATCTACATGCATTAGGGTAGTTGAGGATTTTGAGCCCATGACGTATCTTGTATCATCTAAGGATTAAACCATGGTTGATCTATCATAACATTTTTTGAAGCTCAAATATGTTGAATATAGGAGCACAACTCAGATGGTTCCCCTTGTTTAGGGAGCAATATTCAGGGTAGTCACCAAAAAATGTTTTTGGTTTGTTTTTTAATTAAAAAGTAACATTTTTTGGAGCAAATCTCTCACTTGATTTTGCTAAATCTCATTCTAGTCATCATCCTGTAAATCATCAACCTAGATCCTCTTGTTTAAAAATCTATGCAAATATATTTTTAGGGTCAAAATGTAAAAAATTACAAAATTTGATTTGTTGAGCAATTCAACTACAAACAAGAGCAAATCATTAGCAACTTTAGGTGATCCACTAGCTAGTCAGAGTGAATTGCTAGCAAGTTGGAGTGAATAGTTCCTAGGAATGTAACTTAGAAACTTTTGTAAAATTTGGTGTATAGAGCAAATCACCAGTGAACTAGAGAAAATCACTAGTATACTCAATCAAATTGCTTGATAAATTGAACTTAAAAATTTTGATAAATAGAGGGTCAAATGAACCTCTCTTCTTGGAGGATTTTGGGAAGAAACTCTTCTTTTTGAGAAAATTTATCCATAGAAACTCTATGAATAACTCATATACTATTTGGAAGAACTTTACTAATATGGGGTGAATCACTAGTTTATTACAGTGAATCATTATTTGATCAGAGCAAATTGCTAGATGGATTTGGAATGACTTTTCCAAGTGATTGGCCTCAAATAGAGAAAATCATTTTCTAAGCAATGAGTTGACAAATTGTTTTGAACTTGATTGCTCTTTGTACTTAGTAGATATAAATATGGAGTTAAAATTGGTAAATTTATTGATTTGGTGTTGATTTGCTTACTTGCCTCGCAAAAAAAGTATATATTTTTGAAGTTCATAATGGGGTTGTCATTTGCAAAACACTAACAAAAATCAAACACAAATAATGAAAAAATATGAAATTTAAGGTTAGTTTGAGACTAGGCTTGATAATCAAGTCCTTGGCCTTCAAAAATTACTTTAGATTCAACATGTGCAAACTAGATAAATTCAAAGCGAAGCACTTACAAAATGAAGCAAATAGATTACAAAAATGGAGTTAGAGAACTTTCCAAGCTATTGATTCAATTAGAGAAAATTTCTTCAAATTCGAAATGAAATGTTACATGTGTTCAAACTTAGCAATTTTTCCTTCAGTTTTGAGTCGATGGCTCCATTATGAATGCAAATTTGACAAAAATTTAAAAAATAAAAAAAATTAAGGACTAGGGTCCCTTTAAGTGTGCTAGAAATAATATGTTGAATTAGAGAATGATCTTGACTTCTAATTTAGTTAATTATGTGCACCAATTTTATCCTTTTAATAAGGAAGGGGAAGTGGCTCCCTCTAGCCTTCAAATTTAAGTTGTCTCCCCACTATCCTTGCTAATTCCTACTATAACCTACTCTAATTGCATGAAAATAAAATGTAGAAATTAAATGCATAGAAATAATTGTTACATTTAAAGATGTAAGGGATTGAAAATAAAATTTGACCATAACCATATCACGAAACTATGCAATCAATCAAAACATGAGAATCCAAATAACAATAATGTTTCCCATTCAAAAAATATAAAATTGTTGAGCGAATGGCAATATGGAAAAAATACCATGTCTCAATCACTATGTATTCTACACTTCAAGAAGGAAATCCCCCTGATGGAATGCAAAATATTTATCAATTTCATGAGATATAAAGCATAATGTAGGTTTCATAGAGTGTAACTTTGAATTCTCATCATCAAAATATGGTTAGAATGAATCTCATAGCTCCAATTTATAGTAAGATTTTACCTCTAAGTTACCTAGGGTGAGACTATTACTCCTAATAAAAGTTAATATTTGGGAGTATATCTAGCAAAATGATGCACCTATAAATGTTACATGCTTCTAATTATACCTTTAAATGGTTTAGAAGGCTTATAAAATGAGTTTACACCACTACATGCCACAATATATCTTTTTAAAGTTTATCCTCTTGATCCACACCTTTACTTTTAGCCCTCTACAAGACTATGAGCAATTCACTCTATAATTTAAGAAAATCTCTCAAATTTACTAACTATTTACTAGCATTTCCTAGCAAATTGCTCCTACAAGCCAATTGATCCATTTTACTAGTAGATCACTGCTAAACCAGTTGGAACTTCAAGAATGAATCGACACTTGTGATGGCTTTTTAAGCCTTAATACTAACATAAAAATTACAAGATAAATACCACATGATCAAATATAATATAGCCACAATACATAAGATCAAGATATTAATGTCGAATAATATGAGCAACTTAGTATGTATAACAAGGCTAATAATATATCATATAACATTCAATAATAATATGCAATATGAATGTAAATAGAGTGAATCATATATATACAAAGCATGTAGCACAACTTACAATATCAATTGCTCAAAATGTATACACACTTTATTACTCTTATTTCTCTTACAAATATGACACTTGACTCTTGATGCTTGATGCTACACTTGATACTTATGCTTCTCTATGGAGTACTATATAGCTATAGTAGAATGACTCTTTGGATACTTGACTATTCCTTTCCATATGCCAAGTCTCATGACTCTTGGCTTCTCTACTTGACACTTGCATACATATGAATCTATATTGTATGCACACCTAGACATGACTCTTGACCTTCGCTTTGCACACTCTAAACTGAAGATACATGTGCACATATTTACATTACATATTTTATCTCTTACATACAAGACACTTGTGCACATAGAATCAAATTACATTTGCACACACACTCACATGAAACTTGTGCATTTCCTACATATTACAACTTTACATGATACTTGTGCATTTCCTACACATATACACTTACATGAAAGGGGAAATAATACTCACACTCTAAACTAAGACTCAATCCTAATCTAATATTTATATATGTACCATGAAGGTACCATGGGAGTACATTAGCATGTATCAAATAATGTAATATACTCCAACAAATTGTGCAAATCAGGGCTTGAGTAAGTTAGCACACCTTGGAGACTTAAACAAATTTTGTCAATTTTGTAAACTTTTGCTATTTTGCAATATTGTTCTTGGGTTTGTAAATTTCATTCTTCTTTGTTTTTCATGGCTAATTCCTTGGGAAGTAGAATTTAGGAGCCTAGATACTATAGTCCCTAATGAAAAACTCATAAGCCTATAATTCCACAAGCTTGCACCTCTAATATATTTTCCTTTATCAACCTTGTCCAACTTACAAAGAGAAAACCTATTTTTTTGTTATTTTTGTTAGAAATCCACCAATATTTCCACATGATCTCAATATCAAATATTCTCAAAATATGCACATAACAATGAACAACAAACTCACTGAATATTATTGATAAACATCTACTTTAAGCAATGCATAAATGCAATGCTTATTCTATTTTATATTAAAAAGATTTATCTTCAATATATACATACATAAGACTTCATATACTCAAGACTCTTGAATTTTGCACTTACATAAACTCTTCGTCTCCTCATACTATCAGGAGATTTAAATCTCACATATTTACGTAAAGATAGAGACTCTCATGATTGTTCATAACTTCTCACTTATAAACTTGACACATAGCTCACACTTACTAACATGACACCTCACTTACATAAATCCACACTTATTTACATGACACAAACTCATGCTTAATAATATAACACATTCAAATATTTTTTTCAATGAGTTTACACAAGTTTTTATGAGGGATCCTGGTCCCCTCATCGACACATATTCAAA
The DNA here is from genome assembly GCA_028583015.1 of Wollemia nobilis. Classification (NCBI taxonomy): domain Eukaryota; kingdom Viridiplantae; phylum Streptophyta; class Pinopsida; order Araucariales; family Araucariaceae; genus Wollemia; species Wollemia nobilis. The sequence goes on along the minus strand of JAQPPZ010017121.1, from coordinate 13,267,458 downwards.
TATTAAACACACCCTACACTAAATTATTTATAAAGTCCTTGCATTAATATTGCAAGGTACCAAATAATCTAATACCTCCAACACCCTCTCGTATTACATTATTTGGTATGAAGACCCTTTACCTTCATGTCCTTTTATTTTCTGGATGCATTTTGGCTTGTTTAGATTGTGGTGCAGTCTCTAGCTTTGTCCCTCTTTGCTATAACCTGTAAATTTGAGCAAGTCATAAAAGAACACATTTTTTTTTAATTTGTTAATGTCTTGTTATTTTTCCATAAGAGTTTGTGTTCAATAAAATACCTCTTTTGATATTGTTCTTTTGGCAAAAGTTGATCCAAATATTTTTGTGCAAGTTCTATCACATCCAAAGTGAATATCCCACTTTTGTAGGATCCAAGAGCTTCAATTTTGTTTAGTCTTTTAATAAGACATCTCTTATTGCCATTGATGATTTTGAATTCAACTATTCTACCTCTATCCAATAATTGTGACACTAAAATTAGATTATTTGTTATTCTAGGAACATAAAGCATATTTTTCAGTGTACATTCTAAATATGATAGACTAAGTGTAACATTCCCTAATCCTTGTACTTGATAGATTTTATCATTTGTTATCTTAATTGGTATACTTGGTTTTACTTGAATGGAATCAAACCAATATAGGTTGTTTGTCATATGATGGCTAGCTCCTGAATCAATGTACCAAGAATTATCTTCATATTCAATTTTTTGTTTTGTTTGAAGTTTTGGTGTTTCATTGTATTGTAGAACATGTTTGTGATAATATCTTCTTTGTCTTTGAAAAATTTTCTTCATGATATGTGATTTTGAAAAATACCTTTTTGATGCACTCATTTTTTGTTCTTTCAGTCAATTCTTTTGTTTACACAAAAATTTTGCTTCAATTACTTTGTTGTAGAATTCTATATTTTTTCAATGAGTTATATGGGATTGAAACGGGCCCCACCCATATTACTTCATCACCACATAGTGGTATTATAACAAAGCTTGGATATTATCCATGTATTGCTTGGTAATATTTAAACCTTGGTATCCTCTTTAAACATTGAGGAATCTAACTAATTGAGCTAATGTCACTTGATTTATAATGAGTTTACATGGGTTTTTATGAGGGGTCTCGGTCCCCTCTTACCGAGGTTTGAACTTGGGTCTCTTGGATGAAAACCCAAGGACTTACCACTATGGTATCCCTCACGGGTCATTGTAGAACTCCTTATTACTCCTAAATCAAAATATCTTATTTTTTCAATTATTCTTCCTTTCAATATAATTCTCTTTTCTTTTCTTTCTTCAATTTTCAATTTCAAATTTGATATTCTTCTTCAATAAATTCTTTTAATTCTTTGTAGAAAACCTTTTTTTTTTATAATTATGTGTTTGTATTTATAGCGGGTTTTAACAAGGATCCCAAAACCTGATTACATAAGCAATGGGCCTAGGGCATCAATCCCTTGAAACTGAACACCAAAACAAATCCCGCCCAACGGTAACAGTAAGCATGAAACAAACCCTCTCGGCGGGAAACAAACAAATAAGAAAAAAAGTAGTTTTGGAGATCCCGCTCAGCGAGGAGTAGCCAAAAACCACCATCGAGAAGATCCCGCCCAGTAGGAAGCAAAGAAAAACCGTTACAATAAAATCCCGCCTCACGGGAAGCAGTCAAAACCACCACAAACAGTCCCGCCTAGCGGGAAGCAACAGGGAAATCCCGCCATTCGGGAAACCGGCAGAAAAGAAAGGATACCGCCTCGCGGGAAAATCGGTGGATTTGGCGGATCCCGCCCAATGGAGAAACCATCCCGCCCATCGGGAAAACATTCATTTCAGCGAGAGACATCCTGCAGGAAGCCGACAGCCACAGCACAGAGAGGATCCAGTCCATCAGGAAGTGACCAGAGAGTTGCACCACAAGGAACCCGCCCCGGGAAAACAGAAGAGGATCCCAGCAGCAGGGACCAAGAATCCCGTCCAAGCACAGAGCCTGTCGAGGATTCACAAGAAAAAGGGGGAAACTGTCCAAACCCTAAACCGTCACCTCCACCGCACTGAGAAACGCAGGGGACCAGATCCACGCGAATCACCTGCAAAAAACCCCAGGGGGAATCCTGAGGGAAAAAGGGAAGGGATCCCCAACCAAACAAGGATCCCTGGGAAGCACCAGTCCAAAAAAAACAACCAAGGAAACCCTAGCCGGCCGGGAGGGGCGCAGATAGTGGAGAAGGATCTCCCCCCAGGAGATCATCTGCAAACAACCACTCCCCGGGAGGGATGACCTGGGTTGAGCCAGGGACTGGGCAGAAACCAAAAGCCATGGGAGGGGGAGCAGGGGAGGGACCAGAGCCCTCCCCTCTCAACCCTATCAACGATCCAGCTTTCTTATTGTAGAAAACCTTTTAACTCCAAATTTAATATTTCTTATTTTCTTCCATTATTCTTTATTTTCTTCTTCAATAGTCAAATTTTTCAATCTTCAACTTCTTTATTCATTTTTTTAATCTTCTCTATTTTTTCCTTATTCAATTTAATATTTTTTCTTTCTTCAATTTAATATTTTTTCTTCCTTCAATATTTCATTCTTTTAATCTTCTTCAATTTTTATTCTTCCTCAATTTCAATCTTTAAATTAATTCAATTTTCTTTCTTCAATTTCAATTCAATCTTAAACTTCATTTTTTCCTTTCTTCAATTTATTTTTCTTCAAATAATTATTTTCTTAATCAATTTCCTTCAATTTTATATTCTTTCTTCAAATTTTAAAATTTTCCTTCAATTTATTTCTTTTTCAATGATCTTCTTCAAATTTTCATTCTTTAATCAATTATCTTCTTATAACTCCCTCAATTATCTATTTGCATCAAATATTAATTTATCATTTTATCTCCCCACAATATTTATCAAATTTTCTTCGTTAATTAATCTCCAAAAATAAATCGTTTTCTTAATCAATACTTTCAAATATTCTCCAACATATAAATCAGTTAAGGTATATGGATTACCTTACTTATTTCACTACTCTCCTCTATAACTGCATCCTAAATTATGTGTTATTTCTAGCAAAATTTCATCCTTTGACTTTGACGTTAACGCAATTGTCATGTCTTCAACTTTTCATGTGTTAAAATTGTTATGTTACTCCACTCTACAAATGTTTCATCTACCTCACTTCTACACATGCTTCATAGGCCATCTCTATAGACCGTGGCTTCTACAAGGACTCCTTACAATCTTGAATATTTTGGTGAATGTTTCATTTGCCTCCATCTCCTTCAAAATTCTTGTGCTCCTCTCTCTTTTACTTTGCTTGCTTGGACATCATTTCTTTTGAAGACATCTACTTTGCTTAGTTGATGCTTTCTCTATAACATTTATTGATAGACGCTCACAATGTGACTCCTCAACGTGGTTCTCTTTAGGCTCACACAAGGTGGCTTTCTCTAGTCTTATGCAAGCGCTTTCTCCAGTCTTACGCAAAGTTACCTTCCATACAATGTGACTCTCATCAAGATCACATAAAAATGTCTCTCAACGTTGCTTTCACCAGCCAAAACCCTCTCCTCATCTCCTCACTAGATCTCACCTTTAATAACGTAGTTCTTCTTCTCTTAAACTTTGGGTGCAACTTATCAACTTGATTTTCCTCAAAGGTGGCTCTAATACCACTGTTAGAAATCCACCAATATTTCCACATGATTTCAATATCAAATATTCTAGAAATATGTACGTAACAATGAACAACAAAATCATTGAATAATATTAATAAACATCTACTTTAAGTAATGCATAAATGCAATGCTTATTCTATTACATATTACAAAGCTTTATCTTCAATATATACATACATGAGACTCTTCATATTCTCAAGACTCTTGACCTTTGCACTTACATAAACTCTTCATCTCCTCATACTCACGAGAGATCTAAATCTCACATATTTACATAAAGACAAAGACTCTCATGATTGCTCATAACTCCTCACTTATAAACATGACACATAACTCACACTTACATGATACCTCACCTACATAACTCCACACTTATTTACATGACACATAACTCATACTTAATAACATGATATATACTCAAATATTAAACACACCCTAGACTAAATTATTTACAAAGTCCTTGCATTAATATTGCAAGGTATCAAACAATGTAATACCAACACTTTTCAAAATAATATATCTTTATATATTATTAGTTTGGGATGTTATACCTACTAGTAATATTGAAAGTGACATCATATGTGTATGTATGTGCACACGTGCATATGTGTATGCATGTGTATGTATGTGTGCATGTGCATGCCCTTTCATCCATGGTTAATAACTTAACTTTTCAACCAACAAAACAAGATTTCATTATATGCAAAATTTTGTACTAGAGCTCCTTCTTCTTTTCTTTATGAAAAACGGAATACCCGATATGTTGATGGTAATTTTTCAACTTTAAACCTTAAAATATTTGTAATAATCCATTTTAAATCTAAGGCAATGTTAATGATAAAAATCTTAGATTTTGTAGTATTAACCAAATATCCAATGATATTCCCATAGCATGATAATATTGATTTAAACTCCTTGTGTGCATTGACCAATGGATGAATAAAAAGAAAAGTGTCATCAACAAATTAGAATTGAATTTTGAAGGGACAAGTTATTGCAATCTTAATACCTTTAACTTTTTCGTCTATTTTTGCTCTTTAAAGAGATTTCCCTGACGCCTCAACAAGAATAATAAATAGATAAGAAGATAATGGGTTAGCATAGAAGAGTCCAAAAGATGTTCCAAAGTAACCAATGTAAAGTCCATTGATCAAAATACAATATTTTGAAGTGTTATAACAATTAATTTATTTACAACAATCTTGATCAAAGCCAAATTTTTTAATATATCATATAAAATACTCTAACAAACCCTAGCATATGCTTTGTTCATATCTAATTTTATAAGAGTGCTTGGTTTGTTATATAATTAAGACAATATATAGCCACTTATACCATGGTTACATCATCATGAATTTCTTTGCTATGAAAATACCACCTTGTGGCTTTTAGATAACACAAACTAGAATACTTTTCAATCATGGTTTTTGAAATTATTTTATAAATTATATTAAAAAAAATTTATTGAACAAAAATTATTAAAATATTTGGTCTCATACTTTTTATACACATCCACCATGACGATTGAACCTCATTAGTGGTCTCACTTAGTGGAGCTTGGACTTGATAAGCCATCGCTGTTGTTTACAACTTTACAGGACTTGATAAGCCAGACGATGCAGGTCACATTCTTCATTTTCCTTCACCCTCTCTGAGTTATTACTATTGCTAGCATTAGCACGCCCGAAAATCTGCGCGAGGGTATCAGAAATTTCTTGGAGCGACCGTGGAATGCGCTGAAGCAGAATATTTGCAGATATAAAGGCCTCACATACTTTTGTGTATAGCAACCAAATCCAACTAATCTCTAATGTGGACATGTTGGATTCTCACACTCTGCGTTTCCAAAACCTCCTCTTGCCCTGACCGGAGTTGAATCTGCTTGCCAAAACTGTAGATGAGTAGTGGTTACGGCAACAATTTATTGACCTGGAACATGAGCACTCAAGACAACCAAAGTAAATGAAATGAAAGTGTGCATCTGGATTGAATCAATTCAATTCATATTCATTAAAAATCAGAGGTTGAGTTGCGTGAGAGTGCGGTCAAAGTAGTCTAAATGCTGTGCGGTGACGGTGGTGTACTCTGTACATGTTTTTACTGATGTGTTCGACGATCTTTCACGGAATAAATGATAGTTTTGAGGTAAGAGGTAGATTTAGGATAATTTTTTTTTTTTAATAGAAAATTTTAAATATTATTTATTTTTAAATTTTAATGTGAAAAAGTGTAGAGTAGATGCGGTGTATTCTTTTTTATTTTTTATTTATTAGGTAAAGAAGGGGTTTTAAGGATCGATGATTTTGAGAGGGATCCACATTCCCAGACAAGGGTTTTGAGAGGATCCCACAACCATTAAAACAAGCTTCAAAAAGGTTACCCAACAACAAGTTTTAATAGGAGAAATACATACAGTTTACACCCAAAAGGGTAATCCATCAATGAGGAGCAAAGGTCAAAAAACCAGCCACCAAACCTCCGGGGATCCCACGACCATTACAACAAGCTCCAAAAAGGTTACCCAACAACAAGCTTTAAAAGGAGAAATACATACAGTTTACACCCAAAAGGGTAATCCACCAATGAGGAGCAAAGGCCAAAAAAACAGCCACCAAACCTCCTACGTAAAGTACAACAATAAAGTCCTAGATAATATGAACTAAACGCCCTAGATGGGAAACAACACCACACCCGTCTAATGGGAGCAAACTAAAACTAGGAGCAGATCACTCCATCCAACGATTGATCTAAGGCTTACACTTGTAACAGTTTGAAAGAGAAAGTAAAAAACTATGAGCTGCCTAAACCGAAGCAAGAGCCGCAAAACAAGAACAACTCTTAGGTACAAGAAAAAGGAGATAACAACATTTCACACCGCACTTGAGAGGGAGAAGGGTAAGATCCCAAAAAAATAAGCCTTAGAACCCTGGGATCAAACACACCACCACTGCTGGATCTGGAGAAAGAGATCTCTACATACCACCAAAGCTAGGAAACCCACTAGAGACATGGGGCCAAAAGTCGAAAACCACCACAGCATAACAACCTACTTTCACCCAAACTAATTTGGGTCGGTATTTGACCCTGTCTTCTCGGAACAACCATATACAATAAGAAATTATTGAACCCAGAAGAAAGTGGTACAAACTAGCCAAGGATCCACTACTGGTAGAAACCCTAGCAACAAAGCCATCCAACCGGAGTAGCCAAGCCATCATATTTGAAGCCAACCAAGGGAACACCATCAGATTTTTGCAGCCAAACACCATACCAAACTCACCCCAACGGGTTTGGGTCGATAGATGGTCCTTTTTTCTCTTTGAAAAGCCAAAAAAAACATGAAACTACCGACCCTAGAAGAAATGTTGCACAATTCAACCAAGTCCTCGAAACTAGCAAACAACCTAAAAAACCCAGGCACCCAACACACCCACCAACCAAAGCAAGAGCCAGCCAAGGGATCAACAACCATAATTTTCCACTATTATAAGACACAGGATCACCCCTACAGGTTTGGGTTAGCATTCGGCTCTCTGCCCCAGATAAGAGTAATAATACCAAACCCATAGGAGAGCAGAACATACCAGCAAGACCCTCAACAAGCAAAATACCTTGGTCACAAACCACAACAAAGAAACTAAGCATGACTATCAGCCAAATCCAAAATGGAAGAAAGGAGACCTATCGCTCAACAAGCAAAATACCTTGGTCACAAACCACAACAAAGAAACTAAGCATGACTATCAGCCAAATCCAAAATGGAAGAAAGGAGACCTATCGCTCAAAGGGTTTCAGAGCATCAAAACCCTTATGGGCCCTCTCTGCTACAGTGAGGCTCTCTGTGTATTCTTTTTTATCGACAATATTTATTTGTGAGGATTTTGGGATTTTAAAGAAAGGCTTTTAAAGTTTTGATTAAAATTATAAATAAGAGGTTTAAGGTTTTAATTAAAAGTGAGTAGAGTATGGTTTAAGGTTTAAATTTTAGAGGAATGCAATAATATTTTAAGTGGAATATATTTGGATTAACATATATTTTATAAAAATCTTTTTATATAGTTTTTTTCTTGATGAAAATAAAAAAATAGTTTCCAACTCTCAAAAGTCATTGTTACCAAATTTATTGTACCATCTTAAGTCTCCTTCTAAGCAGATTAAGAGTTTAGTCTCCAAAATTTTTAGGACCCTCTTCCAAAGAAAAAATTGTTGTGTTAAGGGAAATGGGTCCTCTGGACTTGTCACAAGTATTCAAAAGAAAGAGACTGTGGATGTGGGATCCGAAAGGAAAGTGAGAAAATATTCAAACAAATAACTTAGGAAATGGGCCATTGAGTGAGATATTGCGAATGAAATCAAGAGATTTTGGAGCTAGAGATCAAGAGTCGTCCAGTTGACCATGAAAGAACATAGAGCAAAGTAGCAAACCAAGTTGGGATCAAAAATTATTCTAAAGGTTTTAAGTGATAGACTTTGTTCAAAATATGGCTAGAGCCAAGATGCAAGCAGAAGGTTGTCAGAAGACTCAAATTGAAGGTAACAAGCACTGTCCTCCCAACAAAGAGAGAAAGACCTCAAGCCAAATTGATGATACCTCCTCGGATTGCAAACTTCTTTCTTCCATGAAGAAAAACTTAAGATAAGGAAAAAAACCTTAAGGTGAACTTCGTGCTTCAATTTTTTTTAGAGGAATTCAAAAGAATTTTGAGTCTAAAGAAGGCAATGAATTCTCATATTCTCCTAGCTTACCTCTGTCTCTGCTTCATTTATTCTCTTTTGTTGTATTTTGTCTATTATGTCTTGTTTTTGGCTCTTCCTGTTCATCATCTAAAAGTTAAAAATGAAATAGATAGCTTTGTCATCCCTATCTCAGAGATGTTTGGAAAGCCTAGGGCCATTAAGAAATTCAAGATGAATATGGGCAGTCCTTATGAGAAGCTCTTGAGAAGGCATGCAAATTTTCCTTTGATCTTCTTGGCTCCCTTACCAAATCGATCAATTTGGTTGCCTCCTCTATCGAGGAAGTTTCTTGGATGGTGATTCTTTATGGTCATTCTTGAAATTTCTGAGGATTAGGTGTCCTTTGCTTCTTTTTAGGTTTTAGGGTTATTGGGCTCTTTCTGTTGTTTTTGTGCTTTTTTGCAGTGTCCTTTCACAAGGTTGGGTCCTCTTTGTTTTGTTGGGTTATAGGTAGACCTTGTGCAGTTTGATCTGTTTGGTGGTGTTTTTTGTTCGTTAAATGGTTTGAGGACCCTTTCAAAACCTCTTCTTTTCCATCTTATAAAAAATCACTATACCATCAAACAATTAAAATTATATAAATATTATATTTTTCGGGAGGTCCAAGGTTCAAACCGCGACGTGGGCGAGTGTGTGAGGGGGTGGGTGTGTGGTGGTTGTGTTAAATTTCCTATTAATAAACATATCTCTCGATTTTACGAAAAATCATAATTAAGATGAGACTCAACCCTATGCGTTAGTCGTTGAGGTTTCTCATGTTGAAGAGTTGGAGAGCAAGCGGGTAGTTAAAACTCTCTAGTTATCGAGAGGCCCAAGTTCAAATCTCTCCCCTCACATGTTGCGGATATGTTGTATATAAAAAAGTTCCTCATCAAAATATATATATATATATATATATATATATATATATATATATTATAAATAATATAATTAAATAAAACATATAAAATTAATATGGACAACATTTTATTTATTTATTTATTTTTCAACATCTTAATGCACCTTTTACAATTTCTTAACTAATTAACCAAAATTACCTAAAAATAAAATAAATCAACTTGTTGGTTTCTCTTTATCAAATATTTATGATACTAAAAAAAAATAAGAAGAGAAAGTAAAGTAATAATATAATAATTTTAAACTTATGGGGATATTGTTTATTCAATCATATTATGTTATTAGAACATTATATTTAAAATAAAAAAAATTATTTATTTATTTATTTTTATTTTTATTTTTATTTTATACATAGAGGAATCTACAATGACTTTTCCTTTTTAAACAATTGGTCATAAGGTCAAGTTGCATTACCTTTTATTGTAGCGTCAAATCATGGTGCTATTATTATAATCCCTATCTCGTTTCGGTAAACATGACACGGAGTGAGGGAGACCCCTGGTGGCTCAGGGTTGGTATCTTCATCATCAAGCTGGCACATACTCAACAGACTCAATCCAGACTACTATCTTTATCCTAGATTGGACATATCCACGAGGTTTGAACCTAGGTCTCCTTCTCGTAAGTGCCCAACTTCTTACCAATCCACCTATCCCTCGTGAACAAAAAAAACTTTGGTTAGTGGTTAAAATAGCACCAAAGAAACCCGTAGACCCTCGGCCACAACCAACGAGGAATAGATTTTTTATGTTCCATTTGCATCGCAGAGGTTCGAACTATGGACCTCATATTTCATAAGGCCAGACTCGCCTTCTCCATTTACACTACAAAGGCAGACATTCCTAAGTTTATTTATAAAATATATAATTTTTAAGTGAATATTAAATAATAATGAGTTCAAAGATGTATGGATCAATTAAGTGACATTAGTTCAATCGGTTAAATCCCTCAGTATTTTAAAGAGGAAACTGAGGTTTCAATCTTGCCAAATGATATATATATATAATATCCAAGCTTTGTTGTCATACCATGTCAAATGATATATGGATAATATCCAAACTTTGTCATAATACCAAAGGCAAACACTCGTAAGTTTATTTATAATTTATAAAATATATAATTTTTAAGTGAATATTAAATAATAATAACAAGTTTAAAGATGTATCGATCAATTAAGTGACATTAGTTCAATTGGTTAGATTCCTCAATATTTTAAAGAGGAAACTAAGGCTTCAATCTTGCCAAATGATATATGAATAATATCCAAGCTTTGTTGTAATACCATGTCAAACGATATATGGATAATATCCAAGCTTTGTTGTAATACCATGTCAAATGATATATGGATAATATTCAAAATTTGTCATAATACCAAATGATATATGAATAATATCCAAGCTTTATTATAATACCACTTTTTGACCAGTTTCCAAAACTTCAATTTTATGTTCTAGGGGGACAACGTAATGGTTCGGGCTTTGGCTCTTCTTTGGGAGATCCAAGGTTCAAACTACGACATAGACGAGTATGTGAGAGATAGGTATGTGGTGGGTGTGTGTTAAATTCCTTTTGATAAGCATAGCTCTTGATTTACGAGGGGTCATGGTTGAGAGGAAACTACTCAATCCTATCATATGTGTTAATCGTAGAAATTTATCACACTAACCTAAAAAAAACTTTGTTTTGAACATCAAACTATATCAATATATTCCTATCATTCAATAAATATAACATACCAAACTTTTACATGCCTTGTTTAACATTATAAAGACTTTGTGAATTAGGTATTAAAGTGACAAAGAATTTTATTGTAAGAATAGTCAATGAAAACAATGTGTGAAAAAAGAAGAGTATTATAAAGAATTATTTTCTTCTGAAAATTCACATCAAAGACAATTGGATAGAGAGTTATGTAAGAAAATTCTGCCCAAGAAGCTTTCTGTTCAGCATTGTGCTGATCTGGATAAACCTGTTTCAAAGGATGAAATTTGCAGAGCCATTCAGGCTATTAGCAATGATAAAGTACCTGGTATTGATGGGTTTCCCATTGAGTTTTATAAAAATAATCTTAATTGGGTGTGTGAGGATCTCCTGGAGGTTTATGTTGAGGCCTTCCATTTGGAATATTTGGGCCAGTCAATTAATACAGGTATTATTAGACTTTTGCCTAAAGGGGGAGATAAATCTCTTATTAAAAACTGGCATCCTATTACTTTATTAAATGTTTCTTATAAAATTATTGCTAAAGTTTTGGCTTTGCGGCTTACTATTGTCTTGCAAGACTTTATTAGCCCTACTCAGACTGGCTTTATTAAGGGCAGATTTATACTTGAAAATCTCATAACTTGCTGGGAGGCTATGAGCTGGGCCAGGAGTTCTGGGCAGAATGTTGGGTTATTGCTACTTGATTTTGAAAAAGCCTATGACATAATTGAATGGGATTTTATTTTGATGGCTCTTGAAGCTTTTGGCTTTCCTCCAAACTTTTGTAAGATGGTCAGGGTCCTTTTATCCGATGTTGTCACTTATATAGATGTTAATGGCTCCTTTTCTGATCCTATTTATCTTCAGAGGTCTATTCGTCAAGGCTGTCCTTTAGCGCCAACTCTCTTTGTTATTGCCAGTGATGCCCTTTACTATTTGCTCAGACATTCTTTATATTATCCTAAGGTGCAAGGCATTACTCTTTCGAATGGTGATGACCTTATTAATGTGCAATTTGCTGATGATACTAACATTTTTGTTTCCTTAGATGAGGAAAATATGAATAATTTGTTTCATGTTCTATCCATTTTTCAAAGTGCTTCTGGTGCTAAGATTTCCTTTCCCAAATCAATTTTGCTCGGTTGGGATTGGAATCCTCCTTCTTGGTTTTCTAGATTTCCTATTCAATGGGGAGGACCTACGAAGCAGGTTCGTTATCTTGGTATTCCCTTTGCAGTGGATCCTTGCCTCAAAGATATGTGGGACTGGGTTAAAAATAAAATAATTGGCAAATTATGCAAATGGAACAGATTTCCATTGTCTTTTGCTGGTCGGTTTCAGGTCTGCCAAAAAATTTTGTCCTCATATTCCACTTATTTTGCTTCTACTTGGCTTTTTTCTGCCTATCAGGTGGATGTGATTCAGAAATATATCCGCAGATTTTTATGGTCAGATGGTCAAGGTGGGACTAAAAGGCACTTAGTTAATTGGAGGTGGTGTACTTCTGAAAAGTTGAAAGGTGGTTTAGGACTGAAAAATCTTAAATTTCAAGGCATTGCATTATCCGTTAAGTGGATTGTGAAATGTTTAGATGGCAGTGAACCTTGGAAGGTTCTGGTCAGATATAATCTTTCCAATGTTGTCCCTCATAAAGCTAAATTCTGGAAAAACTTGCACATTACGGATATTCTCTTTGGAAAGTTTCATGTTGTACTTGCTGGCTCAACAGTTTTTCGTAGTATTTGGAGGGCTTGGGAAATGGTTCGTGATAAAATTGTTATTGAGAATTTTGCTGGGCACAATGTTGGTTTTTATTTTAAATTTGGTTCTATTTGGTGGAATCTTTGGTACAATAATAAGCCTCTTGCTCTTATCAGAGGTTGTTCTGCTAAAAAATGGGCAGCCAAAGGTATTAATACTTTTAATGATATATTGGTCAACGGTAATATCATGCCTTGGGAATGTCTTAGTTTCGTGTATGATCTTCCACAATCTCAGTGGAGGACATATTCTTTACTAAGGCTTTCCTTTTTTCAGCATGGACGACATGTTTTTATTGATGATCTTCAGCAGTTTTATGATTCTTGTAAGTGGTCCGATGGTACCAGACTCAAGTGCACTAAGGCTAAGCTGTTGTATATTCTCTTACAGGATGCTTCTGGTATTGTTTGTCATGTCAACAGTAGTTGGCAACTGGCTCTCACTGTTAATCAGATTCAAAGCATTTTCCAGCACTTATGGTTCAGTCCATTAGAGCCTAAAAAGGCTTGTTTTAGATGGATGCTTTTGTTACAGAGGCTGCCAATCAGTAGAGAGCCTCATAATTATTCTATATGTTCTCTATGTCGGGTTCCAGATACATTTGATCATATATTTTTTGATTGTTTATATGCTCATGAAATTTGGAGTTTGTTTTTTTCTACTATGACTGGTTGGAACATCAGTAATGTGCCTATTAGACAACATATCTTATTTGGCTTCATTCCTCAGATGCATCACTGTTTTAATATGTTTTGGTTAATGTTATCTACTGAGATTTTATGGCATATTTGGTCTGCTAGAAATGATGAGTTATTTCGGCAAGTTATGAGAATCCTTACTGAGTCTCTGAGGAGACTCACAAGGCTGAAAATTTTGCTACAGGTTGCTCGTGTGATGATAACTTTCAAGTCCAAATTCAGATCAAAGAATTCTCTTTTCTTTCCTCATCTTCAAAAGCTTCATTTTCAGATTGACGGCTATTCTCAGGTGCTTTTGATTCAACATTATCTTCAGATGTTTGTTTCAGATTACAATGCCAAAAATGATCGCAGCTTATAGTTTCTTTTATGCAGATCCGAGGTTCCTTCCTGTTGTTGCCTTGGGTTTTGGGATGATAAAGATATTTTGTAATGGGTTTTGTTGAGTAGTTGTTCGTAGTTCTAGTTTTTATAATATTTGTTTTATAATTGATGTATATATTATGTAGTTTTTAACCTAAAAGCAAATGCTTTGTACATTTTCGTTTTGATATTAATGAAGTAAACGATCTTTCATTTCCAAAAAAAAAAAAAAAGAGTATTATAATAACTACACCAACATACTCTTATTATTCATTAAATACCAAACTTTTACATGCCTTGTTTAACAGTAAGAGGACTTTGTGAAAGTAATTTTATTATAAAAATAGTCAATGAAAATAATGTGTGGAAAATGAAAAGTATCTTGTTTAAAAGAATTTTATTATAAGAATAGTCAATGAAAATAATGTGTGGAAAAAAGAGTATTATAATAACTACATCAACATATTCTTATGATTCAATAAATATAACATACCAAACTTTACTTTCACATGAATACAACATACCAAACTTTACTTTTACATGCCTTTAAAGTGAGAAAGAATTTTATTATAAGAATAGTCAATGGAAAAAAATATTAACAACATATTTTTATTATTTAATAAATATAATATACCAAACTTTTGCATGCCTATGAGGATTGTGTGAATTAGGTATTAAAGAATAATGATTTAAAATAATGTGGAAAAAATGACATAAATCAATTATTTCGTACATATGTCACAATATAATAAGATGAGGAACTCTAAGTAAATGAGATGAGTGTTGACACCTTTACACATTAATAGATTTAGGTTTTATATTGTATACATTAATAAAGAATTTGACAAGTGATGTGGTTATGTATATAAGAACTATATTTTATATAAACACATAATTTTTAATTTTTAGAAGGTCATGTCAGCCTATAAATCATATAAGATGATTAATGAAACATGATATATAATATTATTATTATATTTTTAAGAAACAAAATAATTTTGTTTGTTAAAACATTTTAAAAATTGAATTCATGAACTCAAAAATCATCATATTATTAAACTAAATATCCTAATTATTTATTAAATCATAATATTCAATTTTATTTTTTATATTTTTTTAACCTTAAACTTTTTATTAAAAATTTTAAAATATTTATATTTAAATTCAATTAATTTTATATTTATAAGTACAATATACACTACACCTTTTTCTTCAATGTAATCCACAAGAAAAGAAGCAAATCAATTTTAATTTAAAGCAACGTCACACATGTTATATGAGAAATATGATTATTTTGTTGAACAAATTGGATCTAAATTTCAATCAGACTACGACATGGAGACATTTCCACTTGCAAATGTGGTCCATAGAAAACCCTTACCACTCTAAAAATATATTGAAAAGACCATCTATCCATAGAAAACCCTGAAAAAATATATTGAAAAGACAATCTATAGACCATTATGACCGCACTTAAGGAAGGTCGGGACAACTTAGTGAGCAGTGCTAAACTTTTAGTGTAGTGCTAAAGTTTAAGATTTAATATATAGTATTATTTTAGTTAATAAAGATTTAAAGTTTTAATTTTTTAAATAAATTTTATTGTAATTTTGTAGAAGTGTGTTAGTTTTTATATGGTTGTTAGTTACA
This sequence comes from Wollemia nobilis, assembly GCA_028583015.1. Classification (NCBI taxonomy): domain Eukaryota; kingdom Viridiplantae; phylum Streptophyta; class Pinopsida; order Araucariales; family Araucariaceae; genus Wollemia; species Wollemia nobilis. The sequence goes on along the minus strand of JAQPPZ010017121.1, from coordinate 13,251,963 downwards.
GTTTTATATAATTTTAAGTAAAAATAAATTGTTTTTTTATTTTCAAACACTATTTTTATGTATATATTTATATATATTTATTTGGAAGTACTTTTAAAACTAATGTTGATAAATCCAATTTTTAGGTATTTTTATTTTATCATAGATTGAAGCAAAATTCGTTATATTAACTTTGTGTTGTAGATGATTCATGCATGTATATTTAAATCTTGTAACCAAGAGGCTAATGTCTCTTGTTCACACTTGAGATTTCCTATGATAAGCATCATATATGTAAATATTATACAAGCAAGGCAATAATATCATTTTAAACTTGGGCATGATTTTGAGATTTTTTTTCTAACTTATATTATTTTTATCAAGCTATAAATTCCAACAAATAATGTTAGAACCACATGTCCTAGCCTTTATTATTAATTGATTATAATAGTTTAGTTAATAATTAGTGGGGACCTCTTTTAAATGTAAAGGTGATCCCTGATCATTAGAGTTGGAGTTAGATAGTTTGAAAAATTGTTTTTGGTCAATCTTAAAGCATTAAGGTCAGGTCTAAATTATCACCGTATATTGCATTGTAAGAAAGACACAATCGTCCTCAATAATATTGTGTTGAGTTTTTCTCTTAATGAGGTTAACCCCTTGAAGTGGCTTGTGATACATTGTAATATTTCAAAGTTATCAATGAAGTTTTTCATTTATTGTGTTCTCTCAACATATTGTATTCTTTATGTTTCATGGATATTTGTGTTCTTATGTTTCTATTATAAAACTCTTACAAATAATGAAAGGACCAAACCTTCACAAAATGCATAATGTTTTACCTTTGAAATAATTAATCCAACATTCATCAACTCTTTCAATGTTGATGGAGCTAACCAATATATTTTCATATTTTTAAAGAAGCATCCACAAATGGTGTAAACAAAGGGATAGTGAAGAGGCAAATGATCTGATGTTTATAGATCCTTCTCATACAAGGCATACCTAAAATGTTCATGATATCATCTACTTTACAAACTCTCACCTATAAGAATATTGTTTTAAACTACTATCCAAAGAATGTTGAGGCCTTAGGGAGAGCCTCAAGTAACCAAACTTTTTTCCAAGGAAAAAATTGGGAGTAAAGAATTATGGTTACTTCAAATATTTATATCACAACCTGACCAAGTATCCAACACCTTTTGATAGATTTTAAACTAGCTCATCCTTTTATGTAAAAATAGGAATATATAACTCTTAAAGCATACTTTGAAGCACATCTATTCTATCCTTCGTTTCCCTTCATACACTCATCCCCTTCACTGCATAGTTTTTCCTCCCTCCATTCCACTCATTCATATTTTCCATAAAAATCCCACTTCATTCATTCATTCCACTTCACTATCACTTAATACATATTATTTTGAATCTTGATGCCCAATGGATAAGACTTCGAGTTCTCAAGTTTTATGAGCAAATCTCCCCATGAGGCACCAAAATGTAGGCCCAAAAGGCCACATACTTAACAATTGTTTTGAAAATTTTGAGTGTGTTTTTGTTGAAAAATAATTTGAAAAAACTTGTATTAAAACAAATATCATTTACAAGTTGGGATGAGACTTCTCCCAGCCTTAGCCAAAGAGAACACATGTTTACAATAGTAAAATAAGATTTGCATTGGAGCCAAATATCTTAAACCATATTTCTACAATGGTTGTTCACTTGTTTACAACTATAAAATAAGATCTACATTGGAGCACAAATCTCCTAAACCATATTTTTGGAATGGTTTTACAAATTAGCTAAACAATGGATTTGCTTACCAACCTGATTAATCATCTCATTCTTAATAGCCATGTCATTGTGCCACTGAACTCCTACCTCCTTCTCAGTACCCATCTTAGCCAAGAAGTCTTCCACTTCATTTGGATCTCTACTTACATAAACTGGAATCACATCATCTAATTACCTCCACAATTCTTTATTTTGAGTGACAAGAATCCTCAACCTCCATGTCTTCAAAGTAAATTTCCTCATGCAATCTAGAGCTCCAACCATTATTTGAGAATCTTATTCTAGGATTATCCTCATATAATCTTGTTTTACTGCCCAAATAGAAGAAATTTTGATAGCTAAGGATTTCGCTTCATTGTTTGTGGCTCTTCCCAAGCCTTGCAGTTCCCAATAGAGCATTGTTCCAACATGATTCTGGCAAACCACTCTAATTCTAGCTCTACCTAAATTGCCTTTTGCAGCTCCATCAGTATTAATTTTAATCTAACCTTCTAAGGGTGGTTTCCAACTAGCTTTGTCCTGCCCCTCTTGTACTTCAACTTCCTTCTCCATTGCTTCCATAACAACTTGAGTTTCCTCTTTAGCATACACTACCACAATTTTTGTGACTTTGCTTCAAATGACCTGCCAAACTCCATCTAAAGAAGAAAATGTTTTTCTAAAATTTTTGCCATTTCTCTCCAACCACTCTTGCCACTAAATGAAGTTTAATCCAAGCTCCCAACCAATACAAAGAGCTTTAGATTTAAATATAGCCCTCTTCCATCTTTCCCAAATATTAATCCAATTCAAGACATCATTAACTCAAAGTTTATAATATAAAAACCATATCTCCCAGATCTGGCACGTGAATGAGCACTCAAACATCAAGTGATTAGTTGTTTCTTGACTCTTGTAGCATAAAACACATTGATATGGACTAATGATTCCCATACATATGATATTATCAAAAGTAGGAATTCCATTATGCATGAACTACCAGGCAAAAAAGTTTACGTCAACCCTTGGACTGCCAAATCTTTCTCCAATCCTCAAACTAATATGCATGAGGATAAGGCTTTGGAAGGATCTTATCATATCCATCATTCACTGTGTAGACACCAAGGCTCCCATAGACCCAAGCTAATTCATCCTCCTCATCTCTACCTATGAGAAATATTTTTGCCAATATTTTAGTCATGATGGGTGTCAAATCCGGAGGGATTGAAATTGGCCACTCATCCAACTTATTAAACTACTTAAAATTATAATCCCCTAGCTGACTAGTGCTAAAATAACTTTCAATTTGGAACCAAACCCTAGTTTCCATGGCTATTTTTATTGGTTGCAGTTCAAGAAATTCAACAATGATAGGTGGGTATTGATCCCATGAATCTGTCCAAAATCGTGCCTTCTCCCCTCTCCCCTCTTTCCAAAATAATCCATATTTTACTACCTAAGATCCTAACTTAAGATCTTGCCACACTAAGGATCCATTACCATCCAAAGAGAAATGATCCACCTCATTTGGGTTTACCTATCCCAAATATTTACTAGTTAAGATTCTACTAAATAAAGAAGTTGGGAAATCCACCTCTAGGAAAGCTTTCCAACCAAATATTTATTATTTAACTTTGATCTTCTCAGTCCCAAAACTCCTTTTACCTTGGGCTGAATTGCTTTCTCCCAACCTACTAAGGCCCATTTCCTCTCTCCTTCTACTCATTCCCATTAAAATTTTCTAGCCATCTTGTCCAAATTTTTCCATATGTTATGTGGGACAGCAAGGATAGAAAATTCATAAATTGGTATGGCCTGAATGACTGATTGTAAAAAATTAATCTACCCCCATAGCTTAACCATTTGTGATACCAATGATTAATTATTTCCTTACTACAGTCCAAAATATTCCTCCAGATACTATTTTTAGTTTTTTAAAATGTAAAGGGACCCCCAAGTATACCACTGGGAGAGAGTTCCTTGTGAATCCCAATATCTCTAAAATTCTATCCTCAAGCCTTTGATCAAGATTGAAAAAGACCACTTTAGATTTTTTTATCATTGATGACTTGGTTTGTAGCCCTAAGGTAGACATTAAGTGTATCTCTAATAATTCTTGCTTCCCTGAAGTTGACCATTCCCACCAATCCTATGTCATCCACAAACTGTAGGTGAGTCAAAACTTCCTCACCCACCTTGATACCTATTAGCAAAACTTGTTGTTTTCTCCTCAAGATGAGTCTTCCCAAGCCTTCAACAAATACGAGAAAAAAATAGAGATAACAAGGATCTCCTTGATGAAGGTCTCGAGTAGCTCCAAACAGTTGCGAGGGAAGACCCTTGATTAAAACTAAGTATGTTAGAGTAGAAACATAGGTCATGATCCTTTATTTCCAATATTGATAGAAACCAAAGGTCGACATCATCTTTGACAAGAATCTCCACTCCACCCTATTGTAAACCTTTGACATATCCAATTTTATGAACATTCCTCTACTACCAGATGTTTGTACTGAATGGATTACCTCCTGAGCTAGAACCATACTATACAAAATATGCCTACCCTCTATACAACCCCCTTGCTCTAAGGAGATAATGCTATGTAGAAGAGGTTTTATCCGCTCATCCATTACCTTTGTGAATATGTGGTTATTTTATATATGACATTGCATAAGGCAATAGGTCTATAATCTAAAATATGCACCCCCTCCTCTCCTTTTGAAATTAAGACAATGAAAGTATGATTTAATGCTTTAAGTATTCTTTTACTATCTTTGGACTCCTCTATAATAGCCATTACATCCTCCTCCAAGTTGTCCCAAAAGGCCTGAAAAAACTAAATTGGAAAGCCATCTAGACTTGGTGTTTTTTCAGTGCTCATTCCAAAGACTAAATTCTTCAGTTCCTCTTTATCAATAGGTTTAAGTAGGTCCTGGTTTTCTTCTTCAAAGATAACAAAGGGTATGACAACAAGAACTTCTTTTTGAGCCTCTTCATCTTGTACCATACTTTCCTTAAATAGTTAAAAAAATAATCCATTGAATGGAAATGCATACCTGGAATTGTATCAAAGGAGTGTATGTTCTCATATTGAAGAGCTTCCATGTTGTTCATTTGTCTCCTAGCACAGGCAACTCGATGGAAATATTTGGTATTTTTATCACCTTCTAATAACCATGTTGTTCTTGCTCTCTATTTTCGATAGGTTTCCTCTTGGTTGTCAATGTCCTCAACCGCTTTACGCAATGCATCATTCTCTTCTTTGAGATGCTATGTAATTGTTCCTTCCCTAAAGTATTTTTAACCTCATGCCATTTGGCCACCAATGGAGCTCTTTAGACCTGGAAGTTTTTGTTAGCTCACCTCCATTTTTTCAGTTGATCTTTGACATAATGAAGTTATTTTTGAAATCTAAACATTGTTGTCCCATGTGTTGGGCGACCTTCTTCCTACCACAATGGAATTTTCTTTTGAAATTCCTCTTTTTGTGACCAAAATTTTTCAAATTTAAGTGGTTTGTGATGTTGCGCTGTCTTGATCCCCCCTTCCAAAAAAATGGGAAAGTGATCCGAAACTGGACCCTCCAAAATTTGAAATTTTATATTCCATTTTACAAATGCCTCATTTGAAACCAAAAAAATGGTATAACTTCACCTTCCTGCTATGTGGCTCCCTCCTCTTATTAGTCCAAGTATAGTTGGTTCCAAGGCATTTAATATACACCAAGTGTAATGCCTGGACTAGGGCAATCATAAGTCGATCCCCTGGGTCCAAAATTGGGGTTCCCCATTCCTGATCTCTAGAGGATAATTTAGCATTAAAATTCCCAACAATAATCCAGTCTAACTCTTCCCTTGAGACTCATGTTATGCAGAACTTTCCATTGATACATTTGACCATCTAGATTTTGAGTCCCATAAAAATTTGTGATTAAAACATGTTCAGCTGTGACATTCTTCCTAAAATGTGATGTGAGAACACCCCTCCAAGCTATATGTTCTATTGAAGTCCATTCAAGAGAGTTTCAAAAAGTAACTATTCCACCTAAGGCCCCTTGGGTAGCCACTTACATATGACCAGCACCCCTCCAAAGTCTATTTACTATTTTACACATAAGATCCAATGATATTTTTGTATCCTGAATAAGAAAAAAATATGTTTTACATTTTTCTAAGTCTGTGAACAATAGATTTATGGGTTCTACTGTTTAAAACCCTAATATTCCATGATTGTATAATCATTGGTTACCTTGAGAGTAGTAAAAATCTATTGGTCGCATCGATCCTCCAGTGATCAGTTTGTTTCCTTGAACTACTATCAATTCCTTATTTGATTTTCTACCCACTCCTTGAGAGCTACTTTTTTTTGTTCTCTTTTCCAGCTGAGTTATCCCTAGAGTTGGCCTTTCTCTATTATTTTTTGCTATGCCCATGATGATATCCTTAATTATAGGTTGCTCTTGGTTATGCACTATCAATGTCCCTACACTCTCTAACTACGGTAACTCACTGCACTCAATTACCTGCTCTATGATGGGAGGAGATGAAAGAGGGGCTTGAACATGGTTGTTATTATTTTTATTATTCCCATCCACTCCTATGAATTGTTCTTCTTGGTCCATTAGTGTCTTAAAGATCTCATACGTATTGGAGGGATTGAGTTGGGTTTGCTCTTTACCATATTTTTTCTTTTGCCTTCTCCTTATTTTAGGCTGTTCAAAACCATCTCCCTGTGCTTCTTTGCCCTGAGAAATATTGGTTATTTATTTATTTATTATTGACTTACCCTCAAAATATTTGAAATTCCCATAGGAGCCTCCATTTTTATGTTCATATTATTTGGGCAAGATCATGCTAAATACCTATATTTGTGGCAAACTCTGCATCTGAAGGGCAATGCCTCATAATCCAGTTGTTGAATCCAAGATAGTCCTGCAAGTTCGAGTTCCACCTCTATCGGCAAAGGCTAGCTAAGATTTATTTCCATACATAATATTGCATAAATAGTTGTGTTTCCTTCCATTGTGTCTTTGGAAACACCCAAATATCTTCCAAGGGAATTATCGATAATTTTCAATATCTGATCACTCCAAAACTCCATTAGAAGTGCATACAAATAGATCCAAATTAGAACAGCAGTGGGTTCCATTCGAGGATCAAATTCCACTCTCTAGGTTTGAACAAATAATCCTACTAGACCATGATTCCTCTTTCCTGATTCGAAATCCCTATTTCTATTGGTAAGTGAAGAAAAACTAACAATAAAATATCCATTGCTAATAAACCACAAAGAATACTCACTAAGAGGCTCCCAATTTTGCCAAACCCAAGAATGCAAAAAATTTAGGATAGGGAGAATACCCATGAATTTACAGATCAAATCATGATTGGATCTATATAAAATTGTTTCTTCGACCATCCTTTGCTCAATGACAATATTTGGCCTTGATTCTAACTGTGGCAAGCATCCATTAACTCGTTGAGATGTTGATTTATTTCTAGTAGCCATAAAGAGCATTTTTAATGCAATTTTTTGTGCTTCTTCAGTCTCTGATGGATATTTAAATAAGTAAAATAATTGTCTCTCTAAAAGAGGATCTAGAGGTGTCCCCATTGGGCCCTCTTGGAGCAGCAATCTTGTCTTCAAATCCACAGTAACCAAAAATATCTTCGACTACCCAATTGATGCCCTTGGCCGAATACCAGATCAAACTCGAGTGTTGTCATTGTAAACCTTATCTCATTGGGTAAAACGACACGCCGAAGTTTAAACCTTGGACCTCCCAAAGAAGAGCCAAACCAAAAACATTGCGCTCTCCTCCTGGGACATAAATAACATCTTATATGAAACATATGTTAGATAAATTAAAAATTTTACTATGTTAAAAAATACTTTAGATCCCAATGCAGTGTTAAATTCTACTAAGCTCGAAGCAGTGTTAAAATCTATGAAGCTCAACTCTATTTTAAATTTCGTGAGACTGTAATATAGTGTTAATTTTTGCGGTCAAAGTAGTTAAATTGACCTTGAGAGCAATTCAAATCGCAAAATTTTGAAGGTGCAGTGAAAGACTATGTTATTTGTTGCGAGGGTATGATAAGTGTAAATTTTTGTGGTCTACTTAGTCAAAGCTAGCTTGCATGTAATTCAAGTCATGAAATTCAAAGGGGCGGGTGGAATGTTATGTTATATTCTGCATGTCAAAATGCTTTGATAAAATCTACGGTTGGTTTAGATGAAGTGAGAATTAAAAAAATCCAAAGAGCAGTGGTAAGCAAAGCTTCTTTTCCATGTAGCATAAAGACTTATTTTTTGCACGCCTTCAAGCAATGAAATTTTTTGTGATCAACTCAGTCAAATTTGGCACCACGAAGTATAAAGGTGTGCAATGCAAATGCTATGTTATTTTCAACATAAGGCAAATGCTTTGTTATTTTTTGCATTCCAAATGGTCAAAGTTGCCTTACGCGAGACTCAAAGCATGAAATTCATAGCAATGACAAAAGAGGATTCTTTTTTGTGTAGTGTGATTCAGTGTTATTTTTCGTGTACCCGAAGCAATGTTATTTTTTGTGGAATAAGGTGCAAGCTTGATATCATGGATTTTGAAAAGGTGACCCGAGGTAGAGTTCTATTTTTTGTGTGGTACAACATGATGTTAATTTTTGCAGTCAAAGGGGTCAAACTTGACATTTTAGAGTTTCAAAGAGTGGATTTCAACACTACGAAGTGCTTAGCGGATTTTAACAAAGGAATTACCCTTAGATTGGAGTAATTTAAATGCCATAGGAAATGGTAAAGTGTTTTAAGCCATGATCACTATAAGTGCTAACATCGACTTTTAAATATCTAATCTGGACCATTCAAAAGTAAATCAAGGATCAATAAATGGTGCATCTCGAGTGATATATAAGCTATGTAATATTGCAAATTGTTGTTTGAGTCATTCCTAACCTAAAGTGGAAGGGGCGAGAAGATAAAGAAACATATAATCAAGATCCAAGAACCATTTTAGTTGTAGAACAATGATAGAGCAGTCATTGCAAGAATGATGAATGACTCTGATCGTGCCTTGACCTGGTCTTCGATCAAAAATCATGAGAGGCCAAGCAAGTTGTATATGCCAAGTTGCAAAATATCCATGGATCTCAATTTCCCTTATTTCTTCAAACAAATAAGAGGTTGCCACCTCAACATCCTACTGATATGGCACTCCAGCTTCCTTGTAATGTTCCTAATGCTTTTAATTTTTCAATTTCATTATACAAACTATAAGTACCTTCATTGAGAAGGGTCAGCTCTAAAGTGTTTATTTTCCCTACTGTTGTATATTCTTTTTCAAATCAATAGGAGTATTACTTGGATGTTTTTATTAGGTCCATGTCTTCTTTACTTGTGAAGATTTGATATGTGAAGTCATTTTTGCTACTACTGCTATGGTTAGTCTATTCTATTGATATTGGATTGCTAACTTAGGGCACCTTAGAATACTTCATGTTTAAATATATGCTTGGAAAGAACATATTTTTCTGTTAGTTAGAGTATTAATCTAATTATGCTATTTGGATTGTTAATACCTTAGATGTTTGAAATAATTCTTGAAGTATGTTTATGTTCTTTGATGATGAAGATCACTGGTTTTGAATGTTGTTAGTCTCAAGTGTGGAATTTTTGAAATGTGATTTGTCAAGGGATGCCCTATAGTTTTCTATGTTGTTAGCTTTATCTGACCACTATTCATTCATTACTTTCTAATCCTTATCCCATTTCTATCCTTATCTTTACACATTTAACTGAGATTAAACGAGTCAAAACTCAATTAATTGACAAGGTATACCAGCCTACTCTAGAGGTTGAGTAAAAGCAATCTTTAATTCATTCAATTTCGAGGTTTGGACTATGATTAGCAGGTGCTCGCCTTTCAGATCATTGCAAATGATTGTCACAATTTTAATATTACATTGATATCAATTTAGACCCCGATAATTTTCTTCTCTTAAACTTGGGTGCAACTTATCAACTCAGCTTTCCTCAAAGGTGGCTCTAATACCACTATTAAAAATCCACCAATATTTCCACATGATTTCAATATCAAATATTCTCAAAATATGTATGTAACAATGAACAAAAAACACACTGAATATTATTGATAAACATCTACTTTAAGAAATGCGTAAATACAGTTTTTATCATATTACATATTATAAAGCTTTGTATTCAATATATACATACATGAGACTCTTCATATTATCAAGACTCTTGACCTTTGCACTTACATAAACTCTTCATCTCCTCATACTCATGGGAGATCTAAATCTTACATATTTACATAAAGATAAAGACTCTCATGATTACTTATAACACCTCACTTATAAACATGTTACATAAATCACACTTACATGATACCTCACCTACATAACTCCACACTTATTTATATGATACATAACTCATACTTAGTAACATGAAATATGCTCAAAAAATAAACACATGCTACACTAAGTTATTTATAAAGTTCTTGTATTAATATTACAAGGTACCAAATAATATAATGCCTCAACACTTTTCAAAATAATGTAATACTTAGTAACATGAAATATGCTCAAACAATAAACACATGCTACACTAAGTTATTTATAAAGTTCTTGTATTAATATTACAAGGTACCAAATAATATAATGCCTCAACACTTTTCAAAATAATGTATTTGTATATTTTATTAGTTTGAGATGTTATACCTACTAGTAATATTGAAAATGACATCATGTGTATGTATGTGCACATGTGCATATGTGTATGCATGTACAAACGTGCATATGTGTATGCATGTGCAAACGTGCATATGTGTATGCATGTGTATGTGCGTATGCATGTGCATGTTCTTTCATCCATGGTTAATAACTTAACTGTTCAACCAACCAAACCAAAATTTCATTATATGCAAAAATTTGTACTAGAGCTCCTTCTTTCCTTTATGAAAAAAGGAATACTTGATATGTTGATGGTAATTTTCCAACTTTAAACTTAATATATTTGTAATAATCCATTTTAAATCTAGGGCAATGTTAATGATAAAGATCTTATATTTTGTAGTATTAACCAACTATCCAATGACATTCCCATAGTATAATAATATTGATTTAAGCTCTATGTGTGCATTGATCGATGGATGACTAAAAAGAAAAGTGTCATCAACAAATTAGAGATAAAATTTGAAGGGACAAGTTGTTGCAACCTTAATACCTTTAACTTTTTCTTCTATTTTTGCTTTTAAGAGAAATCTCCCCAAAGCCTCAACAAGAAAAATAAATAGATAAGAAAATAATGGGTTAGCATAGAAGAGTCCATAAGATGTTTCAAAGTATCCAATGCAAGGTCCATTGATCAAAATACAATATTTTGAAGTGTTATAACAATTAATTCGTTTACACCAACCTTGATCAAAGCCAAATTTTAAAATATATAATATAGAAAACTCTAGTAAACCCTATCGCATGCTTTGTTTATATTTAATTTTACAAGAGTACTTGATTTTATATATAATTAAGACAATATATTGCCTCTTATACCATGGTTACATCATCAAAAATTTATTTGCTATAAAAAAATGTTTCTTTGAGATAACACAATCTAATCTAAAATGCTTTTCAATCTATTTATCATAGTTTTTAATTTTTTTTTAATTATATTAAAAAAACTTATTAAATATGAGAATTATTAAGTAGTATTGGTCTTACTTATTAAAACTTAGACCTTTTTAACTACATTCAACATATCACTCTTTAATAAACCCCAAAATTAAAAAAATATAAGAAATCCACGTAAAAAGAAAATTGCCTTTCATTATTAAACTTACATTCTATTCTTATAATTATTGATACAATATTCTATAAAAGCTTATCTTGCTTACATCTAAGTATCTTCTTCTTCAAAGTTTCTTCCATTTAAACATTCGATGAAAAGACAAATTTATTTTGATGTAGCATGAAACTTTTGTTATAATTAATCCCCTTTATTGCTGTTGTTTACAACTTTACAGGACTTGATAAGCCAGACGATGCAGGTCACATTCTTCATTTTCTTTCACCCTCTCTGAGTTCTTACTATTGCTAGCATTAGCGCGCCCGAAAATCTGCGCGAGGGTATCAGAAATTTCTTGGAGCGACCGTGGAAAGCGCTGAAGCAGAATATTTGCAGATATAAATCCCTCACATACTTTTGTGTATAGCAACCAAATCCAACTAATCTCTAATGTGGGCATGTTTGATTCTCACACTCTGCGTTTCCAAAACCTCCTCTTGCCCTGACCGGAGTTGAATCTGCTTGTCGAAACTGTAGATGAGTAGAGGTTACGGCAACAATTTATTGACATGGATATGACCACTGAAAACATCCAAAGTAAATGAAAAGAAAGAGCATCTGGATTGAATAAATTCAATTCATATTCATTACAAATCAGAGGTTGAGTTGCGTGAGAATCACGCCCACGATCACTTTCACCCTAAATGCTGTGCGGTGACGGTGGTTTATTCTGTACATGTTTTTAGTGATGTGTTCGATGATGTTTCACCGAATAGTCTGATATTTTTTCTAAATCTGCCCAAATATTCTTTCGGAGACCTCCGGTGGTTTAAGGTTGGTGTCCTTAACACACACTTAGTTGATTTAGGTCAAATTATTACATTTGTCTAAATAAAGCATACCCAGGTAAATCTGGTCTTGCTAAATGTTCAATCTTTTATCAATCCACCTAACTTTAAAAACATCTATATAAAAATATTAATAATAAAAAATAAAATAAATTTATTATTATTATTTAATTTATAATTTTAATTTAAAAATTTTAATTTTTTTATTTTTAATTAATTTTAATACATTTTTTTTGATGAGGAACCTTTTATATACAACATATCCGCAACATGTGAGGGGAGAGATTTGAACCTGGGCCTCTCGATAACTAGAGAGTTTTAACTACCCACTTGCTCTCCAACTCCTCTACATGAGCGGATACATTTAATACATTTTACAAACCCTCTTAAAAGAGTACGGAGCACATTTACGAGTGAGAATGACTCATTGTAGATCCAACTTATTTAAGTGAAAGAACTACATTTTTGTTTGTTTTTTTGTTTTTGTAATACTGTATCATTTAATTTTTGTAGATGTAATTTTAAATTCGTAAAGTTATTACTAAGAGAACTCAAATAAATTTAGGATTAAAATTGCCCATTTAGAAAAATTGAGACTGTACTTCTGTTCAAGTGAAAGAACTATTTGAGGGAGTTGAGTTTGCTATAATCGAAATTAGTAACATTGCAATGAGGCGCTGGTAAGAGACACTAAACTTTTTCATCTGGGGTAGATAACGTTATAGGAAAAGGGTACTTTGAACTTTAATATTATAAAATATGATTTTGTTGGAATATTGTTATAGTATGTTTTTATTTTTATTTTTGTTATATAAGAAAATTGGTAACTTTTTATATTTTTGGGTTCAAATTCTGAAGTTATCATTATAACTTTTATCTAGTCTTTTTATTAGCAATCCAACATGAAAGAGATCATTAATGGTCGAGTTAGGACAATCTACTGCCTTTGTCCCAAATGAGCTTGTCTCCATGGTTTGAACCTCCGTCTCCTTTTGTAATGCATGTTTTTAGATTTTTCAACTTAAGTTTAAATTACAAGTGATGTTAACTCTTTCAAAACCTATGTTTTATCCCATAGTTTTGCCCTTGCGCGGTATATTATCATAGTATGTTTTGAGGTTTTCTCAATAACCTATACTTTACCCTAAAATTTGTGTCTCTTATAGAAATGACCTTTTCAGTCCGTGGGTCTAGGTGGATTGGTAATTTGGGGCGCTTACCGAGAGGAGACCTAGGTTCCAATCCCACGGGCTTGCCCATGCACAGACAGTAGCCTAGATCCGATTCCTTTGAGTGGTGCGCCAGATTGATGACGACGGTGCAACCCCTGTGCATCCGGCGGTCCCCATCTCACGCCGGATTACCATGTACCAAGATGGTGGAAGTCCTGGGAGCCTTCGTAGATAGTTTGAACCCTACCAGCTGTGCTGGTAGTACTAAAAATCGTGATTGCAACCATTGCTTCTATATATCAAAAAAAGAAAAGAAAAGAACCTTTTCAAAAACTTGTGCTTTATCTTAATGTTTTGTTCTTATGTAGTGGTATGTACATGAGTTTTTATTCAAGAGATCCAAGTTCAAACCACATAAGAGACAGATCCTTTCAAAACCTCTCCTCTACCTTAATTTTTTTTATCCTATTAGGGATACCTTAATTTTTATTTTATCTTATTAGGGATACCGCTTTGGGTCTTCATCGAGGTGCAAAGGGATCGGACAAATACTTCCCAATGAGTTGCTAAGGTTAGATTCTGTGAATGTTTGAGTCCCTTGACCTAGTAATACCTAGCGAGCTAAGATTTATAATAATAACATCCAGATATCGATCCAAATTCATATCCCTTATGAAATAAAAGGTGTTATAATTTTTTTTTTTAAAATATTATAAAATTAATATCAAAATTATACTTTTTTATTCGTATTGAAATTATAAACTAAAAAACATGTCCCAGGGGCCAGGGCAAGGGCAATGGTTCGATCTTTGGCTCTTCAGGAGGTTCAAGGGACCAACGCTAGTTTGGTCTATGGCTTTTTTCATGAGGTTCAAGATTCAAACCATGGCGTGGACAAGTGTGAGAGTGTGGGTGTGTGTTAAATTCTTTATTGATAAGCATAGCTCTCGGCTTTATCGGGGGTCATGGTTGGGAGGGCCTTGTACGTTGGTCATAGGGGTTTCTCACACTAACAAAAAAAAACTATATATATAACACAATTTTTTGGGGGGTTTGGTTAGTGTGAGAAACCCCTATGACAAAAGCACAAAGCAATCTCCTTCCAAACATGACCCCATAAAGCCGAGAGCTATGCTTATCAATAGGGAATTAAAAATACAACCACCACACACCCACCCCTTTACACATTTGCCCACGTTGCGGTTTGAACCTTGGACTTCTTGAAGAAGAGTCAAAGCTCGAAACGTTGCACTGTCCCTCTAGAACTATTAAACCTTATGTTAAGGAAAATTGTTCCCCGTATCTCCTTGGGGCTAAGACTTTCCATTTTACAAGGCCTGTTCCATCCAGGTATACCCCTCAGGTTAGTCGAAAGGTTTTTTGTATTTGGTGCAGGTCGTCAAGCTTGAACCTCGAACCTTCTTTCGAAGATTGAGAGAACTTACCAGTAAAATACTTGGTGTGGATCAAAACCTTATATTAAGAAAAATAGTTCCCCGTATCCCTAGGGGGCCAAAACTTTCCATTCCACGAAGCTTGTCCCATTTAAGTATACCCCTCAAACTAGCAAGGGAGAGATTTGTGTATCCGGTGCAGACTGTCAGACTTAAACCCCGAGGATTGAAGGAACTTACAAATAAAGTACCTATGCGAATACTTAAAAAACACATTTTAAAAATAACAAAAGATTGATATTGTGAAAAAATGAATATAATATTGTAAAAAAATATCAACCTTATATTAATCATTGGATTTTCTTCTACTAACCAAATTAAAAAAACATATTTTAAATAAAAGAAAGGTGCGATGTTGTGAAAAGTGGACACTATATGTGGCGTGATGGTGTGAAAATGTCGACACTATATGTGGCTTATTCTTTTATAGTGGGAATACTTATGCGTGAGGATTTGATGTTGTGAAAAAGTCGACACTATATGTGGCGTGATGGTGTGAAAAAGTGGACACTATATGTGGCTTATTCTTTTATAGTGGGAATACTTATGCGTGAGGATTTTGGAATTTTAAAGAAAAGGTTGGAGGTTTTTTTTTATTAAAATAATACTATGCGTGAGGATTTTGGAATTTTAAAGAAAAGGTTGGAGGTTTTTTATTAGAATAATAAATAAAGTTTTAATTAAATTTGATAGAGTAAGGTTTAAATTTTAAAATTTATATAATAATATTTTAAATAAATGAAATATAGTTAAATTAATATAATTTTTATAAAATATTTTGTTATATAAAGATTAAATATATATATATTTTAATTATTGTTAGATTTAAATCTTGTTAAATATGTTGTAAAATGGTTTTTAATTGGTTTTGTTAGGGTTTGATGAGGAAAAACTGTTCTGCTAAGGTTTGGGTTTGTTGTCAATTGCAAATGGCTAGTTCAGTTGCTACTGAGTTGGTTGGAGAGAGTAATGGCGCTAAGGAAGCACCCAAGAAAGTTTGTCCCAAAAGTGTTTCACAAGGTAAGAGTACTATCCCTGTTGTTTCTATTCCCTTGCATGAGTTTCATAATGCTTGCCATTGGTTTGAGTCACATACCCTTGTTGGGTATTTCCTGGGTAGAATTCCCAATGATACCCTCATTAGGTCCTAGGTGCAACAAGTTTGGGGTTCGCATGGTGTGATAGTTGAGAATGTTTAGAATCTCACCAAGGGTTATTTCCTTTTTCGCTTCCCTAATCCTGCTCAAGCTCAAAAAGTGTTAGCCAAAGGTCCTTGGATGGTGAGAAATTCCCTATTAATTTTGCAATCTTACACTCGTGACTTCACAACCAGTGATCAAGCTAAGCTGGAAGTTCTTGTGTGGATTGAGTTCCCGGGTTTACCTATCCCCTTTTGGGGTTTTTTTTAAATGCTCACCTCTTCCCTTGGCAAGTTTGTATGTCTTGATCCTGAACGGTTTTTCTCAACTCACCCTACCAAGCAGGCTTGTGTCAAAGTTGACCTCACCAAAGACCTACCGGATTTCATAGATATTCAGATTGGTGATACCTCTATTAGGCAACATGTCGCCTAAATCAATTTACCAAACACTTGTTATCGTTACATTCTGAGCAAGCCAATCCCTCTGTGCAGCCTACTCAGACCAAGCTCGTTAATACCCAGGTTATGCAAGCCTCCACTAGCTTTGTGCAGTCTTCTAAAGCCATCATGTCGATTGTCGTTAACATGCAACCCGCCATGCAAGTTGTAGGGGTCCCGAATGCTACTCCGATTGCCCCTATAGTTACTCAGTCGCCACATTTTTTAGCTTCTCTTTGGGCCTCGATTGTTGCAAAGGCTCATCCCACTACCTTTCCAGATTTTTCATCGGTGACGCCCACATACTCCACAGTTGCGGAGGAACAAGCTTTTGAAGTTCATTGTTATCGAAGCCCCCTTGAGGGACAACTCGGGCCTGATATTTGACAAGCGTCACCAAATGTCCTCGAACGAGGGTAATTTTAGTGGAGGTGCTAATTCCTTCACTTCACTTCGGGGTCTAGGTGATTTCGAGGATGCTATGGATATTATGAATCTTGACAAGTCCTCATGCGAATTATGCTGATAAATGCTTGAAGCATAGAGTTTGTTCAATTCTGACTATCAAAGGCAGAAGAGGTTGCAACTTACGTGCAACATGTATTCTACCAAGCATTTGCCTGGGAAAGGAGAAGCTATCCCAGAGGCAAAAGAGGCTACAACTTACAAGTAACATATATTCTACCAAGCATTCCAAGTGAAGTCAGTCAGGGTCCTCCTCAACGAACTCTGGTTGGTGGTAATGCAGAAGAAGGATGGATTGCCCCAGTCTCTTCGAATGGCGACTGATAGTGTGTCAACGAGGAAGATAACTTTCGTCCCGCTCCTTGATCTTTGTTTAATGATTATGTCTTGGGATGTCTGTGTAATGATTGCTCGCAATGACATGTAGTAATGTTTTTTGGACTCTGTTTTTATTGGGGAGGTGTGATTTCCTCCACTTAGCAATTTTTATGGTTTGTGAGGTGTGCTAATTCCACCACTTTTTTTATGATTAATCTTAATTAATATAAAAAAATTTCAATAAAAAATATTGTTATTAAATTTACTATACCATCGACCAATTAAAATTATATAAATATTTTAAATAACAAATAATATAAATAAATAAAATATATAAAATAAACGTAACACCTTAATCACCTTTCACAATTTCTTAACCAATCAATCAAAATTAGTTAAATATAAAATCATCTTAAATGACAACTTAAATCAACGTGACAACTTAAATCAATGTGGTAGGTTTCTCTTTATCCATGTGATATATAAACATGATTAAGGGCTCAAATCAAAATACTTTATAAAAATAAGAAGCTAAAATAAAGTGATAGTAAAATAATTTTAAACCTTTCAAAATATTTATGGGGATATTCTTTATTTAATTTTTTTCTCCGATTACATAGGAAAGTTGGTCATAATCACACTATTTTTTATTAATTGAAAAGCGTAAAGTTCAAATTACAAGGGTTGCTCCCACCAAACCTATTCCACTTTTTTCTAGTAACTGAAAAACATAAAGTTCAAATTACAAGCGTTGTTCCTACCAAACTTATTCCACTTTGTTATTGTTATTGATCGCTCGAGATTTGTGATGTGCACTCAAAGGATTTAGATCAGACTACTACTTTTGCAAATATGTTACCTCGAGATTTGAAATTGGATGTCTTCTTGATAAGTGTCTGACCAGACAAGCACTTACCAATCCACCTAACCCACGGAAACACCCTATTTTTGTTATTAGAGCATGTTAGAACATTCTTTAAAAAACAACCATATAGGCATTCTATAGACCATTATGACATCACTTAAGGAAGGTGGAGAACAACTTCGTGAGCAGTGCTAAACTTGTGCTCTTGATTTATGACATATGGCAAACAACTTATGGAAAGTTTAAAGGATACTATTTTGGTTAATAAAGTTTAAGGTTTGAATTTTATATGAATTAAAGTTATATATCATGTTTAATTATAGTTGTATCACCCAAATTTTTTGCACCCTTACCTTTAGGCTAAAGGATCCGTACCCGGAAGGGGGGTGAGAAAAGGATGGAAAAATATCTTGAATGGAGAGGCCCTTTGAAGGTTGTGCCTCTTGGGGGAGGGGTATAAAGGTGAATTTACAACGGATGGTGGGGTTCACCAGGAAACTTTGAGTGGCAGTTTCCACGCCTAGGTTGAGAATATGTTTGATTTGTTCGTTTTATGTTCAATCATTCAGATTCCTAGGTTGGCAAAAATGAAGCTAAGCTATTCTATATGAAAATTCTGATTTATATGAAGACAACAGACATAAATGAATCCTAATGTGATTAAATACAGAGAATATGTTACATGGAGAAGAGTACACCTGATTTCTGATGTCTGATGAAGATTCTGAAGCTTGTAGGAGTCCAGATCGTCTCGAAAATGACAAGATCATCTATAATTGTACAGAATCATCCCAAATCACAGTCGATCGTCTGAGCTCACCAAGGATCGCCAGCGACCTAATGAATTCATCAGACAAATTCGTCAAAAACTTGCAATCAAGAAAATAGACACCAAAAACCAAAAATACTATTGCAAGAATGACGCAAAGTGATAGAAATGATAGTGTAGATGCTTAAATAACAAATCCAGATATCAAATTAAATGAGATGCAATGTTTTGGTAACTTATTTTGAATTTTATCATGCAATTATGCTAAATGAGGTGAACTCCAAGATGCAAAACAAAAATAAATTAATCTAATGCACCAATAAATAAAAAAATGAGGTAGAAAATGCAAACTCGGGACTCTGATTGCCTCCAAGCTAAATTACAGTCAAGATCGTCTGCAATAGTATGAGATCATCGTCGATCTTGACAGGATCGTCCGAAATTGTGGTTAAATCGCCTGCGATGATCCGAGCTATCTTCGATTGAAACACAGTGAAATCCTGCAAAAAAAACTTGAAAACACGAATATAAAATCCTGTAGGGAGTCAGGGAGAGAGTCAGGGGAGGCAGGGGAAGAAGGCAGTCAGGGAATTAGGGGGATAAACTAGAAAAATCCTAGTTTATATAGGATTAGGGGGAGGTTAGGAGGTTGGGGATCATCCCAATCTGGGAGATCTCCAATGTGGGAATCTCCAACTGCGCAGACATGTTTCTGCCCAAGTTAGAGATGCCATTGGAACAGAAGCTAATTATGAAAATTCGGTTTTGGAACAAAATCGTCTAGACGTTCTATTCTAGACGAATTCGTCTGATTTGGGACGATATCGTCAGATCGACAACGATATCATCAAACGACCAAAACAACTTCTAAAAATGGCACAAAAAATGAGGTGAGCGGTTAACGGGCGGTTTTGAGGTTAAAATTCAAATTTTTACCTTTTTACTGATGGTTTAACTACGTCAATTCTAGGGTGCTACATTTTGTCCCCTCTTTAGCAAATTTTTCGAAGAAAATGCGTTAAAGACGAGTTCTTTACACTTTATGAGAAAGCAAAAATATATTCCATTTTTTAGACGACGATTCTAGGTCGAATCGTACAACTGTTTGCTATGGTGCCCCCTCCGAGTTTTTACCCAAATCGAACGTTTGAGGTAAAAGCGCGAAAAAGCAAAAATTGAAAAATGGCATTTTAAAATAAAAATAAAAATAAGAAAAATAGGGTAAAACCCTAATTCATTTTTACTGTTCACTTTCATTGTTTCAGAGCTCTACAGGCGAAATGGTGGAAACGGCGCACAGATCGATAGAGGTCCGGCACGGGTTGCGGGTAAGGATATAAACCTAGTTTTATTATGTTTTTAATTCGATTTACTTGATTTTTTTATTTGAATTTTTATTTTTTTGGGCGTCGCGGCCGTTTTTAGGCCGTCAACGGCATCGAGACGAAATCGTCCCTATATCGTCGATTTCATCTAAGGACGAAATTGAACAAATAGGGGCGATCCCATCCAATAAGGGTCGATCCCAAAATTGAAGAACGAAGATGATTTCGTCCTATTAAGGACTATTTTGTCTAAATTTGGTACAATATCATCCAATAATGGGCGATATAAATTTTTATGGGATGATTTTAATTTTAATTGATTTTTTAATGATTATGTATTAATAATTTTTGTTGTTTTATTGTTTATTTTGCAGAGGGGATTACTAAAGAGTCATGAGTGGAAATATTGAGGTCTAAGGGACGACTTAACCATGCTCGATCAGGCCGAGCGAGACAGACTGGCAGAGGTAGAACTGCAGCATGTGGTAGATGCCACAACTTCCTACAGATATGGGGCTACTGACAGCCCTAACAGAGAGATGGTATCCAAAGTCATCCTGCTTTCGACTACCGATAGGGGAGATGACTCCCACTCTAGAGGATGTATGGAGGAGCATGAGTATCCCCATACACGGTTGATTCATGACGCCTTCGGCCAATCAGGGCCACGCTATGATGAGATTATACGCGAACCCAAGCTTCGCCCTAGAGAAGGGCGAAGTGAACATCGAGGCTTTGAGGCAGATGCCTAGGGCATCTCGGTTGACCCGAGTTTTGGAAGGGGTGGTGGGTAGCCTGCTTCTATGCCACCAGAGCAGAGGAAGATTACCATGGCTACTGTCAGATGTGGTCTATGACATGAGAGACCATGAATACAGGTTTGCTTGGGCCAGCTTTGTATTGTGTCGATTGTATATGATCCTTTATGGGGTCGTATACAATGGAGGTCGATGTCTGGTGCTGACATCGTTGCTACAAATTTGGTGCTAGGAGCACATTACGGTGCGAAGGCCGATAGGGCTTCCATTGATAGGAGTTGACCGAGAGAGACCCCAAGTTTTCTATTGGTGGCTCTAAAGAGGGTCATAACAACAGATAGATCTGTAGACGTATCGAAGGTTGCTAGATGACCTCACCCTAGATCGGATCACCTGGAGACCATGGAGAGAGCATCCAGGGTGGGCAGAGGACGAACAGGAGTTGGATAGCATCATGCGAGTCATATGGTTGAGGACAAAGCAGGGAGAGGTAGAGCTCCATCGTTATGATCAATTTTTGAGGCAGTTCGGTCTACAGCAGGGGATCCCTTCTCTTAGGTATTATGAGTACTTTCAAACTGTGCGGGATAATACCACACTGAGCGGAGCTCCAGACATGCAGAGGTTCTGGAGTCAGGATGCTGATGATGCCCCCATTTAGCTAATGGATGGGGATGACACAGGGGTAGCAGACGGGTATGATGCTTGGTATGCAAGCATCCACCCTCCTCGAATGACGAGGGCATAGGGTCCAATGCATGTTGTAGTGCAATAGATGGAGAGGTAGTTCCAGGCTACCATCGATGTAGCGAGGGGTCACAAAGGGAGGGATCAGCGATGACCTCCTCAAGAGAGACATCAAAGAGCACCATAGGCTCCAGAGAGACAGTAGCATCCAGAGAGTATGGAGGAGAGGAGAGAGAGACTCCCTTCTCAGCAGAGGGATATACCACCATCGCCCGATAGGGGCAAGGGTGTCAAGGTGGGGGAGAGTAGTGAGATGGAAGCTCTCCGAGTGGAGAATGCCCACCTACGAGCTTAGGTGCAGACTCTGTAGGATGAAGCTACATGACTCAGGGCTCGAAGCAGAGGGGCGAGCATTCTAGAGCTGGTGTGGTCAGTTGCTCAAACCACATTCTATTAGGGAATGTACTACCAGCTGGTTCTAGAGGGCTAGAGGATACAGTTGCCAGCTGGCATTGTAGAGGCGATCAAGATGGGGTCGTCGAGGACATCATCACGATCGACGTTGAGGACCCACAACACAGGACGGGCTTCGATGGGACCACCTCCTCCACCTCAGGGTGGTAGAGGAGATGAGGCTGAGAGCTCGAGGTCTTCTCGAGGCTAGATGCACATTGTACACATACTATTTATTTTGAGATGATTGAGTATGCCAGGGTATAGATTGTGGCATACCAATCCGTTTTGATATGATGTATATACTTCTTGATATATATATGATGTTCCTTTTGTGATATGACTTGTGCATATGTTTTATGATGCTTTCATATTTTAATTGTTTGATTGACTATTCATGTAATTATGTCGTTGAAAATATTATAATTTTATGTCATGCTATAAAATTAAATGAAATAATCTGATGTAAACAAACTGGTTGTTGTGGTGTGTTTTGATGAAAATAAAGTGACTTCTAACAATAATTTCAAAGGACATTGTCACAGTTACATGACCATTTCATGGAGTCGCCGCTCGCTAGGTCATTAAGCTAATCCCGGTATGAGAGAATATTGCTAAAAGTAAAAGGGTGCTTAAGAGACTTTCTTAAGACTTTGTGTTGTGATGATGAAAAATAGTGATGATTTATTTTCAGATTTCCATGAAAATATTATGCATGAAATATTAAAAATATGATTTTTGCTAGGCATAAAATTCCTAAGTATGATAGAAATTTGAACAATTCCCTAGGAATTATACCATCGTCGCAAAAAAATGAATATTGACATAATGAAATGAAATAGGAAAGTTTTCGTTCTTTTTAAAGCACAATAGTGTAACATAATGATTTCAGACATATGCTTTTATGGATTAAATAAATGGGAAATAAAATTAGAATGATGGTTTGTGCTAGACATAGAATTTTAGGTATAGACTTATACCATCATCGCGAAATCCAAAGAAGAAATTGATATAATAGATTTATTGCATAGTTGATTTTTGATTTTGAGATAAACATAAAATATAAAAATGAGGACTTGCACTAGGCATAAAATTCCAATTTTAGGTTTAGAAACTATACCATCATCGCGAAAGTCGAAAATATATAAATGTGACTTTATTGCTAGATTTGTGAACATGTTTTGCAAGAAAATTTTGGATTTTTGAAAAAAATGTATTTAATTGATTTTATGCTAAGCAAATATTCTCAGGTAAGAAAGTCAAATTATTCTAGAAGATTTGAATAAATATTTTAAATTATTTCAAAGACAAAATTTAGATTTATAAGGAACCCCATGTGCATAGGTGAGTTCATTGCCGATCTTGATCTATCATAATGATACAAAATCTCTCAAACACAAATGTGGATGCAATTGTAATGTTCATTTACCGATTTTGAGCAAGATAATTTGATACAAGTAATTTGAATTAACCAAATGAGTGTTCGTTGACCATGATTTATATGCATGTAACCGTACCAGACTACTATGTAAGTCGGGTCATCAAGATCTAGCTGATCCATAAGCAAACATAGGTCTATACAAAAGAAGTTCGCTAATGTGACAGACATATCACCACGCTAGGAGTTACCCAAGTCCAAGCGGGTTGGACACAAACCACCTGTTATGGGGCTTACCTCATGATTTTCGAATAATTGAGAATTCTAGGGATTCAAGCTCATTCACCCTTCTTTTCTTTCAAAGGGTAGGGGAAAGGGATTTTATTGCTTTTTGCTTTTTCTTTTCTTTTCTTTTTCTATTTTTTTTTCTTTTGCTTGACACTGAGATAATGCTGAAATATTGTTGAGATGGTACAAAATGATACAAAAATAATGCTTTTGAATAATTTTTCTTTGTATCATGATTTTTCTTGATTTTTTTTTCTTCCTATACTAGGGATACTTGCTCGGATTGGCTGTAGAGCAAGGGATTTTTATTCTGGATAGGGGTGAGCTTGTCTTTTTGTCAATTCTCAAAGATTCTAGACCATGTGCATGATAGGATAGCAGGGGAAACTTTTCGCTCAAGAGAACACTTCTACTATGTAGCATCGTTTTGAATTTGCAATGAAATAATTTTACTATGAAAAGGTGTATTTGGTTCAAGTAAATAACAAGATCAATTATCTATGCTCAAAACTTTATTTAATTCAACTGTGGAATTTGATATAAGAGAGATTAATAATCATGCCAAATAAGATCAAGATATTTATTCATGTGTGTGAAAGTGAGGGATTCCAAATAAATGCTAATTTATCCAAAATAACTGAAAATATAACTGCAATACTTCAAGAATTGATAGGTGCAAAATAGAAGATGTTTTTAAGGATTTTGATGATTTTGATTTTTTTTATATTTTGATTTTAATTTATGATTTGAGAGAATACATAATATTACCTTTTTTTGAAATTTTTATATGAATTACTAATATGAGACCATATGTATAATATATACAGTGACGAAATTACCAGATTTATGCATAATAGCGCTTAAGATGCATAATGTTCATAGGTTCTTTAAGATCTTTGCCATCTAAGGTAGCTAATATGTATGCTCATGATCCAAATTTAGCAGTGATAATATATGGCCCAAGACAATTAGGCTTGAATTTGCCTTTAAGGTCTTTAGTTGCATTAGTATTTTTTTATTTTCTTTTAAGACGAGGTCGCCAATCTCAAAGGATCGATTATGAACTTTCTTGAGATATGCTCGTTTGAGCTTGTTCTAGTAGGCACGAAGATACTCCAAAGCATTAATGCACTTCTCATCTAGGAGTTCCAGCTGACTAAATATACCAGCATGATATTCATCTCCTACTTCAGTATCTTGAAGTAGCAAAGCCAAAGAAGGAAATTCTAGTTCAAAGGGAAAAACAACTTCAGCGTCATAAACCAAAACAAAAAGTGAAGTGCCCGTGGGAGTATGAATGCTAGTTCGATAAGCCCACAAAGTGTGATATAATTGAATGTGCCAATCATAGCCAGATTTATTGACCAGTCTCTTGAGGATTTTAATTAATGTTTTATTAGATGCTTCTGCTTGGCCATTACCCTGAGGATAATAGGGAGTGGACCAATGATGTTGAATTTTATATTTTTGACATAGTTTCTTTACATCTTTGTTTTTGAAAAAAGTTCCATTATCCGAGATGAGATTTGCAGGAATTTCGAACCTACAAATAATTTGATTAAGAATAAACTTGGAAACTTGCATTCCAGTGCAAGAAGCTAAGGGCATAGCTTCGACCCACTTCGTAAAATACTCGATGGCGGTTATGATGAATTTGTGTCCATCAAATGACACAGGATTGATTTTTTTGATGATGTCTAAGCCCCATTTTGAAAAGGGCCAAGGAGATGAAATAGCCTGTAGTTCTTATGCAGACGCATGGACAAGGTCAGCGTATTTCTGGCACTTGTCGCAATGGTGCACGTCATCATGTGCATCATTCTCCATGGTAGGCCAAAAATATCCTATCCTAAGGAGCTTCTTAGCAATGGCACTACCACTAAAGTGTCCCCCAAAAGATCCATCGTGGGCTTCACTCAAAGTTGATCTAGAATCTTCTAGATTCAAACATCTTAATAGGATACCTTCAAAATATCTCCTATATAACGTATTGCCAATTATTACGAAGCGACTTGCTCATCTACGTAATAACCGATGCTGGTTTTTATTAAAATCTTTAGGGAAGGTCCCATTTTGAATAAAATTTAGGATGTCAATGTACCAAAGTTCAGGATTAGTTTCGTTGATTAGAAACGCATCCAGAGGTTCAAAGCATGATTTAGTTGAAGCGGATTCCTGGAGTCGACGAATAATAATGGTAGCATATTCGTCATCTAACTCCAAGGGTAAAAGAGACACAATTGCGGCCATAGCGTCAGCCGTATGATTGCTAGTTCTAGGAATAACTTCCAAGGTAAATTGATTAAATAAAGATATTAATTGTAATACATATGCTTTATATGGGCGCAATTTATCATCTTTGGTCTGATAAAAATCGTTAATTTGATTTATAAAAAGTTGAGAATCATCGAAAACTAATAGATTTTTAATTTTCAGTGTCAGGGCAGCTCGTAATCCAAGGATTAGAGCCTCATATTTAGCAGTGTTATTAGTATATGCAAACGTTAATTTAAAGGATAGAGGTATGAGATGTTTTTTGTGGAAATATCAAAATAATACCAGCACTAGCCCCACTCATGCACCGGGCTCCGTCAAAGTATAGAGACCATTATTCTGAATGATTCGCCTCTAGGTTAAGGCATTCGTCAAGAAACTCAATGACGAGGTGATGGGTGGACTCTAAGGGTGCAGCAACTAATTGATCTGCTATGATTTGACCCTTAACAGACTTTTGTCCTATAAATGTGAGTTCAAAATTGCTTAGAGCAAGAACCCACTTCGTTGTGCGACCAGATAAATAAGGTCGATTCATGAGATACCGCAAGGGATCGAATTTAGCAATAACATATGTTTTCTGACTGAGCATATAATGACGTAGTTTCTGTGTAGAAAATATGACTGCTAGACATAAATTCTCTAATGTTGTGTAGCAGGTTTCATAACTAATTAATGTTCTACTAATGTAATAATTAGCATGCTCTCTTTTCTCATCATCAAGTTGAGCTAACATAGCTCCTAAAGCAAAATCTGAAGCAAAAATATATAAGATAAATGGGCAATCAGGTTTAGGTGGCAAAAGTATAGGTGGGTTAAGAAGATATTGTTTGAGGAGTTCAAATGCTTCCTTACATTCGTCGTCCTAATGGAAAGAGACATCCTTCTTAAGAAGCTTAAGAAAGGGTCCAGTTTTATCCGCCAGCTTATCGATGAAGCGACGAATAGCTTGAAGCTTACCTTGTAGACTCTGTAATTCAGATATATTTGTAGGTGCGGACATATCAGTAATAGCCGTAATATTGAGAGGGTCAATTTCAATGCCATGTAAAGAAACTATAACCCCCAATAATTTACCTAACTTGACTCCAAATATACATTTGGATGGATTCAATCGGATAATATATTCCCTTAACCGATCAAATACTTTTCTCAAGTCATCTAAATGGTCATCTTCTTCAGTAGAACGAGCTATAATGTCATCTACATAATCATGTAGTATATCATGCATCATATCATGAAAGATATAAATCATGGCTCGTTGATATGTTGCACCTGCCTTCTTCAAACCAAATGACATCACTTTCCAATATAAATTCCCCCAAGGGGTAATAAAGGTTGTTTTAGCCTGATCTTCAGGAGCTATCCTGATCTGATTATAACCAGAAAATCCATCCATTAAGGATATCATTCAACTCCCAGCAGTAAAATCAATGATCTGATCCATATTGGGAAGGGGAAAATCGTCTTTAGGACATGCGGCATTAATGTCTCTAAAGTCTGTACAAAACCTAATCTTAGTAGCTTCTTTCTTAGTTACTGGAACTACATTTGAGATCCATTCAGCATAATCAATGGCTTGTATAAAAATAACATTCAGGAGTTTTTCTAACTCCCCGTTGACTAGTAAGGCCACTTTAGGATGCATTTTTCTAAGCTTCGCTTACTGAGGTTTAGCATCTAGATGCACTACTAGGTGATGCATAACTACATAAGGGTCTAAACCTGACATATCTTCATATGTCCAAGCAAAGACATCTTCATATTATTTAAGAAATGCAATGTATTTATCCTATTTTTCTTGACTCAATTCTGATCCAATGTTGATTATGTGAGGGTTATCCTCGATTCCAATGTTAATTTTTATGACATTTTCTATTTCCATGTGTAGATCTCTCTCAAAATTAGGTGGGGTGGGTGAAACGTCCAATTCTTGTAATTCTTCCAAGGTTAGCTTGGATAATTCGTCTTGAGGAGTCGTGGCCTCAAGCTGAACTATACTAGGTATAAAAATATAATCCATTATGTAATAATTCCTCAACGGAGACACCGTGAAAGATATCTCCCTCCAAATCATCGTCGGATTCAACGATCATCTCAGGATAAGCTATAGATAGCATATTACATGTGAATGTCATTCATTAAACGCAAAATATCACGTTCATCTAAATAATATTGGTAACATAAAAGATGGTCATCATTCTCAAATGGGAATGGCTGACCCTTACTAGAAAATAGGCCCACACCACATCGGGTGGGCCATGCTTCTACCTCAAAATGTTCTTTCATACCATTCGGGAAAGCTCCCAAACCTTTCCCTTTATATCCCAATTTAAGCATTATAGGTTTGGCTTTAATATACTCATTAGTAAAATAACATCAAGCATATCCATCATAATGAGTTCTGATATTTCTGGTTATTCTAACCCAGTCATATCCCTTATAAATAAAAGCACAACTACCGACTTGGTAAATACTTCCCATAGGCTGTGTGAGGCCTAAGGTACGAGGAGATGGTGGCAAATTATTTAAAATAATGGAATCTTGCATAGAAGCATTCGTTTCTTCTGATATAAGAATTTTAGATAGATCGTGTAAGAGATCATCAGTAAGAGCATAAGAGGTAGAAGGAACATTCCCTATGTATTTCGATGCAGAAAATATGAATTTGGTGATGTAGATGGTGTAGAGTTGTCGATAGAGGGGTCTATTAAAGGTATGGAAGTTATAGGAGTAGAACAAGAGACATTGGTTGTGGGATTAGGATCTTTCTTAGGTCTTAATACGATTTGTTTAGAATATGGTTGAGCGACATGTGGAGGTGCAACTGATGGATAATAAGTAGATGACGTTGTGGGTGTGAGTTTCACACGTTTAGATGGATAATAAGAATTAGGATGTGTGGATAATAGAGTGGGGCAAAATTGAACTCCAATAGGTTCTGCCAAAGTACACATCTCAAAGGGTCTTGGATCACCATGAATGGTGACCAACTGATTCTTAAATTTGAACTTAACACATTGATGTAAAGTTGAGGGAACAACTCGCATTGCTTTGATCCAAGGACGACCCAAGAATATATTGTATGATGCAGGGAAATGTACAATAAACATAGTCGTATCCAAGGTTCTTGGACCAACTTGTAATGGAATGGTAATAACTCCACATGTTTCTTGTGTTTCGTCATTGAAAGATTTTATGATCATATCGGTTATCTTCATTTCATCACTTCTAAACCCAAATCTTTGGTAGAAGTCAAAAGTGCAAATATTTAAAGATGAACCATTATCAATCAAGACTCGTTTGATTGTTACATATCCAATTAAGGCAGTAATATACAAGGGGTTATCTTTATGTAAACTATGTTGCGGTATGTCTCTATCCTGAAAGTCAATACAATCAACTTCACGAGTTATTATAGTATCGGCCATGGCTTCAGGTTGAATGTCTTGTGGTACCATCATCTGACTTAATGTGAGCATTAATTCATCTCTATGTGTAGGAGAAGATCTTAAAAGGTCCAAAAGAGAAATTCTAGCTGTAATATTTGATAATTGTTCATTAATATTATAAGGAGGTTTAGGTTGAACATTAGGTGAATGATTATCTTTATTAGGAACCTTCAAAACAAATGGAGCTAATCCACCATTTTGAATTTGGTCTTGTTGAGAATTTTGAGCCTGTTGTCTAGTAACAGCTCCGATGGTACCCACAATATTATTCTGTGGATTATGAATGGGTCTTGGTCTAGCATTTATAGCTAGCTCATTAGAAATTAATCAATGAGATGAGGGTCTAGTAGTGACTCTTCTTGGAAATGGCTCTTCTAGAACCATACAACTTGTGATAGGGTGAATAGGATCTGATTCATCATTAGAACTATTCGATTTATTTGATGTGATTTCCATATCACTCTCAGTATCGTATTCTGTATCACTAAGATCAAGTATCTGAATATTATAGAGAGGCCTGGTTGTAACCATGGATAAAGTTGTGTCAAATATTTCTAGATTATGAACAGGTAAATGCCCACTAATAGTTCCTACATATCGGGCAGGAGGAGGGACATTATGATGTTCAATTTGATTAGCCACCTCCTTACCATGTTTTGGTAAGGGATGTTGAAAGATGTCCAATGACTGATTGGCATTCTGATTTTGGATTTTAAGGGTGTTCTTTTGAACATTATTAGGAGGATTTTGCTTAGGTTGAAAGGCTTGCACATCCATCTCATTGTTATCAATCAAATCCTGTATTTTATGTTTTAATATTTTACAAGAGTTGGTAGTGTGTCCAGGTCCTCTATGGAAGTCACAGTGTAAATATGCTCTGTATCCAGGTATATTTGGATCAGGTTCCCGAATATTTGGTAATTGAATCAAACCTCATTCTAATAATTGCGGTAGAATAGTTGATAAAGGTTGATTTAACCTAGTAAATTCTTGAGGAGGTCTATCAAGAGGTTTCAGTTTAAACTTCTCTGCTATCTTCGCAACATTAACATTAGCAATATTTTTGCTATCGGTGACTCCATCACCCACAACTCATTTATTCTTATATTGATTTTTGGATGTTTTCTCATCATCTCTCTTTTTAAGCTGGCCTCTCCTAGTGAGAGCATCTCCCACTCTTCGGGCTAAGTCTATAGCCTGATTGAAGGTGGTCAAAGTAGTAGTTGATAATTTGTAAGATAGTTGCTCTTGCAAATTATTAATAAAGATGTCCAACATCTCCCTATAAGGTAACACAAAGTGCAATTTTCCTATCAACAATCTCCACCTAGCTAGAAAATCAGCAAAGCATTCCTCTTTGCCCTGCTTTAAGTTATACAAATATTTAATGGTCACATCTCTTTCAATGTAGGCACTAAATTGATGAACAAAAGACTCGGTAGTTTCTTCAAAATTCCTCAAAGAATTAGTGGGTAATTGATAATACCACTCTAATGCCATTCCTCCCAAGCTTTTTGAGAACATTTTTAGTAATAACAATTCATCATGTGATATATCATGACATGTTATCCTAAACATACGAAGGTGCTCTATGGGATCTTCGGTTCCTTTATATATGGGAATAACATGCATAGGAAAATATTTAGGATACGGCTGTGCTACGACTATAGGATCTAAAGGCTGACTACACATCTCCCGATAATTGTATGAGGGATGGTAGGGATCTATCTGGTCCATGCGGGAAACTAACTATTTCACCACGACTTTTAGGTTGCTAGTTTGTCCACCATATTGGTTCGGTGGCACATATGTATGGGATCTATGAGTGTGTGATGGTGTGACATAAGGATTAGATGTTACATTGCTATTATGCAAAGTGTTGGTAGGAAGAATATTATGAAGGGGATTTGTAATAGTATTATGTTGTACCTTAGATTGTTGGTAATTGGTGTTCAGTTTTATGTTGGGTTTTTGTTGATTTGAGGTATGTTGATCAAAAGCTTGGCAAAATAGAGCAATAAATGATGGTTTATTTTATACGGGAATGACCCTAGGCTTGTTAACAGGTACTTTAGATCATTGGGTAACCTGCTGTTGTTGCATGTTCTGGATCACAGCTACCATATCCAAATTGGATGGTCCAGCTTGATCACTCTCTTGATCAATAAAGGACAAGGGATTAGTGTGTGTTTGAAATACTTATTCTAGAGTTGCTTGAGTGTCACTAATTTGATCCTTGTCCATATGGGCTGCTCTATTAAAAACACCAATATTAGTATTAATGAACTTCTAGATTGTTCCATTTTCTCAAAAGTGATAGCTCCTCCCAGAGACATTTTAGGGGATGAGGATCCTTCCTATCTAATAGTTTCTTCTTGTTCATTTCCTATAGCAAGCTCTTCTTCTTGCTGATCTAGGGTTTCTTCTTCCTGAAATTGGTCCTTAGGAGGGACATTTTTGT
Source organism: Wollemia nobilis (assembly GCA_028583015.1). Lineage (NCBI taxonomy): Eukaryota > Viridiplantae > Streptophyta > Pinopsida > Araucariales > Araucariaceae > Wollemia > Wollemia nobilis. The sequence goes on along the minus strand of JAQPPZ010017121.1, from coordinate 13,219,867 downwards.
CAATTAATGGTCTTAACCAATCTTCATCGTCTTCGGTTTGTTTTCCATTCCTAGGTCTAGGCATTGTGCTAAAATTAGGTTTTAGAAAATATATATTCTTATATATATGCGATAGGGTTGAGAGGTATATATTTTAACTATATACCTACTATAATATTTTTAAAAGGAAATGTTTTGTTGTTTTTTGTTTGTGTGATTTTATTATATTATTATTTTACGAGAATAAAAATAACAAACAACATGCTAGTTATAAGAAACAATAGTAGAAAGAATCACTTAGTTTTCTATGAATATTTTATGAATATCATTGATAGCGTCAAGTTCATTAGGAGTCATGAAGTGCTCCTCTTCAAATTGGAAGTTGTTTTTCAAGAACTTGACAAAGTGTGCTATGGTGATATGATCTATTTTAGACTCGGACATGTAAAAATAAAGTTCATGGTAATACTATCGATACAACATAGCTCTAGGAACTCTATTCCATATCTTTCTATCCGTAAGAATGACTTCTTGATCCTCTACATGAAATAGAAATTTATGTACTACAAATGCATTCTCAAGGTATTCCTCAAAGGTGTATAATTCAGAAGACACAAGTGCTCTTTTATCGGCTAACCACCTATGGAAAGCTCTCTAAAGTTCATGGTACAAAGTCACCTGATCATGATCCAAGATTCTATCTAGGACAAACCTCTTAATTTGCCTAAGTTCTACAGATCTAAATTTAATAATACCCAATATCCTATCAAGTTCGTCCCACAAAGGTTGAGCTCTATATGTTTGAGGTACTCTAAGCACAAAAGTAATCTCTATAGCCGTTAATTGATTTTCAACATTTATGGAGACTGCTCGTATTCTATTATAATCTAACATCTAAGTATGATATGCAAATTTAACAATTTTCTAATGATTCTAGATGTTCTTAATAATGTGTGTTTTTTTTTTTTGGATTGTTTTCAAAAGGTGTTTTAGTTTCACGTCGGGTTCACCAAAATGTATTGCCCAAATTTTTTGCACCCTTACCTTCAGGCTAAAGGATTGTACCTGAAATGGGGGTGAGAAAAGGATGGAACAATACCTCAGACAGAGAGGCCCTTTGAAGGTCGCACCTCTCGGGGGAGGGGTATAAAGGTGAATTTTCGACGGATGGTGGGGTTCACCAAGAAACTTTGAGTGGCAGTTTCCATGTCTAGGTTGATAATAGGTTTGATTTGTTCATTTTATGTTCAACCATTTAGATTCCTAGGTTGGCCAAAATGAAGCTAAGCTATTCTATATGAAAATTATAATTTATACGAAGACAACAGGCATAAATGAATCCTAATGTGATTAAATACAAAGAATATGTTACATGGAGAAGAGTACACCTGATTTCTAATGTCTGATGAAGATTCTGAAGCTTGTAGGAGTCCAGATCATCCCATATATGACAGGATCGTCTGTAATTATACAGAATCATCCCAAATCACAGTCGATCATCTGATATCACCAAGGATCGTCAATGACCTGACGAATTCATCAAACGAATTTGTCAAAAACCTACAATCAAGAAAACAGACACCAAAAATAAAAAATACTATTGCAAGAATGATGCAAAGTGATAGAAATGATAGTGTAGATGCTTAAATAACAAATCCAGATATCAAATTAAATGAGATGCAATGTTTTGGTAACTTATTTTGAATTTTATCATGCAATTATGCTAAATGAGGTGAACTCCAAGATGCAAAATAGAAATAAATTAATCTAATGCACCAATAAATAAAAAAACGAGGTAGAAAATGCAAACTTGGGACTCTGATTGCCCCCAAGTTGAATTACAGTCAAGATCATCTGCAATCGTATGCGATCGTCGTCGATCTTGACAGGATCGCCCGAAATTATGGTTGAATCGCCTGCGACGATCCGAGCTATCTCCGACTGAAACACATTGAAATCTTGCAACAAAAACTTGAAAACACGAATATAAAATCTTGTAGGGAGTCAGGGAGAGAGTTAGGGGAGGCATGGGAAGAAGACAGCCAGGGAATCTAGTTTATATAGGATTAAGGGGAGGTTAGGAGGTTTGGGATCATCCCAATCTGGGAGATCTCCAACGTGGGAATCTCCAACCACGTAGACACGCTTCTGCCCAAGTTGGAGAGGCCATTGGAACATAAGCTAATTATGAAAATTCAATTTTGGGACGAAATCATTTGGACGTTCTATTCCAGACGACTTCGTCCGATTTGGGATGATATCTTCAGATCAGAGATGATATCGTTCAACGGTCAAAACAACTTCTAAAAATGTCACAAAAAATGAGGTGAGTGGTTAATGGGCTATTTCGGGGTTAAAATTCAAATTTCTACCTTTTTACTGATGGTTTAACTGCACCAATTTTATGGTGCTACAATAGTATAGTTGGATAATTATATATTAGGTAAACAATATTTTTTTAAGGTCATATTATATGATCTATAATTTTAGGGACAACATCTTCCATAAGATAGTAAAAAAAATAAAATAATTAAGAAGCAATTTGATGAACTATAAGTTCAAGTTTCATAGGTCATATTTAGTGCTTGGTTTATAACCAAGTTAACAAAATAAATAAGAGTTTGGATGATTTTAAAGGTGTACAACTTAGTTGAAAACTAGAAAAATTTTGTCTAAAGAAGTGTTTGCTTTTGAGAAGATCATCCACATCGATATTTTTAATTTCAGAGAGCATTTGGGAGTTAACTTGGATGACCCTATGATGTTACTTATGAAACCTAGACCAAGAAATTTGATTTCTATTTTATATTTTTATAAGCTATTTGTGGCTTTTATTGAGACCATTTCCATTAAAATAACAAAACAAAACATTGATATCAAACCAATTAAACCATATCTAGCTTGTTTTTTAATTAAATATTTTCTTCATTTTTGTACAAAAGTTACAAAGGTAAAGGTAAAAGTGTAAAAGTAGTTTTTAACATCCCCAATGCCATAGGCCATATGATATGACCTTCATAGAGGATGTTTTTTGTCCAATTTATGGTTATCCAATTATACTCCAGTTTCTAAAACATGGTGTACAACTCTACCCCTTGTAGGATTCAAAATTTGGATCTCTACTTAGAGTTTCAAAGTCTTCACTATTATTTTTCTGCAATCAACTCATTCACATCATTTTTATTAAGAGATAAAATCTCATTTGACTAATTGTTGTCTAAAATTTGATTTTTTTTAATAGGAAGGTCAACATTGCAATTGGTTAAATTATCTATTACCTAGTTTCCTTATCTATAGATACACTAGCATTCCAAGACAAGTCTACCTCCAACAATAGTTCATAGACATAATTTTATTTTTTTAAATCTACTCCTCACATCTTGATAACATTAATAATAATTTGTGAATTCTTCTCAAATGAAATATATTTCTATCCATTTTCATTGGTAATTTTAACCTCTATAAAAGTGCCCTAGCCTCTACATAGTTGTTAGTTAAAGTTTCACATGATTATAAATGAATTTTGTTTACCATTGTTATTTCCAAACACTACGTCCATAAGATTTTTCTAAATTTCCTTTGGAAGCACCTTCAAAATTAATATTGATAAACCCAACATTTAGATATTTCTATTCTACCATAGATCGAAGCAAATCCCTTATGTTAACTCTATGGTGTAGATGATCCATCCATATATTCAAATCTTGTAACCAAGAGACTAACATCTCTTGTTCACACTTGAGATTTCACATCATAAGCATCATATATGTAAATATTCTACAAACAAGGCAATAATACGATTTCAAAATTGGGCATGATTTTGAGATTTATTTTTATAAATTATATTATTTTTGTCAAGCTATAAATTCCATCAATAAATGTTAGGATCTCATGTCCTAACCCTTATTATTAATTTATTGTAATAGTTTTGTTAATATTCAGTGGGAACCTCTTTTTATTGTAAAGGTGACCCTTGATCATTAGAGTTGGGGTTAGATAGCTTGAACAACTATTTTTGGCCAATCCTAAAGAATTAGGGTTAGGTATGAATTATCATTGTATATTGCATTGTAAGAAATGTACAATCATCCTCAATAATATTGTGTTGAGCTTTGCTCTTAAGAAGGTTGACCCCTTGAAGAGGCTTGTGATACATTGTAATATTTTAGAGTTATCAATGAATTTATTTATTTATTTTGTTCATTCAACATATTTTTTTTATAAGTAACAATAATATTTACAGTGGGTTTTTTGAAGGGTCCCAAAACCTTAGGTACATAAGTAGTCGTAGCTAAATTTTGATGTTAGAGTAGACCGGGGCTGCGCCCTTGGGGACCAAGCCAGGGCCCATGGGCCTCGATGCCTATAAAAAGTCCATCCATCTATGCTACCAGTAAGACAAAATTTGGCCTGAGGCCACCAAACAGGGAGAAACCTCGAAATTGCCCAGTAGTTAACCCAAAAAAATATTGGCCGCCACCACTCCAGGTAGCCCTGCAGTCGGGCCTGACCTGAACGGGGGCCCCAACCTGGCAGATTAGATCCCCTCCCTGTCAGGGTCGTCGCCCAACCTGTGTCAGAGTTTAGACAGGGCATTGGCCGCTAAGGAAGCCACTTTTGCAGAAGTGGTCAGGGAGCTGATCGTGATGTCTAGGAGGACTCTGGTTGAAAATTTTTGCAACTTATTTTTGGAGTCAGAGCTGACTTCGATGGCTTTAGGGGCCTCCACCTTGGCCTTCTTGGAGCTGCCAGCAACCCTACTGCTGTCGGGGGTCGAGCCCTTATGGATCGAACATGCTCCAGGAGTCGGGGCCCTGCCTAGGGCCTGAGCCAGGGTTCTACATTTTTTGTAAGCCAAAAATCTGACATGGCCTCTGGAGAGGGGAGCACTTGGCAAGATGTGATGGCGCTTGATCAGATTAGCTAGCCCTCGGGTAGGAGGGTTGCTGGGGACAATAATCAAGGCAGAGTGGGAAGGAGTATCCCTTGTCCATGTGGGGATGGCGTGACGTCGCACTTTTAGGGCCCCATCTCGGGGCGATCTAAGCACCTGAACTCTCATCGGGGCTTGAATTGCCTTGAGATGCTAATTGGACCAGAGCATCAGGGAAATTTATGGTCCAGGTAGTGAGATCTTCCGCTGTGGTGGCTTGATTTGCCATGAAATCGGTTGCACTGTTGCCTTCTCTGTATACATGACGAAAGGAGTGGTGAGTGAATCCTTGGAGGATGGTGAGAACTTCTTGAATGGTGTTGTAGATACACCATGAGTTGTTTTCAAATCTATAGATGACCTTGATGATGACTAGGGAATCGCCCTCGATGATGAATTTTGGGGAGGTATCTTTGAGGGCTATTAGCCCATGGAGGAGAGCTGCTGCTTCAACAAAGTTGTTGGCCTGAATGCCAAGCGGTTCAGCGTACGCCAAGATCAAGGTCCCATGATTATCTCGGATGACCCCGCCCGCTCTAAAGGGGTTGGGGTTTCCTTTAGAAGCTCCATCGAAGTTAAGTTTAACCCATTCGAGAGGGGGGCAGTCCACCTTGTCACAAAATGATGGGAAGGGGTGAAAGGGGGACCGGGGGGGAGCTAGATTCTGATGGAGGATAGGAGGGTGAACTCGACTAGCCTTCGAGGTGCCTTGCTCAAGGGGAGGGAGCGAGAGTTCTCAAGGGCAAAGGCAACTGCCTTGGTCACCACCCACTAGGAGAGTGGGCCAGGAAGGAGAAGGCTCTGTTGTTGCACTCAAGCCAGAGTTGCCAGAGTAGATGAGGGAGGCATGAGCCCCAAAGGAAGAGAAGGGGTGGGCGAAGGGATTGGGCCACTCAGATAGGAGGTCAGAGATGGAATTGAGAGCCACCCACTAGATATAAAATTGGGATAGGATGAGGCCCAAGGCTTCATAAGAGAAGAGGCATCTAAGGAAGAGGTGATTAGTGGACTCCTAGGTAGCACAACAAAGGAAGCATCTGTTTGGGATCTGAAAGCCCCTCTTGATCAAGTTCTCGATAGTCAAGATCTTATTTTGGATGGCCATCCAAATGAAGTGGCTGATTTTGGGGATCAACTTCTTGGCCCACACCTATTTGGATGAGAATAGGTCCTCATAAAGGACTCTTTGGAAGTTGTAGGTATATTTGACAAAGAAGATGCCACTGGGAGTGTCGTGCCAGACGCATCTATCGTTTCGTCAAAAATATGGGATAAATGTCACCTCAAGGAGACGCTGGAGCCTAGAGGATTGAAGTGGGTGCCTAGGGTTTATGATGGGCTTCCATGTTACCCGTCTATGGTTCTGGGTGATATAGTCTGACACTTTGGGTCCTCTGCCCACCAGGTCCGATTTGAGGATGAGGAGATCATTGTCAGCAATCAGGGCCTCATCTTGGATCCACCTGTCTTCCCAAAAGTCAGTTTTGGTTCCATCCCAGAGGATCAATCTGGTCCCCTTTTGAATGATGTCTTTAGTGGAGATTAGGTATTTCCATAAGTTTGATCCATATCTAGGTTGGGAGTCACTAAGGAAGGGGTGGTGGTGGATGTATTTCCTATGCATGATACTGACCCATTCATCAGGGGTGTTGGTGAACACCTTCTAGGCATGCTTTGAAAAGAGGGCCTTGTTCATGGGGGTCACCCACCTGAGCCCGATCCCTCCCTCACCTTTGGGGCGATAGACCAGAGGCCAGGAAACCAGGGGAATCCTCTTTTTATCTTCACTACCCGACCACATAAAGCGTTTCTAGATTTTCTTGATGTGAGCTACAATGGAGGCCAGGATTATGAAGACCGACATGAAGTAGACCGGAATGCTTTGAAGAACCACAAACAGGAGGGTGGCTCGACCTACCTGTGAGAGGAGGTGGCCTTTCCAAGGGGCCAGATTCCTCTAGATTTGATCAATCATCCTGCTTCAAAGGGTCTTAGAGGAAGCTCCTGTAAATAGGGGGAGCTCGAGGTAAGAGGAGGGGAGGGAATCAGGGGTACATCCAAGAATATTTCTGATTCTGATTTGCCTAGCCGAGGGGGTATGGATAAAAATAATTTTACTTTTTTGGAGGTTGATTTTCTGCCTGTCCGCCTCCTCATACAGGGTCAAGATGTGGTTGATGGTCTTGGCTTAAGAAATCAAAGCTAAAGTAACAAGGATGGTGTCATCCATGAACTGTTGATGGGACACACGGGGTAGGCTCGACGCAGGCCTAATGCTCGAGATAAGTTTGTGGGAGACATAACTCAAAATGGTGCATCCTAGGGCCTCGGCTAGGATGATGAAGAGGATCGGGGACAGGGGGTCACCTTGGCGAAGGCCTCTGGAACTGGGGAAGAACCCGACAGGGGATCCGTTAATGAGGCTAGAGAACCAAGGGGAGGACACAATTTTTGATGAGACTGACCCAGGAGGGGTGGAAACTAAACTTGAGAAGGACCTTGGAAAGTAAATCCCAGTCAACTCTATCGAAGGCCTTGTTCATATCTAGCTTGAGCAGAAAGGAGGCCTTTTTGGATAGGAGGATCGAGTGGATGGCCTCGTGCATGATAACTCTGTCTGTGATAAGTTTGCCTTTGATCGAGCTCCCCTGGTAGGGGAGAATGATCATGGGAAGGATATCCTTAAGGTTAGAGGCCATGGATTTGGTTAGGATTTTGTATAATACATTGCACAAGCTGATGGGGCAAAAATCAGAGAGGGATCTAGCTACCTAGGACTTGGGGATCAGAGCAATGAAGGTGGAGTTAATACCTCTGGGGATGGAGCTGACGAACTGGAGGTCTCGGATGGCTGCACACACTTCTTGGCCAATGAGGTCCCAAAAGGATTGGAAGAACCGAGGGGAAACCCGTCCGGGACTGGGGCCACCTCGAATTTCATGAAAAATGTAGTAGCATGGATTTTGGAGTCAGACAGTTACTGCAGGAGCATCTCATTTTCCAGGGCCGAGATGGAAGTTGGTATATGCTCCAATAGGGAGTTTATCGCTTCTGGGGACATTTGGGGATTGTCGCCAAGGAGCTCCTAGAAGAAGTTGATGGCTTAAGTTCGAATGGCTTCTTTGTCCTTGATTGTTCTGCCATCACTGCCCACCAACTCAAAAATTATGTTAGAGCCCCTGTTTTTTAGGGTCGACGTGTGAAAAAAATTGGTATTAGCATCACCATCTTGGAGGCATAGGGCTCTCAACTTATGCCTCCAAAATATTTCTTCCCTGGCCAGGATGTTGTGGTACTCTTTGAGGGCTAAACGTTCCTCTTCCATGATCCCCGAATCTTGGGAGCCTTCTTGGAACCTGAGCTCAAGGTCTCCAAGATTTTTCTTGATTGCTACTTTATTTTCAAAGATGTTGCCAAACACCTCTCCATTCCATACCTTGATATGTTCTTTGAGACGTCTCAATTTATGGTAGAATTTCTCAGTAGGGCACCCAAGGACTGGGGGAGCCCACCAATAACTAACCTAAGCCCTGAATTTGGGGTGGTGCAGCCACATGGACTCGAACCAGAAGGACCATTTGAGGAAAGAGTGATGGTCGATTTCGAGGAGGAGGGGGTTGTGGTCAAACCCAATTTTGGGGAGAGCCAACAAGGTTGCATCAGCAAATAGGGGAATGGCTTCCTTAGAAAGGAACACTCTGTCCAGCTCTCGCTATTATGTTTGACTAGGTGAACCTGGCTCCTTTTAGGTTGACATCCATGAGATCATTGAGGTCGATGAAGGCTGCAAAGTCTTACATGCTTTTGGACAGAGCCACTGAGCCCTCACTTTTGTCAAAAAGGAAAAGGGGGCTATTGAAGTCCCCTACTAGGATCCAAGGAAGGGGAGCAAAGACTTCCCTCATCGAGCTAAATTCTTTCCATAAGGCAACTTTCTCAACTGGATTGTTGGGAGCGTAGACGTTAGACAAGATCCACGATCGCCTAGACTTCACATAATGGACTAGAATGTTGATTATTTTGGGGGAAGATGAAATGAGTCTCCCATCAAAATATCGGGGATCCCACATGCACAATAGTTCTCCGACTGTGCTAGCCACAAGGGTAGATAGTGACTCGCAATTGCGCCAAGTAGCTTGGGCAACCCTCTAAGCGACTGCTTCATCTAATTTTGTCTCCTAGAGGAGGAAGGACGGGTAGTGATCCTTGCAAAGTTGGTTGAGGATCCTTTTTTTGGGGGCACCATTGAGCCCCCTAACATTCCAGGTGATGAGCTTCATTTGACACCCTTGGGGGGTCGCTTGCCCCCCTTATCGACCTAAGTGGGGGGTTTGGATCGAAGGGCGTCTGCTTTGGAAAAGCTCACGACAATGTCATAGAGGGTTGCCTAAGAGCCATTGGCTATGTCATCTTCAGTGATCCTTGATCACTAATTGCCCAGGGTGGGATGAACTCTCTTGAGTTTGCTACCAAAGTCTATGGTGAACGTCCTGCTTCGGGTCATATTGGGGCTGATTTCATCAGGCCCAAACAAAGAGTTGCCCTCAACCTCATCGTCGGACCTCTCAGAGCTGCACTTTGAGGGGGGGAGGCCGACAGGGACCACCGAGAGGGGCGAGAGGGAGATAGCAGGGAGGGGGGAGAAGGAAACTTTGGCATCCATGGTGGAGGAAAGGAAGGCAGAAGTCGACGGGGGAGATAGCCAGGGTGGCTCACAGGGCTGAGAGGGGGTGCAAGCAAGGGCTTGCAAGGAGGGGGAGGGGGAGGGATTCGCATCGGGCAAGGGGGGAGCTTGGGATTGAGGCCCCGAGAGGGCAACTAGGGAGAGGCTCAGGGGAAGGGAGAGCCTAGGAAGGGCTATCCATCAGGCAAGGGCCCACCTATGATTCCTTTGGGATAGAAGGGGGAGCCTACTTATTGTTCCAAGCCTGGGATCTATGGTTGTCATGGGGGGGCCCATGGGAAGGGGCCCTACCTAGTCGATAAGAGGGTTTAGCATGGAGAGAGTCATCAGCCTTCTTGGATATGGGGTATTGGTATGGAAGGTGCCCCTGAGTGTAGCAGAGAGGGCAAAAAGTAGGTTTGTTTTCGTAAATCAGGGTTTGATGCCAGAAGAAGGACCTAGAGGAGATGGACACAAAAGAGAGGAGTTCAGATTCTAGATTTGCATTGACACAAAATCTGGCATGGACTATGCAAGAGCCTACCTTGGTAGCGAGATCGAAGGACACTAGCTCACCGATTGATTGAGCAATGAGCCTTAGTACGTCTTCATGTCATAAGTGAAAGGGAAGCTCGGGGAGCCAAACCTAGATCGGGGCAAAGTTGATACTTTGGGTGCTAAGATGGAAGTCAGCTCCATATCGCCTGAGGAAGAGGCTTTTGTGTCCCAAGAACTAGGGCCCGCCAGACATAATATTTTTAGCGTCATCATTGTTGTTTAGTTTGATTATGAAAAAGCCCTTGGTAAGGGCCACCAACTGAATATGTCCAAAAAATTTCCACTTGGAAGCCGTCCATCTGTGGATGGTTTCCATGTTCGGTCGCCCTACCAAGAACTTCCTAACCAGGGAGGCAGAGGATCCAGAGACAAAGGATGAGTAGACCTCCTCTTGAATGGAAATGTGGGTGCCCTCGAGGGAGAGACTTATGCCCAGGGCCCAAGGCTGGGCCCTGGTGCCAGCCAGGATCTACTGGTAGGAGGGTTTGGACCCTCCCGAGGCAGAACCCTACCCAGGATCTAGAGGCTTTTTCCATAGGCCTGTAATTACGTCAAGGCTGGGAGGAGGCCCTAGGCCCAAGATGCCATCCTCGCCCTGACCGATAGTCTGCTCAACATCTGAACCCACCTCTGGTCTCGAACCTGATCCCAATCCTGCGTTTGCCCTGGATCTTGTGCCTATGTCTGAACCTGGTCCCGTTCCCATTATCGCTCTCGCTCTCGTTTCTGCTCCAGCTCCCACCATCGTAGAGGAAAATCAAAATGTAGGTCTGTATCCCCTAATGTTCATATTTTACTCTTCTTTTTCATTCAAAATATTGTATTCTCCATCTTTCATGGATATTTGTGTTCTTATGTTTCTATTACATAATTCTTATAAATAATGGAAGGATCAGTCCTCCACAAAATGCATAATTATTTACCTTTTGAAACTACTAATCCAATATTCCATCTCTTTCAATGTTGATGGAGCTAGCCAATATATTTTCATACTTTTAAATAATCATCCTCAAATGGTGTAAACAAAGGGATAGTGAAGAGGTAAATGATCTAATGTTTATAGATCCTTCTCATACAAGGTACACCTAAAAGGTCCATGACATCCTCTACTTTACAAACTCTCACCTGTAAGAATCTTTCTTTAGACTAATGGCTTTTTGAGCTTTAATATTAATATAAAATTCATAAGATAAATATCACAAGATCAAATATAAGATAGCCACAATATAGTAAGATCAAGATATTGATGTAAGTAGAATAATATGAGTAAATTAATATGTAAATCAAGGCTTATAATATATCAAATAACATTCACTAATAAACAACAATATGAATGTAAATATCTTGAATCATACATGTACAAAACATGCAACATAAATTACAATATTAATTGCTCAAATGTATGTAATCTTTATTACTTCTCTTTCTATTACGAATATAGCACTTGACTCTCTATACTTTATAATTGTATGATAAGAATGTTACGCTTGATGCTCCTCCATAGAGTAATATATAGCCATAGTAGAATGACTCTTTGACTACTTGACTATTCCTTTCCATATGCCAAGTCTCATGATTCTTGGCTTCTCTACTTGACACTTGCATACACATGATTCTATATTGTATGCACAACTCGACATGACTCTTCACTTAGCACACTCTAATATAAGGACATTTATGCACAATTACATATAAGACACTTGTGCACATAAACTCACATTACACTTGCACACATACTCACATGACACTTGTGCATTTCCTGCACATACACACTTACATAACACTTGTGCATTTCTTGCATATTACAACATTACATAAAATATTACTCACACTCTAAACTAAGACTCAACCCTAATCTAATATTTACAATATGTACCATGAGGGTGCATTAGCATGTACCAACTAATATAATATAGTCCAACACCCCTTGTATTATATTATTTGGTTATTGAAGACTTTAGTCTTTAATCATGGTCTTTGTCCTTAAAGTGATCCTGAAATGTTCACCAACTTCTACTTGATTTCTATCAAATTCACCTTGTTTAATTTTTCTTCTAATTTTTTTGTTGAAGAAGTTCATACCTTTCTTGTGCCCATATTTAAATTTTGAGAAGTATTTCTGAGGAAATCCCTTAAGGGATTTTCTTGTCATTATGTATATCCATTCAAAAATATGATTTTCTTTGTACCAACAATGTTTTTGAGAATGGTTGGTACCCCCACAAATTTCGTAACAATAAAGATTCCAACATCTTTCTATCTTGTGTCCATGCCTACCACAATGTTCACATTTGTTTTCTGAATGTTTGAAGTCTATATTACAATGTTCTTTGTTACATACATTATCTTCACACACTTTGTCTTCATGAATTATATTAGAATCACATGCAACATCTATTCTTGAATCAAGTTCTTTTGTCTTCATTATGAATTCCAAGTCTTAAGTATCATAGCTTGCATCATATTTTTGTTGAATATCATTAGTATCACAACATGCATTTGTTGTCATATTTCGTAAGTCATTTGTATCACAACAAATATCTCTCATCATAAGATTTAATATATTTGTTGTCATAATTTTTGGATTATTTGCTTCATTTTTAATATCACTGAGCTTGTTTTCCAAATATTTGATCATTTCTTCTTGTATTATATTATTATCCTTGAGGAATTCATTATTAAGTAATACCATATACATTATCTTACCTATATCATTAGGTAATATAAAAACACCTTTAGATTTTTCAATTCTTCATCAAGTTTTGAACTTAGATCATTGCTAAGTGTTGAAATTTTTTTATTGTTTGCTTCTCTTATAACTAATTGTAATTGTATCGCTCCAAATTTTTTGCATCCCTACCTTCAGGCTATAGGATCCGCGCCCGGAAGGAGGATGGGAAAAGGATGTCGCGATACCTCGGATTGAGAGGACTTTGCGAAGGTCCCGCCTCTCAAGGGAGGTGTATTTTGGTGATTTTTCGACGGATGGTGGGTTCACCAGGAAACATTTAGCGGCAGTTTCCACGCCTAGGTTTTGGAATGTGTTTGATGAGTTCGTTTTAACCTTAAGCATTCATATCCTAGGTTTGGCCGAATGAATCTAAATTAAAACTACATGAAAATGCAACTTTCATGAATACGACAAACAGATTTGAAAGCAAGAAAACAGAGAATTTTACAGAATGACAATGAAAAATACCGATCCGGATGTCTCGAGAAGATTCGACGTTTGAAGCGGTCTGGATCGCTCTGTAATCTGACGAGAATCGTCGCAATCCGACGAGAATCGTCGAAAGCCGACATAATCGAGATCCGAGATTCGTCAGACGAATTCGCCGAGAGACACGCAAGACAGAAAACAGATGCAAAATACAAGAAATTCTATTGTGCTAAGAGAGGCAAATTACACCAAATAGCAATATGAATACTTGAACAATATTTAAGAACAGAATTTAAAGCCAATTACTGTACTTTAATAGGAGATCATGAACTTAGCATGCAATCTAAGCTAAATGGGTGAACTCCAAATGCAAAATAACATAAAAACTGAATAAATAATCTAATTTACAGAATAAAATGACAGAAACAGAGTTGAGAAAAGCAAACTTCGGGCATCGATTGCCTCGATGTGGGCTGCGGTCGAGATCGTCTCGCATCGATACGAAATCGTCTCGCATTCGACGGGATCGCCTCCGATCCGAACGGGTTCAGTCGGCGACGATGGATGCTGGCTCCGGCTGAAAAACAATGATGTACCTACAATAAAATCGATGTGGAACTAGTGCAAATGCAAGATTAGGATGTTCTAATGTAGAGGGAATCACTTTGCAAAAAAATTTAGCCGAGGGGTTGGGGAGGGAAAATCTTAGAGATTAAATAGGCTTAGGGGGAGTAGGTAGGAGGTTGGAGATCATCCCAATTTGGGAGATCTCCAACGGGGAGGAGTCCCAACGGCGCGAGACACGCTTACGCCAGATTGGAGACCCGTTGGAGCAGATTCCAACTATGCAAATTCAGTTTTGCGACAAGATCGTACGGACGTCCTAGTCCAGACGAAATCGTCAAATGCAGGGCGATATCGTACGATCGGCGACGATATCGTCAAGCGGTCAAAACAACCTCTAAAATTGGCGCGAAAAAGGGGGAAACGGAATACCCGACGGTTAACGGGCGGTTTGGGAGGTTAAATTTGATTTTAAAATTATTTACTAAGGTGAATGTAAATTTTATAATTTTACTGCGCCAATTTTAGGGTGCTACATTTTGCCCCCTCTTTAGCGAATTTTTCGAAGAAAATGCGTTAAAGATGAGTTCTTCTCGATCTACGAGAAAGCAAAAAATGATACCCATTTTTAGGCGACGATTCTTGGTCGAATCGTACGACGACTTACTATGGTGCCCCCTCAGTGTTTTTACCCAAATCGAACGTTTGAGGTAAAAATGCGAAAAAGCAAAAAATTATTGTTGAATAAAATTAAGAAAAATAGGGTAAAACCCTAATTCATTTTTACTATTCATTTTACTGGTTTTTAGAGCTCTGAAGCAAAAATGGTGGAGACGACGCACAGATCTGCAGAGGTCCGATGCGGTCTACGGGTAAGAGCCTAGACTTAGCTAGAACTGATTTAATTTAATTTTTACATGCTTTTTAAGTGATTTTTAGGTGAATTTGGAGCATCGCGGCCGTTTTTAGCCGTCGACGTCGTCGGGACGAAATCGTCCCGATTTCGACGAAATCGTCTCAATTTCGTCAATTTCGCCCAAGGGCGAAATCGGCGAAAGGGGACGATTTCGTCAATCTAGAGACGATTTCGACAAGCGAGATCGGAGACGATTATGCTCAAATTTGGGACGATATCGTCCAATAGTGGGCGATATCATCAATTACATGAAATTGATCTTTAAGTTGCATTATTAATTACTGGAATTGTTATTAATGATTGTTTGTTGTTTTGTTGTTTATGTTGTAGAGAGGATTACTAAAGAGCGGGGAGTGGAAATATGGAGGTTTGAGAGATGACTTGGCCGCTCGACACGGGCAAAGCGAGATCTGCTGGCACAGGCCGGCTTACAGCATGTGGCGGAGATGCCACAAGTATCCACGGACATGGGGCTTCTAACAGCCCTAGCAGAGAGATGGTATCCGGGTTCTTCCTATTTTCGATTACCGACAAGGGAGATGGCTCCCACACTAGAGGATGTATGGAGGATTATGAGAATCCCCATACAAGGACGGATGATCACTCCTACGGCCAATCAGGGCCACGCTATGGGACGGCTGTGTGGTGACCCGAGCTTCACCCTGGAGAAGGGCGGAGTGAATATCGAGGCACTACGCCAGATGCCTGGGGCATCCGGACTCACACGAGTTCTAGGCTGGAGTGGTTGGTGGACTTCTGTTGTGCCACCGGAGCGGGTGCAGGGTACCATGGATGCTCGTAGATGTGATCTACGATATGAGAGACCATGGGTATAGGTTTTGTTGGGGTAGCTTTGTTCTATGCCGGTTGTACAGGATCCTGTATGGGGTCGTGTACAAGGGCGGGCGATGTCTGGTGATGACATCGCTCCTACAGGTTTGGTGCTGGGAGCACATTGCAGTGCGGAGGCCGGTAGGGCTTCCATTGATAGGGGTGGACGGGGAGAGGCCCCGAGTCTTCTACTGGTGGCTCCGGAGAGGGTCACAGTGGCGGATCGACCTACCGATGTCCCGGAGGCTACTGGATGACTTGGTCCCGGATCAGATCACCTGGAGGCCATGGAGAGGGCACCCAGGGTGGGCCGAGGATGGACAGGAGCTGGCTCGCATCAGGCGAGTCTGCTGGCTACGGATGGAGAGAGGAGAGGTGGAGCTCCACCGCTATGACCAAGTTTTGAGACAGTTCGGTCTGCAGCAGGGGATCCCATCTCTCAGGGACTACGAGTTTTCTCGGACTGTCCGGGATAACACCACGGTTAGCGGGGCTCCTGACATGCAGCGCTTACGGAGCCGGGACGCGAGACGATGCCCCCATCCGGCCGGTGGATGGGGACGACGCGAGGGTAGCCGATGGCTACGATGCCAGTACGTAGGCATCCGCCCTCCTCGGATGACGAGGGCACAGGGTCCGATCCACGTGGTTGTGCGTCGGATAGGGAGGCGGCGCCAGGCGGCGATAGAGGCGGCCCGGGGTCACGGTGGGAGAGAGCGAGAGGAGGCCACAGGCACGGGAGAGGCCACGGCAGCGGGAGAGGAGGGAGGAGAGACCCCCATCTCCACAGAGAGAGAGGCCACCATCGCCCGATAAGGGCAAGGGCGTTGACACAGGAGAGAGCGGCGAGACGGTGACTCTCCGGACGAGAGAATATCCATCTCCAGGCACAGGTGCAGACTCTGCGGGACGAGGCTGCACGACATCGAGCTGAGGTGACACAGCTCAGAGACGAGATTGCACGCCTCGGGGCACGGGGCGGAGGGGCGAGCACTCGGGGAGCTGATGCAATCGGTTGCTCAGAATGCATTCTACCAAGGGATCTATTTTTAGATGGTGCCCGAGGGCCAGAGGGTACAGCTGTCGGTTGCTATTGCAGATCCGATCAGGACAGGGTCGTCGAGGAGCTCATCTCGATCGACGACGAGGACTCGCAGTACCACACATACTGCGATGGGGCCACCTCGTCCTCCGTAGGGCGGGGGAGGAGATGAGGCTGAGAGCTCTAGGGGCTCTCGAGACATTGCTCGGAGGACATTTGATTGAGTATGCCAAGATATGGATTATGGCATACCAATCTAGCAATCTAGCTGAGATGATGTACATATATTTTTGAGATATATATGATGATATATTTTTGATCATATGACTTGTGTCTTGAGTATGTTTATGATGATTTTATGTTTTGATTGATTGATTTGAAAATTCATGTAATTATGTCGTTGGAAATATTATAATTTGAATGTCATGCTATAAAATTTTAAATGAAATAATCTGATGTAACAAAGTGATTGTATGTGATGCAATAATTTTGATAAAAATAAAAGGGGACTTTTAACAATAATTTCAAAGGACATTGTCGCTATTATAGACCATTTCATGGAGTCGCCGCTCACTCGGTCGTCAAGCTAATCCCCGTATAGAAATATTGCGAAAAGTAAAAGAGTGCTTAAGAGTCTGTCTTAAGACTTTGTTGTGATAGTGCAAATGATGATGATGATGGTTGGTTTGTTTTCAGACTTTCATGAAAAATATTATGCATGAAATATTTTTAAAATGATTTTTGCTAGGCATAAATTCCTAAGTGTGATAAAATTTGTGAATAATTCCTTAGGAATTATACCATCATTGCAAAGTTGAAGGTTGACATAATGACATAAAAATAGTGAAAAAAATGGGTTTGCTTTTGAAAAGCATAATTTGTGTAAAATGAAGTCATATGGTTTTTATGATTTTTGATAAAATGGGGAATAAAAATTGTTACAATGGTTTGCGCTAGGCATAGAATATGTAGGTATAGACTTATACCATCATCGCGAAAATCCAAAAAAAGATAGTTTTATTGCATGGTTGATTTTTTGATGAACAGAAAAGATGAAAATGCGGACTTGCGCTAGGCCTAAAATTCCAATTTTGGTTTTGAAACTATACCATCGTCGCAAAATTCAACCGAGATATATATGATTTGATTTGTGTAATTTGGAAGAAATTTTTGATTTTTCTAATTCTATAGTTGTCTTTGTGAAAAATAATTGTACTTGATTATTCCAAACAAGTTGCAAAAATAATATTTCAAAGTATTTTGAAGACAAAAGTTAGATTTATAAGGAATCCCATGTGCATATGTGCATTCATTTCCGATCTTGATTTATCCTAATGATAAACAAAATCTCTCAAATACAAATGTGTGTGCAATTGCATTGTTCATTTACCAATTTTGAGCAAGATACTATGATACAAGTGATTTGAGGAAACCAAATAAATGTTCATTAACCATGATGTAGATGCATATAACCATATTAGACTACTATGTAGGTCGGATTATCAAGAGCTAGCTAATCCATAAGCGAGACATAGGTCTGTACAAAAGAAGGTCGCTAATGTGACGGACATATCGCCACGCTAGGAGTTACCCAAGGCCAAGCGAGGTTGGGCACAAACCACCTGTTATGGGGCTTACCTCACAGTTTTCGAATAATTGAGAATTCCGGGGATTCAAGCTCATCAACCCTTCTTTTCTTTTCAAAGGGTAGGGAAAGGGATTTTATTGCTTTCTTGCTTTCTTTTGAACTTTGCTTATTTTTCTTTTTGTATTTCTTTTGCTTGATAATACTTGGAACATTCCTGAAATAACATTTTTCTTTTCTCTTCTTTCTTGAATTTTTCTTCTCTTTTTCTTTGCTAGGGATACTTGCTCGGATTAGTTGTAGAGCAAGGGATTTTTATTCAGGTAGGGGTGAGCTTGTCCTTTTGCCAATTCTCATAATTCTAGACCATGTGCATAATAGGATAGCGGGGAAACTTTTCACTCAAGAAATCGGTTCTACTATGTAGCAAAACATGGAAATTACAAATATAATCATTTTATTGTGAAAAGATGTGCTTGGTTTAGGTAAATAACAAGATCAATTCTCTATGCTCAAACTTTATTTAATTGAAATTTGTGAACTTTGATATAAGAGAGATTAGTAATCATGCCAGATAAAAGCAAGATATTTATTTTTTTGTGAGTGTGCAAGTGAGGGATTCAAAATAAATGCTAATTTATCCAAAATAAGTTGAAACATATAACTGCAATAATTGTAAGAAAATATATATAAACACTTTTTGAGAAGTTTTGAGAATGTTGACTCTCTCTTTCTTCTGTATATTGTTTTGGTTTTGAAAGAGTCAAGCATATAGTTGTTTTTAGATTTTTATTTTGATTTTAGTTTTTGAGCAAACAATTTAACAAGTGCTTTAAATAAATGCAATAGATAGTTTTTGAAGATTTTTGGGAGATTTATGAATGTTTTTGGTGTTTTTGGATTTTTATAAATTGAAAGAAATACAAGATAGTAATTTTGAACAAATATATACATGGATGAAATGACCAAATTTATGCATAGTAACGTTTAAGGTGCAAAATATTCATGGGTTCTTTAAGTTCTTTACCATCTAAGGTAGATAATTTATATGCTCCTGATTCAAATTTAGCAGTAATGATGTATGGTCCGAGCCAGTTGGGCTCAAATTTACCTTTAAGTTCTTTGGTTGCATTTGTATTTTTTTATTTTCTTTTAAAACAAGGTCGCCAATCTCAAAGGATCGATGACGAACTTTCTTAGCATATGATCTTTTAAGCTTGTTTTGGTAAGCACGGAGATGCTCCAAAGCATTGATGCATTTTTCATCGAGGAGTTCCAGCGGTGAGTCTGCACGACACGATATTCATCTCCTACTTCGGTATCTTGAAGTAGCAGAGCCAAAGAAGGAACTTCCAATTCAAATGGAAAAAGCTGCTTGACACCATATACCAAAACAAATGGTGAAGTGCCCGTCGGGGTTCGAACACTAGTTCGATAAGCCCACAAGGCTGGATATAATTGAATATGCCAGTCACGGCCAGTTTTATTGACTAATATTTTGAGAATTTTGATTAAAGTTTTGTTAGAAGCTTATGCTTGACCATTACCCTGAGGATAATAGGGGGTGGACCAGCGATGTTGAATCTTATATTTTTGACATAATTTTTTAACATCTTTATTTTTGAAAGGAGTTCCATTGTCAGAGATGAGATTCGCAGGAATTCTGAACCTACAAATGATTTGATTAAAAATAAATTTAGAGACCTGTGAGCCAGTGCAAGAAGCTAAAGGCATAGCTTCAACCCACTTCGTGAAATACTCAGTGGCAGTTATGATGAACTTGTGTCCATCAGATGACACGGGATTGATTTTACCAATAATATCCAAGCCCCATTTAGAAAAGGGCCAAGGAGATGAAATAGCCTGCAGCTCTTGTGCAGGCGCATGGACAAGGTCAGCATGTTTTTGACACTTGTCGCAATGGCGCACATACTCATGTGCATCTGTTTCCATGGTAGGCCAAAAGTATCCTATCCGAAGGAGCTTTTTAGCAATGGCACTACCACTAAAGTGTCCTCCACAAGATCCATCGTGGGCTTCACTCAAGGCTGATTTAGACTCTTCTAAGTTTAAACATCTTAATAGGATACCTTCAAAAGATCTCCTATATAAAGTATTGCCAATTATTACAAAGCGACTTGCTCGTCGACGTAATAACCGATGCTTGTTTCTATTAGAATTGTCAGGGAAAGTCCCATTTTGGAGAAAATCAAATATGTCTGTATACCAAGGTTCAGGAGTAGTTTCATTGATTAGAAACACATCCAAAGGCTCTAAGCATGACTTAGTTGAAGCGGGTTCCTGGAGCCGACGAATAATGATAGTGGCATATTCGTCGTCTAACTCCAAGGGCGAGGAGAGATGCGGTGACGGCCATGGCATCAGCTGCACGGTTGCTAGTTCGAGGAATGGCTTCCAAGGTGACTTGATCAAACAAGGACATTAGTTGTAAAACATAGGCCTTATATGGGCACAGTTTATCATCTCGGGTTTGATAAACTTCATTAATTTGGTTTATAACTAATTGGGAATCCCCAAAAACTAAAAGGTGTTTAATTTTTAGTGCTAGAGCAGCTCGTAATCCAAGGATTAGAGCTTCATACTCAGCAGTATTGTTGGTGCAAGCAAAGGTCAGTTTGAAGGACGAGAGGAATAAGATGTTTTTGCGGAGATATTAAAATAATACCCGCACTTGACCCCACTCATGCATCGGGCTCCATCAAAGTATAAGGACCATTGTTCAACAAGGTCTGCCTCTAATTGAAGGCATTCATCGGGAAACTCGATAATGAGGGGATGAGTAGACTCTAAGGGTGCGGCGACTAATTGATCTGCTATGATTTGACCCTTAACAGACTTCTGTCCTATGAATGTGAGATCAAACTCGCTTAGAGCAAGAACCCACTTGGCTGTGCGACCCGATAAATAAGGTCGACTCATGAGATACCTTAAGGGATCGTATTTAGCAATGACATACGTTTTTTGACTAAGCATATAATGTCGTAATTTTTGCGTAGCAAAAATACTGCTAGACATAGCTTCTCTAACGTTGTATAGCGGGTTTCATAACTGATGAAGGTTCGGCTAATATAATAATTAGCACGTTCTCATTTTTCATCATCGAGTTGAGCTAACATAGCTCCTAAGGCAGAATATGAAGCAAAAATATAGAGGAGAAATGGGCGATCAGATTTAGGCGGTGAAAGCACCGGTGGGTTAAGGAGATATTGTTTGAGAAGTTCAAAAGCTTCTCTACATTCTATGTCCCAATTGAAAGGGACATCCTTCTTAAGAAGTTTGAGAAAAGGACCAGTTTTGTCCGCCGACTTATCAATGAAGCGACGGATAGCTTGAAGTTTACCCTGTAAACTTCGTAATTCAGATATATTAGTAGGTGCGGGCATATCGGTGATAGCCGCAATTTTGAGAGGGTCAATTTTGATACCACGTAAAGAAACTAAAACCCCCAATAGTTTGCCGGACTTAACTCCGAATATACATTTTGCTGGATTTAATCGAATGAGATATTCTCGTAATCGATTAAAGACTTTTCGTAAATCATCCAAATGATGATCTTCAATAAGAGAGCGAGCTATAATATCATCTACATAATCATGTAGGATATCATGCATCATATCATGAAAAATGTAGGTCATAGCTCGTTGGTAAGTTGCACTTGCGTTCTTTAAGCCAAATGGCATCACTTTCCAGCAAATGGTACCCCAGGGGGTAATAAAGGCTATTTTAGCTTGGTCTTCAGGAGCTATCCGAATTTGATTATAATCGGAGAATCCGTCCATTAAGGACATCATCCCACTTCCGACAGTAAAGTCAATAATTTGATCCATGTTTGGAAGAGGAAAGTCGTCTTTAGGGCATGCAGCGTTGATATCTCTAAAATCGGTGCAAACCCTAACTTTGGTAGCTTCTTTCTTGGTGGTTGGAACTACATTTGAGATCCATTCGGCATAATCAATAGCTTGTATAAAGATAACATTTGGGAGTTTTTCTAACTCCCCTTTGACTAGCAAAGCCACTTTGGGATGCATTTTTCTAAGTTTTTGTTTAACCGGTTTAGCATCCGGATGGACCACTAGATGATGCATGACTACGAAAGGGTCTAGACACTGGCATATCTTCGTATGTCCAAGCGAAGACATCTTCGTACTCTTTAAGGAATGCAATGTATTGTTCTTGTTTTTCTTGACTTAGTTCTACTCCAATATTGATTATGTGAGGATTGTCCTCAGTTCCATGTTAATTTTAATGACATTTTCTACCTCCATGTGTAGATCTCTTTCAAAATTAGGTGGGGCGGGTGAAACGCCCAATTCTTGTAATTCTTGTAAGGTTAATTTAGATAATTCATTACGAGGATCGGTGGCCTCAAGTTGGGCTATAGTTGGTATAGAACCATCAAAATAAAACCCATTGTGTAACATCTCTTCAACGAGAGACATCATGGAAGATATCTCCTTCCAACTCTTCATCGGAGTCGACAATCATTTCAGGGTATGCTATGGATAGCATGTTGCATGAAAACGACTGATTATTAAGAGGCAAATCAACATGCCTATCCAAATAATCTTGATAGCATATGAGGTGATCATCATCCTCAAAAGGAAAGGGTTGACCCTTACTAGGAAATAGGCCCACACCACAGCGAGGCGAGGCCACGGTTCTACCTCGAAAGGTTCTTTCATGCCATTTTGGAAAGGTCCCAAGCCTTTCCCTTTATATCCCATTTTAAGCATCATGGGTTTAGCTTTAATATAATCATTGGTAAAATAACACCGAGCGTATCCCTCATGATGAGTTTTGATATTTCGAGGGATTCTTCCCCAGTCATATCCTTTATAAATGAAGGCACAACTCCCGACTTGGTAAGTACTTCCCATAGGTTGTGGGAGGCCCAAAGTACGAGGAGATGGCGGCAATTTATTTAAAAGGTTTGAATCTTGCATGAAAGCATTCATTTTTTTTGATATTAAGGTTGTAGATAAATCTGGTAATAGTTCATCAGAAAGGGCATAAGATGTAGAAGGTTTATTACCTATGTCTTGAGATGTGGAAGGTATGATAGATGTGTCTAGAGGTTTTGAATTTGTAGGGGTAGTAGTTGAAGAATTGGTTGTAGATTTGAAATCTTTTTGAGGTTCTAGAATAATTTGTTTAGAAGGTTGTTGATCTATATAGGAGGATGAAGTTAATGGAGGGGAACTAGGTGAAGTTATGGATTTATGTTTCATGAGTTTTAGATGAAAAAGAAGAACTAGGATGTGTGGATGACGAGCTGGGCAAAATTGCACTCCAACTGGTTCTGCCAAAGCACACATATCAAAAGGTCTAGGGTCACCGTGAATAGTGACCAACTGATTTTTAAACTCAAATTTAACACATTGGTGTAAAGTTGATGGGACCGCTCGCATGGCATTGATCCAAGGGCGACCCAAAAGTATATTGTACGACTTTGGGCAATGTACAATAAACACGGTTGTTTCTAGGGTTCTAGGACCAACTTGCAATGGGAGGGTGATAACTCCACACGTTTCTTGTGTTTCGTCATTAAAAGCTTTGATGATCATATCGGTTTTCTTCATTTCATCACTTCTAAAGCCAAATCGTTGGTAGAAGTCAAAGGTGCAAATGTTTAGAGATGAGCCATTATCAATCAAAACTCGTTTGACGACTACATCTCCAATTAAAGCGGTAATGTATAAGGGATTGTCCTTATGAAAACTGTGTTGCGGGATATCTTTATCCCTGAAGTCAATACAATCAATCTCTCGAGTGATGATCGTATGGGCCATAGCTTCAGGTTGAATGTTTTGAGGCACCATCATTTGGCTCAATGTAAGCATCAACTCATCCCTATGGGTGGGAGAGGATCTTAATAAATCTAAGAGGGAAATTATGGCCGTAGTATTGGACAATTGCTCATTAATCTTGTAAGGGGGTTTAGATTGAATATTAGAAGCAAGATTCCCTTTATTAGGATTTTTTAGAACGAATGGAGCTGATCCATCGTTCTGGTTTGGTTCTTGTTGGGAATTTTGAGCTTGTTGTCGAGTAACGACTCCAATGGTACCTACGATGTTATAGTGATGACGTTGAAGCGGTCTCGGTTGAGAATTTATGGCTTGTTCATAAGGAAGGACTATATTAGAAGAAGGTCGAGTAGTGACTCTTCTAGGAAATGGTTCTTCTGGAACCATAGCATCTGTGACAGGTTGAATAGGATCTGATTCGTTTTCAGAACTATTCGATTGGTTTGAAGTAATGTCTAGTTCACTTTCACTATCTGATTCTATATCACTAGAATCAGAAGTTCAAAAATTATGTAAGGGCCTGGTTGTAACTAGGGATAAGGTCATGTCAAATATTTGAGAATCCTGAACAAGGTAATTGTCCGCTAATGGTTCCTACATATCGGGTAGGAGGGGGAACATTATGATGTTCGATTTGATTGGCCACCTCTTTACCATGTCTTGGTAAAGGGTGTTGAAATATGTCTAAAGTTTGATTGGCGTTTTGATTTTGATTTTGGGGAATGGTCTTTTGAGTATTATTAGGAGGGTTTTGTTTAGGTTGGAAGGCTTGCACTTCCATTTCATTATTGTCAATCAAATCTTGTATTTTATGTTTCAATCTCTTACAAGCGTTGGTAGAATGTCCAGGTCCTCTATGGAAATCACAGTGCAAATCGGCTCTATATCCGGGTATACTTGGGTCAGGTTCTCGGATAGCGGGTAATTGGATCAAACCTCTTTCGAGTAATTGAGGTAAAATAGTTGACAAAGGTTGGTTTAATCTAGTGAATTCTCGAGGAGGCTTGTCAGGAGGTTTCAATATGAATTTTTCTGTTGTCTTCGTTGCATTGATATTAGCAACATTTTCTTCGTCGGTGACTCCGTCATCGACAACCTGTTTGTTTTTATATTGATTTCTGGATGTTTTCTCATCATCCTTCTTCCTAAGTTGGCCTCTCCTAATGAGGGCATCTTCTACTCTTCGAGCTAAATCTATAGCTTGATCGAAGGTAGTTAGGGTAGCGGTTGATAGTTCATAAGATAGTTGTTCTTGTAAATTGTTGATGAAAATGTCTAACATTTCCCTATAGGGTAGCACAAAGTGCAGTTTTCCTATCAATTGCCTCCATCTAGCTAAGAAATCGGCAAAGCATTCATCCTTATCTTGTTTTAAATTGTATAGGTCTTTAATAGTTACATGCCTCTCGATGTAGGCACTAAATTGATGGACAAATGATTCAGCTGTTTCTTCAAAGTTTCTTAAAGAATGAGTGGGCAATTGATAGTACCACTCTAATGCCATTCCACCTAAACTTTTGGGGAACATTTTTAGTAATAGCAAGTCGTCATGCGATATGTCGTGACATGCTATCCTAAACATGCGAAGATGCTCTATGGGATCTTCGGTTCCTTTATATATAGGCGAGACGAGGCATGGGAAAATGTTTAGGGTATGGTTGAGCTACAACTATGGGATCCAAAGGTTGACTACGAGATCTCTCGATAATTATACGAGGGACGGTAGGGATCTATCTGGTCCATACGTGAAGCTAATTGTTTCACCATGGCTTCCAGATTACTAGTTTGCCCCCCATATTGGTTTGGTAGGGCATTGACATAAGTGTTATGGGCATATGATGGAGGAACATGCAGGTTAGATGCCATGTTACTTGTTGTGTAAAGTATTGGTAGGAAAAGTATTATGGAGGAATTTTGAAGCTGTATTATGTTGTATTCCAGATTCCTTGAAAGTTTGTATTTGGCTTAGTTTTAGGTTTCTGTTTACTTAAAGCATTTTGCTCAATAGTTTGGCGGAATAAAGTAGTGAAGGGAATTTTCTTTTGTGCGGGAGTGATTTTAGGTTGAGTAACGGGTTCCTTAGGAGGTTGGGTAACTTGTTGTTTTGACATGCTTTGGGCTATAGTGACCATATCCGTATTGGATGGTCCACCCTTGTCACTTTCTTGATCAATGAAAGACAAGGGATTAGTCTGCATATTGCACATATATTCCATGGCTGCTTGAGTTTTACTAATTTGCCCTTTATCAAGGCGAATTGCCACATTAAGGTCATCAATGTTTTCCATGAGAAATCTCTTGAAATGCTCTGCATTGTCAAAGGCAATAGTTCCATTTGGAGCTACTCTAGGGGATGAGGATCCATCCTCTTTAACATTTGCTTCTTGTTCTTTATCTTCCCCTAAGTCTTCATCTGATTGACCTAGAGTTTCTCCTTCGGATTTGAATCTCCAAGAAGGACATTTGGGTTTTCAGTTGTATCTTGTAACCAATCTTCTCCTTCCCCTAAAGTTTCTTTGCCATTCCTAAGTTTAGGCATGGTGCTAAGTTTTGATTTCAGCAAATATATATATATATATATATATATATATATATGCAACAAATTAAGAGGTATATATTATTTACTATATACCTACTATAATATTTGAAATTGAAATGTTTAAGTTTTTGCTAAGTTTTTTTATTTTTTTAGTTTTTCTTTAATTTTTTGAAATAATACAATAAAGACAGCAAATAAAACAATAGATGCATGCAATAATAAGACTGAAAGTAAATGAGCTAGTTTTCTATGAATAACTTATGAATATCATTAATAGGTTCGAGTTGTTCAGGGGTCATGAAATGTTCTTCTTCAAATTGAAAGTTTTCTTTTAAGAATTTGATGAAAAGGGCTATGGTAATATTATCTATCTCAGATGCTGGTTGATAGAAGTAAAGCTCGTGGCAATACTCTCGATATAACATAGCACGAGGAACTCTATTCCATCTTTCCCTATCTGTAAGAACAACCTCTTGGTCTTCTACAAGGCCTAGGAATTGGTGCACAATGGCTGCGTTCTCGAGGTATTCCTCGAAGGTGAATAATTTTGAAGATACTAAAGCTCTCCTATAGGCTAACCATCTATGGCAGGCTCTCTGAAGTTCATGATAAAAAACTAATTGATGAGGATCCAGGATTCTATCCAAGACTAGCCTCTTAATCTGTTTAAGTTGTGTGGACCTAGATGAGATGAGACTAAGTCTCCTGTCAAGTTCGTCCCACAAGGATTGATTTCTACTCGTTTCAGGGATACTAAGGACATAATTAACTTCTATAGCTGCCAATTGATTTTCTACGTTTATAATAGCTTGCTAACCTCTTTTTAGGAGCTACCATCTAAACATGACTTTAAACCTTAAATGTTTTAAAATGCATCTAAGTTTTAGTTGTTCTAATTTTTTTTTTTTGTTTTTGTTTTTGTTTTCAAAAGGTTATGATGCATTCACGTCGGGTTCACCAAAATGTATCGCTCCAAATTTTTTGCATCCCTACCTTCAGGCTATAGGATCCACGCCCGGAAGGAGGATGGGAAAAGGATGTCGCGATACCTCGGACTGAGAGGACTTTGCGAAGGTCCCGCCTCTCAAGGGAGGTGTATTTTGGTGATTTTTCGACGGATGGTGGGTTCACCAGGAAACATTTAGCGGCAGTTTCCATGCCTAGGTTTTGGAATGTGTTTGATGAGTTCGTTTTAACCTTAAGCATTCATATCCTAGGTTTGGCCGAATGAATCTAAATTAAAACTACATGAAAATGCAACTTTCATGAATACGACAAACAGATTTGAAAGTAGAAAATAGAGAATTTTACAGAATGACAATGAAAAATACCGATCCGGATGTCTGCAGAAGATTCGACGTTTGAAGCAATCTGGATCACCTGTAATCTGACAGGATCGTCTGTAATCTGACAGAATCGTACGAGACTGACAGAATCGTCCGAGATCTGACGAATTCGTCAGACGAATTCGCAGAGACCTGCAAGACAGAAAATAGATGCAAAATACAAGAAATTCTATTGTGCTAAGAGAGGCAAATTACACCAAATAGCAATATGAATACTGAACAATATTTAATAACAGAATTTAAAGCCAATTCTTGTACTTTAATAGTAGATCATGAACTTAGCATGCAATCTAAGCTAAATGGGTGAACTCCAAATGCAAAATAACATAAAAACTGAATAAATAATCTAATTTACAGAATAAAATGACAGAAACAGAGTTGAGAAAAGCAAACTCCAGGCATTGATTGCCTCGATGTGGGCTGCGATCGAGATCGTCTCGCATCGATGCGAAATCATCTTGCATTCGACGGGATCGCCTCCGA
Source organism: Wollemia nobilis (assembly GCA_028583015.1). Classification (NCBI taxonomy): domain Eukaryota; kingdom Viridiplantae; phylum Streptophyta; class Pinopsida; order Araucariales; family Araucariaceae; genus Wollemia; species Wollemia nobilis. The sequence goes on along the minus strand of JAQPPZ010017121.1, from coordinate 13,191,440 downwards.
TCTGAACAGGTTCAGTCGGCGACGATGGATGCTGGCTCCGACTGAAAAACAATGATGTACCTGCAATAAAATCGATGTGGAACTAGTGCAAATGCAAGATTAGGATGTTCTAATGTAGAGGGAATCACTTTGCAGAAAATTTCAGCCAAGGGGTTGGGGAGGGAAAATCTTAGAGATTAAATAGGCTTAGGGGAGTAGGTAGGAGGTTGGAGATCATCCCAATTTGGGAGATCTCCAACGGGAGAGGGTCCCAACGGCGCGGACACGCTTACTGCCAGATTGGAGACCCGTTGGAGCAGATTCCAACTATGCAAATTCAGTTTTGCGACAAGATCGTACTGGACGTCCTAGTCCAGACGAAATCGTCAAATGCAGGGCGATATCGTTCGATCGGCGACGATATCGTCAAGCGGTCAAAACAACCTCTAAAATTGGCGCGAAAAAGGGGGAAACGGAATACCCGACGGTTAACGGGCGGTTTGGGAGGTTAAATTTGATTTTAAAATTATTTACTAAGGTGAATGTAAATTTTATAATTTTACTGCGCCAATTTTAGGGTGCTACAGTAATACTCTATTTACTTTTACTAGAAGTATTTTTTTGACCTTCAATTTTCTATCATATACTGAGTACAACATTTTAAGTCTTATAAAATTTCCTTAGTTTCTTCTAATGGTACATCTTGACTACGTATTTGTTCTTCCTGAAAACACAAGTTTTGTTCTTTATTTGTCTTTAACAACTCATATATTTCTGGTTTTTATTTATTTAAATAAATTTTTACTTGATTTTTATTCACCACGATCCTTTTGGAGTAGACAACCATATATCTTCCCAATTTTTAGAAACTAAGAAATAATGAATTTTGCAAATTTTATTTTTCCTAAGTTTGAACTAGAATTCCTTTTGACTTCCAAATAACTAATTTGCAAAAATTCAATTTCCTTCTATTTAAAAAAAATCAAAAAAATCTTAAATTTATATATCAGATAAAAAAATATTAAAGAAACCTTATGACTCCAAACTTATAAGTAGTTAGACTATTATCCTATTTATCCCTCTATTAAACAAATCTAACAATTAATTATAAAAACACTTCTACCTTATCACTCCTAATTAAACCTTAGTAAAGACATTTAACTTTAATAAATGCCTATCCTTATTGCTCCTAATGTTAAACTTTAATAAATATTTTAATAAATTAAATCAAACCTTATCACTCCTATGGATTGAAACTGAAAAACCTTAATAACTTTGAAATACCTTAGTAAAATGCTACGTGCCTTTCTCCTCTTCAAAGTTGTGGATGGAATGTATGTTACGAATGATTGTGATACTATTCCACCTCATGCAAACTAATTTAATCTACTTGGTTGAGCACTATGTGTCATCAAGTCACTTCATTTCATGGCATTCAAATTCAGGTGGGCAAAGACAAACATTAGATTTTCTAACGTATCATTTTAAATGCTATTCAAGAATATTTATTCCAAATATCTAGAAGACGTTACTCTATAACTATTCCTTTCTCCTTCCTCTAGCGTTGAAGACTTCTAACAATCCATTACTCACTTGTGTAAAAAAATTGGCACTGCCTGCCATTACTCACTAATTAAACTTTTAGCATTGTCTATCTATTACTTGTTGGCATTGCCTACCTGTTACTCATTGGCACTACCTACTCATTACTCATTGGCACTACCTACTCATTACTCATTGGCACTATTGGGATCTTGGTATTGCTTAGAGATCAACTACACTCTTTCCTCTACTTACGTTACATTTCCATTTTTGATAATTGCTTGACTCTTGATTTTCTAATCAATTCTACCACGAGCGCTTGGACTTCCTCTAAACGTTGAACATTTTTGTTTTTAAAGCATCCTCAACTCTAGTTCAAACTACAATGTGCTTCATCAAGCATCATGCTTAGTCACTACTTTTCGATGATATGCAAGGTGTTGTGCTAGGCTCTTGACTATGTTATTGCATTATGTTGAGTGCTATGGCATTGTACTATATCTTGTACTGTGGCATTGTGATTTCCTTTGTATTATGCTACATTGTATGCTTGCTAATTGTCTTGCATTTGCACCTTAGATATTATTATTAGATACCTTTGATTTTTGTGTTGGTTTTGCATTAAACCTGAAATATTATTATAGTAAAGTGATTGTCTTATAACTTATGGCTTGTAGATGACTTTGTTGTCCTCTTAGCTTCTTTTATTGCTTCAAATGTCTAGATTTTGGCCATTGAACTGCACTTGTCTAACTACTCCTTCTTATTTAGCCTTTACCAATAGTTCTTCTTCATATGGTCCTTTCCTATGCACCCTTAGTATTTATCTCTTCAGCTTGTTGCTCTTGATTTCCAATGACTGCCTTTTATATGAACTATTTATTCTTTATGTGGCTTCTCTTTTCAAGTTATCTTGTCAAGGTAAATATTTAAAGACCCGAATCTTTATGAAATCTTCTTTTATATCAAGATCTCTTTTCAATACTTGTTCTTCTCTTAGATCACCTCTATTTCAAATAACATTTCAAAATAGGTAACCTCGATCTTTTGCTTCTCTTCAATCTCTGTCAAGGTCTATGTGACCTAAGTCTTTAATATCTCTGAAATTCCTTTAGTCAAGATCTCAATTAAAGACCTAAAATTTATTTATGTCAAGGTCTATCTTCAAGACTTGAATCCACTATCTCTTATGTCAAGGTTTATCTTCAAGACCTGAATCCTCTATCAAGGTCAATTTATCCGTGACTTGAAACTTCAATATCCTACAACTTAAATTAATATTTGCTTGATAAAAACTTACATTTAGATAGATATATCAGTCCTTGATATATCCTTCACTTTTTTTGCTTACTCTTGCGCTAGAAGATATAATTCTTCTCTATCTATTGTAGGAAGATTCTTACTCTTCTGATGATCAATATTTGTTGTAGATCTATTTTCAACAATGTATTAGGTCACACCTAAACACATAAATAATGTCAAGGTGACCTTAATGTCCTCGATGCTTCTATCAATGTCAAGGGTTGGCTAAGTCCTTGAATGATCAACTATCTTAAAGTTGATTTTCCCTCCAATAGATGAGTTCTTGTCTTCATTGGTTATTCTACAATCGTGAAAAGACTCTATATTTGAGTCCTAGTATATACTAGTTGTTCCTTCAACTGTGAAAATACCTTAGCCTTTCTACTTACTTTCATCTTACAATAGAATCCATGTCTATCTCCATTTAAAGTAGATAGACTCTAAATCAATTTTATCAAACTAGACAAAATTAATTTTGTATGTAACTAAATAAATTCAACTTATGCAAGAAACTACTTGCAGTAGCTATGATACCATTGATGGTTTTTAAAGCCTTAATATTAATATAAAACTCACAGGATAAGTATCACATGATCAAATATAAGATAGCCATAATATAGTAAGATCAAGAGATAGATGTAAGTAGAATAATATGGGCAAATTAATATGTAAATCAAGTTTTATGATATATCACATAACATTCACTAATAATCAACACTATAAATGTAAATAGCCTGAATCATACATGTACAAAGCATGTAGTACAACTTACAATATTAATTGCTCAAATGTATGCAATCTTTATTACTCCTCTTTCTCTTACAAATATAGCACTTGAATCTCTACACTTGATAATTGTATGATAAGAATGTTACACTTGATGCTCCTCCATGGAGTAATATATAGCCATAGTAGAATGACTCTTTGGCTACTTGACTATTCCTTTCCATATGCCAAGTCTCATGACTCTTGGCTTCTCTACTTGACACTTGCATACACATTGACTCTATATTTTATGCACACCTAGATATGACTCTTCACTTAGCACAGTTGTGTACATAAACTCACATTACACTTGCACACATACTCACATGGCACTTGTGCACATAAACTCACT